>OX411546.1:8604757-9202257 GCA_948146395.1 Fragum whitleyi
AAAAAAAGAGTCTGACTGTCAGAATACAGACAGCCTTGTTGGGTCATATTTGTAACAAATCATATATGTAACACATTTGTTACGTACATGATCACATTCGTAACAGATAAAGTGTGTATAGACCTGCAATTTCAATTGAGTGATCAAAGATCAATTTTACATTGAAAATGATAGGAGATAACGGTTTCTCGGACCTCACTCTTTCTTGCGGAACTATAACAAATGTGTTTGTCCGAAATGGAGGTTGACATGAGAAGCATATATGTAACACGTTTAGTTGTCTATTTGTAGTCAAACAATTAACAGCAATAGCAACATCATTATATTCTTTACACTATTGATTTTATTCTCGATTGCAAAACAATAGTTAGCACATCAGAGCGATTGAGACTCACTCCAACTTGAATCAACCTGAGGATAGAGAGAGAGAGAGAGAGAGAGAGAGAGAGAGAGAGAGAGAGAGAGAGAGAGAGAGAGAGAGAGAGAGAGAGAGAGAGAGAGAGAGTGGAAGAGAGGGAGAGAGAGAGAGAGAGAGAGAGAGAGAGAGAGAGAGAGAGAGAGAGAGAGAGAGAGAGAGAGAGAGCGAGAGAGAGAGAGAGAGAGAGAGCGAGAGAGAGAGAGAGAGAGAGAGAGGAGGGAGAAAGAGAGAGAGAAAGAGAGAGAGCTAGAGAGAGAGAGAGAGAGAGAGAAGGAGAGAGAGAGAGAGAGAGAGAGGACGTATGAAATAATGATTTTTTGCCTAAGGTACCAGTACATCTCGAGCGCGCACGTGAGTGTGTCCAGCAACATCCAAACAGCAAGAAAATTGATCTGCAGATTGGAACTCAAGGCAAAACACACATCATATAGATTATCCTGCGCATCTGCAGTAGTAGGAGATCAGTAAAAATTGATCATGTCCCGTCTTGATAATGTTTGCGAAGTTGCCAGTTTAGTGGCGTGAAGATGACAGCCTAGTGGCTCTAAGTTGGCAGACTAGCAGGCATGTGTGGTAGTAATATGTGACATATGTGATTTCATGTCACATCAAAAACCCCGGCATCGATCATATTTGTCACAAAATATAATCTCCGAGTCATGTATGTAACACATGTTACATATGTGATCATATATGTAACAGATGTTACATATATGATTTGTTACAAATATGATCCAACACAGCGTAATGAAAAAGTATTGTCTCAAAATAGGTAAAACAGTGTTACCGTCAAAAAAGGAAATAAAATTGATCATGGCCCAGTTTGAACTCATGGACTATCGGGTTTGGAAAAAAAGCCATACCACATGAGCTAAATTTCCGTATGAGTGATGGGGTACGATACATTTTATTGCATCTAAACTTCGTGACTGAGTTTAAGTCTATATTAAGAAACATATTATCCGAATAACAAAAGGGGTCAAAAGGAATATTTAATGAGTGCCAGGTCATTGTAGATCAATAATACCCGAGGGGTCCATAGAAAGGTTTATTGTTTGTTTTGTTTTGTTTTGTTTTGTTTTAAGTGAGGGATGTTGCTGAGATTTCTCAGCGATATGAGTGTTTTTGAATGGTTGAGTGATTGTTGGGAATGAATGAATGAATGAATGAATGAATGAATGAATGAATGAATGAATGAATGAATGAATGAATGAATGAATGAATGAATGAATGAATGAATGAGTCGCTGAGCTGAGTAGGCAATTTTTAAAGGTTATGGTAGGAACGAGTGTCGATTTACGATATAACTGACCGTACCTTTAAAATAATCCAGCATACATCAGTTGAGAAGTCATCTAAGCAAAATATGATGGTCTGCACTTAACTGCCATGATAAGAAGAAACTTCCGCATTCTGAACACCACTCGCCCAATCTCACGATCAATCTCGGATGTACATAGACGGACTATTTTTAAAAATTACGGGAAACCCTTGGAAAAACTTGATGACGTCACTTAAAATGGCGTTAGCCCTCGAACCTTTGAGTGAAAACATTCGACGTCGTCAACGCTACTCGTTTAAGTCTCTGACGTGATACCATCGTTTCCTTATATAAATATCTTAAGATTCTTAAATAGCAGCTGAAAAATCTTAATTTTTGAGAATGATTCGTCATTCTCAAAAATTAAGATTTTTCAGCCGTTATTTACTGTAAAAGATATAAATCTACAGTGCTAGTTTTTATTACACTGTTTCCGCCTAACAAAATGAACGATTTTGTTACATACTCATCCGCCTTACATACATCCGAGGTATGTTGTAGTTTACGTAAATGGCCGAGTGATGTTCCGAATTGAAACTTCCGCTGTGGACGAAATAGCGAATCATGATTGACACCGTCCCTTGATCCCGATGACGTCACCCGCTCAGATATTTAAACTTTTGTTGTTGTTGTTGTTGTTGTTGTTGTTGTTGTTTTTCTTTCGAAATGTGTGGTCCTCGACATGAAAGAAAATACAAATCCTTGTTAAAAACAATCGAAATTTTCTTTCTTCAATATTCCGTTAATAGGAAAAGTTTCCCCTCTGAAATTCCGACTGCAATATCCGGTTTTTTCGTCAACTCATAAGTTGCTTTCGAAAAATTCAGAGACATCTGCTGCAAACAATAGCAGACGGAGAAATAACTCATATACTTATAAATGGAATAATGGATTCGACCCCCGGCGAAAGTATAAATCCCTTCTAAAGAAGAACAGCTTCGTGAAATTGGCACTCATTCCGATCGAAATTATTCTAAGTTATTCACTCAGCGCTCCATTCAGTCATTCCAAACACTCACTCAAATTGATCAAAAACGCTACAAAATTATTAGAATTCATTTCAAAATCGTTAAAATGATAAACATTTAATTGAATTCGTAAAATATTCTACGATTTTATTTGCTGGTGTGGATTTTCATTAAGATGTACAAACAGAAAACTACGCATATTTTATTAATGAAAGATAATAGTTATTGCTAATTTTGTTCATCTTGAACAATTTAAGCGATATTGGATGACACCCTTTAATTTCACTCAAAACCCGATCCACATACTGATTCAATCTCAATCCTAAACCATTCCAAAAACATTCATATTGAATATGCTGTAGTTACGATGCCACGATATTCATCACCGATGTTTTATAAAAGAGAATTAATTTATTACGCCCTTACGTTACGTGCGTAATGGCTGTTGCTCTTGCTTTCATTTCAACATCTCTCATCAAAGGACAGCAGTTGGAGGCTGGGAAGGCGTGTTGTGGTGGTACGGGTAAAGTATCAAGACGGACTCGTTATAGCTAAAAAGGTTCAAAGCGACGATAAACACTACACAAACAAATATCTATATATAATTTAATAATTTATGTTTCCATTGATATTCGTGCATTCTGATTGGTTTTAAAATTTATTTTATTCCCCAATGAAAATAAGTTTGAGTAAGCAGCTTATTTGAAAGCTTCCGCAAAAATTAGTCCCGAAATAAATCTTTATTATTTTAATTATTGTTTTATTATATTAAGTTATTAGACATGAAGACAATTTATTTATTTCATCGAGGTACAAAATTAAAAACCGAATCACACTCATGAATGAATCCGCTTCGTTTCTCTTAGGTGATAAACGAATACATTTCGTGAAATGAACAATCAAACCGATAAGTCTAGGTTACAAGTAATGTTAGCTAGACACATTTGTCTCCCTTTTTAAAAATAGGCACAGCATTACAATTGCCATCTTCACGAGTCAAGGGGTATCGAATCGATAGCTTCTTCTCGAATACCGTAAAACATTCGTAACCCTTGGTTCGACAAGATGTACAATTGCACTTTACATATAATTAGTTTGTCGTTATATTTATGAATAAAGGATCATCCGAATCATTAGAAATAACGAATCTAGTAACATCGGAAGTAAGGTTCTTTATTACATGTGATTGATTGATTAATTGAATGGAGTTTAATGCCGCATTCAACATTTTTCAGTTATATCGCGGAAGCTGGAGCACCTAACAATGGTTTCCTGGTATTTCTCTCACCCGAACAACCACCACATCCTTTCCTAGCCTCCAAATTCTATCTTACATAGTTCTACGATTGTCAACCCATTGGTGAGGGACAAATAGTCGGAAAGGATGAGTGCCGCCGTCGGGGAGCGAACCCAGGACCTCTAAATTGACAGTCCGACGCGCTACCAACTGCGCTTTGACGGCGGCTCTAATTACATCTGAAATATTTCAAGAAATGGCTCAGACTAAAAAGTGCGAGAAGTACTCTTCATCATATACAGTTAAGAACATTGTGAAATTGACAAGGTGAAAGATTTTGAATGATTTTGGAATGAAATTGAATGAGTGTGTGGAGCGAGTTTTGAGTGAATTTAATAGGAGGTATTCCAATATCACAAATTTTGTTCACGTTGAACAAAATTTGCGTCATTAATTACCTCCCTTTAATAAAATATGCGTGTTTCTCTGTTTGTACGTCTTCGTGGACTTATCAGACACTTGAAAGTCCACGCCAGATAATAAAATCGTAGAATAAATAGATCGATTTGAACTTATCGTTGAAAGTAATGAACGATTTTAAATGTTTTCTCGTGATTTTGGAGCGTTTATGATCGATTTGAGTGAGTGTTTGGAATGAATGAATGGAGCGCTGAGTGAATGATTAAGAATGATTTTGATCGGAATGAATGTCAATTTCACGATGTTTATAACTGTAAGACCACTTCTGAGTAGGATTTGTGAAAATATGGTCATTCTATCTAGTCATGCGACTACCTTTGAACTGAATTAAGCCGCCACCATAGCGCAGTTGGTTAGGCATTAGACTTCCAATCCGGAAGTCGTGGGTTCGATCCCCGGTGGCGGCAAATATCCTTTCCGACGTTTGTCTCTCACTAATGGGTAGATAACCGTAAACCAATGTGAGATAGCAGTCGGAGGCTAGGAAAGGGTGTAATGGTAGTACAGGTGAAAGAAATACCAGGAATCCGTTGTTAGGTGCTCCGGCCGCCGCGATATAACTGCAAGATTGTTGAAAGCGGCGTTAAACCCATTCAAACAAACAAATTGAACTGAATTAAGGGGCGGAGCCAGCGAAAGGCTAGTTCGTCAAAGGCGGAAGATTCGTCCCCTAAATACCCCCGCTGTGTAGATTTTGTGAACACATGGCTATTCTACCTTATCATACGTATATCTTTGAACTAAACTATCTAAATAGACTCTGAAAACAATATTTACAAAGATGGTCTTTATACAAGCATGGTCACCTTGACACATTTTTCAAATACGACTAATGTCTGAGAATTTCAGGCTTGTGATTTTAACTCTTAATTGTTTTTAAATCCAGGACACCCAACGTTCGTTTATATGTGATAGTTGACAAAGTATTAGCAGTGTAAAAATACGCGAGAAAAATATTATAAATCTAAAAATCACATTTCATCATTTTATATATATAAGGACGAAAAAGAAACGCCGGTTAACCTAGAATCATTGTTTAAGGGATAAATTGTATTATTGGATTATTATATTCATTTGTGTATGAAATGTCATCTGATTATATGAAAAATATCCCCTTTTAACGATTACCCTTCTTTTTTTGCAAAACACGACCGGACAAATCAGTATCTTGTGTGTCCTCCATGCACAGCTATGGTAGCTTGGATTCGTCTATATTGCATATTTTATGTATCCTGGCGTTTCTTTTTCGTCCTAGTATATCGTTGATGTTATTCGAAAACCTCGTAACTGCAGCTTGATTAAAGCTGTAGTTACGAGGTTTTTGAATAACAACGACGACGATATATATTGTGTTATTGACATCAGGGGTCTGTTAAGAACAATAATATTTTGGGTTGAAGTCATAAAAAAAACCATAAAAACATCGGTACACTATAGTCCAACCGCGGAATTCGAAAACGCGAGGATGGACTGAACTGAAATTTAACAAGCGTGAGATAACGGTACTTAATCGCAACAGTAATCACCTATATACTGACAGAGTAAAGAAACTCATCAAGAAAAACACTTTTTTCTCCCAATCGATATTCAATGATTTTTGCTGTTTCAATTTTAGTTTCTTCGTGATGAAGTCGGTTACGAAAGCATGTTACTTTTACGCTATGACACATGACGTTTAAAGATGTACCTATAATTATGTTGCTATAATATATCTCGAATGTCTTTGATGTTTTTCTCTGAGGAGAAAATGCTTTCACGTGCCGCCTCAGTAAGAACCCATGAAACATGTACAATTGTTAACAATATCGAGAAATTGACAAGGTGATGAATTTTAGAGGAAACAGAATGAGAAGGAGGGGGGGTTTGAATAAAATTTAGAGGAGATAATATAATTAAGCTTATTTTTTTACCTCCCTGTAATAAAATCTACGAACCCTGCTTTGCATGTGTCTTGATGGACCAATCAGACGTTTTTAAATCCACCCAATCCAATTTAATGACAGCATGATTGTTAGACTGGTAGCCGTCTCTTAAATAGTGGTTCATTATTGAAAATATGTAATATAAGTCAATGTCTAGTTTCTGAAAGCCTGATTTAAGAGCCTGTTTCTTTGAAGAGAAGTTAACTCATTTTAAAGTTTGAATGGTTCAACTTTGTTATTTACCTTGCTACAAACTTTTAAAAACAGGGCCTGAATCCCAGGCTACATGATTGTATGAATTTGAATAAAATAATGATTGTTTTGAACGATTTCGAAGCGCTTTTGAATGATTTCAGAGCGATTTTGAGTGATTTGAATAGGCCCTTTGAATGCATTGAATAAGCGAGCGGTTCGGAATTGATTTTGATCGAGTTAAATGTCAATTTTAAGATGATACTGACTGTAGATACATTTCGACCAAAAATAATGCTATATTCCGTTCAACAGGGTAATTTATAAATGAAAGCCGATTTACCTTAACCTTAAATGCCATGCACCGATACTTAAGCTCTGCCCTGCCAGGGCAATAATCTTGCAAAATACTAGCTATAATATTGATCGTCAAGCAATTCTACAATCATACCACGGCGAAGTCCACTAATTCCCCTATTTTCCTACATGGTGCATGTCTCGCGAAAAGGGGCAATCCTGGTATGCGCAAGCTCACTTGGATCGACCTTTTTCGATTTCTGTATATGTTTAATCTATATTATCCGTTCTTACTTTCTGTATAATCGTTTGAGCCTGTGCGTGAGATTTCCAACTATTTCATTTAAGTACATAGCAAAGACTCTGACCAGCCTGTGCAGCGCACAGTCTGAACAGAGTCTTCGCCATGCGTTTAGTAGATAGATTAGATCTTAAAGTACTTGTACAACACCAGGTAACATTATATTTACAGTAGGTGACTGTCAACGCTGCCAAATGTTTGCACATCTTGCACATGTCAAATTGTTGGAAATGTCACGCACTGGCTCATTTTTTGAAATACGGCCTCCGATTGACTTCTGCTTGATCCAATCACTTTTTAAATATTATTTTCACAGATTTCCCGGATGGTCCCTATTCGCGTGCCAGGTCGGATATGCATTACTTCAATTAGACTGGGGATATTGTATTAGTGTGTCCAAAGACATAGATATATGACCGATAATATACATGTATGTGAATAGTGGATATCACTTTGGTTGTTGAGTACGGAATAAAGTTGTAGACGGCCTGTGCAGCGTTAAATAACGATTGATAACGAGTGAAAAATGAAGGATGTGCTTTATATAACGGGTGTTTTTATACAATTGTGTTATTGTTACGATCTGACTATTGTTCATAATAATGATGTTCACGCTCACTTCGAACAAATAAATAAGTATTCCGGAGAATGTTCGGAACAAGAGGCGCAGGAAGGGGAATGTTTTGGTGGGGAGGCAAGAAGGGTAACTATCATCAACGGTGAGTTGTGTTAATTGTATTAACCCTTACCAATTTTCCGAAAATTTAAGACTGGTCTGTGACAAATTGACACAGGTTACAGGTGTTAATTAAAAGTATGAGTAGTTTGGAAAAATCCGATGGGAAATACAAAGTAAATGGGAAAAGGGGAAAAGCAACATCTCCTTTTCCGCAATTTCCTCTCAATGTATACGTGTATAGATCCACAATTTTGAGTGAGGGATCAAGGGTCAATTTTTTCTATACCTGTTTAGACGAAATTAACCTTTGATCACGTCATCCCGATTAGCTCAGTTGGTAGAGCACCGGACTTCAAAAGCATTGAAGTTCGACGGCGTAGGTTCAATTCCCCGGCAGGCACACTAATAAACTAATTGTCTTTCGGATGAGACGTTAAACTGATGCCCCGTGAAACGGTGCTTTATAATGAGCACGTTAAAGAACCATGGCGGATCTCAGCAGTAGTTTCGTCATGTATCCTTGCACTACCCCCCGTAACAACTTATCGTCTTCTTTGGGGCGTCGCTCATATGGGCATGTGCTGCGATAAATAAACGGAAATACACACACTCACACCTTTGATCACGCAGTCTTTGGTGCGGAACTATAGTCGCAGGGATTTCAAATCATTGGACGAAACGGAAAAGGATATCTAAGCTTATATGCTATATCACGACTAGATTTTAAAAGGTTAGATATCTTTAAATAAGGCGCGATGGAAATCCCGTTTACAACTCTTCCACCGTGAACGTTTTAGATGATTGAGGTCCTGCGTGGCTCTATGGTCAGGGCGACAGACTCGTACCTATCACACTCATCAGAGGAATCGCAATTCGTGGATTCAAATCCCAGCCGTGCTGCTACTCACGCTTGATAAAGAAAATTCAGAGCACATTGTTAGTATTTTTTCTTTTTTTTTATTTTATTTTCGCCATCTAGCTTATTTGTAAAAGTCATTTAGGTATGAAACTTCAAACCTAATTACACACATCAATGAATCTACTTAGCGTATTAATTCAGTTAGATTAGGACTTAGTTTAGTTTCATAGCTCCGTGAAATCACCAAGACGTCTCGTCATTCCTTTCTCTTTTTTTTTCTTCAATTTTTTGGCTATGGCCAAATCAAGTACTATGACATACTTATTAAAATTTAAAAAAAATATTAAAAAGTACCTCTAATAATTTTGTTTTTAATTCTTACCTGAGAATGATAGAAACAGTAAATGACATCATGAAATTGACAACAATTCCCATCAAAACCATTCAAGTTCATTCACATAGCGCTATAAACATAAAATCATTTATTCCAAATACTCACACCAACCATTCAAAAACGCTCAAAAATCTCAAAAAAGCTAAAATCAACAACTACATCCAAAATAAAAATCGGTAGGTAAACCCCACGATTTTACTGACATAATTGAAGTTCATAAGCGTAGTCTATAATGAGATTGTGGAGGTATCAAAGGAGGTTAATAATTATCGTTAATTTTGTTCATCTTGAACAATATTAGCGATATTCGATTACCTCTCTTGGATTTCACTCAAAACACACTTCACACACTCGTTCAATTTCTTTACAAATCATTCCGAAATCATTCACCTTGGTATTTTCAAGATGATGTTAACTGTAACGCCCTAAACATGGATCGGTGGATTCTTTCCCGTTCTAACCCGTTTTATACAGAATCGGGAGGCTGAAAGGCTGATTATGTATTCGATTCCACTAAATTTGCCATTTCAAACAATTATCAATGACAAAGGGTCAGACTCCTCGGTTTTAAGCATGATTTGCTATGTGTGTGAAGCTGGCACTTCAATCGTCAATCGACATTCAGGTCTACATTGAATGTAGAGCTGAAGAGACCACACCATCTCTACATTCGCAGAACAAAATGTAGACATAAGAAAGTCTCTATGAGCACTTCAATCGACATCTAGGTCTACATTCAAACTTCTTTCAATGTAGAGCTATTCAATCGACATTCAGGTCTACATTCAAACTTTTTTCAATGTAGAGCTATTCAATCGACATTCAGGTCTACATTCAAACTTTTTCAATGTAGAGCTATTCAATCGACATTCAGGTCTACATTCAAATTTTCCAATGTAGAGCTACGCAATCGACATTCAGGTCTACATTCAATTTTCTCAATGTAGAGCTATTCCATCGACATTTAGGTCTACATTCAGCTTTTTTTAAATGTAGAGCTATTCAATCGATATTCAGGTCTACATTCAAACTTTTTCAATGTAGAGCTATTCAATCGTCATTCAGGTCTACATTCAAACTTTATCAATGTTGAACTATACATTCGATATTCAGGTCTACATTCAATTTTCTCAATGTAGAGATACGCAATCGTCATTCAGGTCTACATTCAAACTTTTTCAATGTAGAGCTACGCAATCGACATTCAGGTCCACATTCAATTTTCTCAATGTAGAGCTACAGAATCGATATTCAGATCAACATTCAAATTTTTTTAAATGTAGAGATATTCAATGGATATTCAGGTCTACATTCAAACTTTTTCAATGAAGAGCTATTCCATCGACATTCAGGTCTACATTTAAATTTTTCAATGTAGAGCTATTCCATATACATTTAGGTCTACATTCAAACTTTTTTTAAATGTAGAGCTATTCAATCTATATTCAGGTCTACATTCAAATTTTCCAATGTAAAGCTATTCAATCGACATTTAGGTCTACATTCAAACTTTTCTATGTAGAGCTACACAATCAACATTTAGGTCTCCATTCAAACTTTTTCAATGTAGAGCTATTCCATCGACATTCAGGTCTACTTCAAATCGTCTGAATGTAGAGCTATTCCATCGACATTCACGTCTACATTCAAACTTTCTTAAATGTAGAGCTATTCAATCGATATTCAGATTTACATTCAAATTTTTTCAATGTAGAGCTATGCAATAGTCATTCTGGTCTACATTCAAACTTTATCAATGTTGAACTATACAATCGGAATTCAGGTCTACATTCAATTTTCTCAATGTAGAGCTATTCAATCGACATTCAGGTCTACATTCAAACGTTTTTAATGTAGAGCTATTAAATCGACATTCAGGTCTACATTCTATCTTTTTTAATGAAGAGCTAGTCCATCGACATTCAGGTCTACATTCATTTTTTTCAATGTAGAGCTACGTTATCAACATTCAGGTCTACATTCAAACTTTTTCAATGAAGTGTTATTCCATCGACATTCAGGTCTTTTTTCAAACTTTCCAATGTAAAGCTACGCAATTGACATTCAGGTCTACATTCAATTTTCTCAATGTAGAGCTACACAATCGACATTCAGGTCTTCATTCAAACTTTTCTATAAAGAGCTATTCCATCGCCATTCAGGTCTACATTCAAACTTTTTTAAATGTAGAGCTATTCAATCGATATTCTGGTCTACATTCAATCTTTTTCGATGTAGAGCTATTCAATCGTCATTCAAGTCTACCTTCAATTTATCAATGTTGAACTTTACAATCGATATTCAGGTCTACATTCAATTTTCTCTATGTAGAGCTACACAATCGACATTCAGGTCTACATTCAAACTTTTTCAATGTAGAGCTATTCAATCGACATTGGGGTCTACATTCAAATTTTCCAATGTCGAGCTACGCAATCGACATTCATGTCTTCTTTAATTTTCTCAATGTAGAGCTACACAATTGACATTCAGATCAACATTCAAACTTTTTTAATGTAGAGCATTTCCATCGACATTCAGGTCTACATTTAATTTTTTCAGTGTAGAGCTACGCAATCGACATTCAGGTCTACATTCAAACTTTTTTTTTAAATGTAGAGCTATTTAATCGATATTCAGGTCTAAATCCAAATTTTCCGGTGTAGAGCTACGCAATCGACATTAAGGTCTACATTCAATTTTCTGAATGTAGAGCTACACAATCGACATTCAGGTATACATTCAAACTTTTTAATGTAGAGCAATTCAATCGACATAAAGATCAACATTCAAACTTTTTCAATTTAGAGCTATTCCATCGACATTCAGGTCTACATTCAATTTTTTCAATGTAGAGCTACGCAATCGACATTCAGGTCTACATTCAAACTTTTTCAATGTAGAGCTATTCCATCGACATTCAGGTGTACATTCAATTTTCTCAATGTAGAGCTATACAATCGACATGCAGGTCAACATTCAACATTTTTAAATGTAGAGCTATTCCATAGACATTCAGGTCTACATTCAAAATTTTTTCAATGTAGAGCTATTCATAGATATTCAGGTCTACATTCATTTTTTTTTTTTCAATGTAGAGCTATTCCATCGAAATCAGGTCTACATTCAAACTTTTTCAATGTAGAGCTATTCAATCGACATTCAGGTCTACATTCAAACTTTTTTAAATGTAGAGCTATTCAATCGATATTCAGGTCTACATTCAAACTTTTTCAATGAAGAGCTATTCAATCGCCATTGAGGTCTACATTCAAACTTTTTCAATGTTGAACTATATAATCGATATTCAGGTCTGCATTCAATTTTCTCAATCTAGAGCTACACAATCGACATGCAGGTCTACATTCAAATTTTTCAATGTGAGCTAGTCCATAGACATTCAGGTCTACATTCAAATTTTCCAATGTAGAGCTACGCAATCGACATTCAGGTCTACATTCAATTTTCTCAATGAAGAGCTATTCAATCGACATTCAGGTCTACATTCAAACTTTTTCAATGTAGAGCTATTCAATCGACATTCAAATCAACATTCAAACTTTTTCAATGTAGAGCTATTCTATCGTCATTCAGGTCTTCATACAATTTTTTCAATGTAGATCTACGCCATCGACATTCAGGTCTACATTCAATTTTCGCAATGTAGAGCTACACAATCGACATTCAGGTCTTTTTTCAAATTTTCCAATGTCGAGCTACGCAATCGACATTCATGTCTTTTTTAAATTTTCTCAATGTAGAGCTACACAATTGACGTTCATGTCTTCTTTAAATTTTCTCAATGTAGAGCTACACAATTGACATTCAGATCAACATTCAACATTTTTAAATGTAGAGCTATTCCATCGACATTCAGGTCTACGAATGACGAAAGACAGTGGTTCGAGTCACTAGGACAGCATGTTTATTTTTCTTCTAGCGTTCAATCCATTTTATAGATTTTTTCTTTTGAATAATGTTGAAGATCACTTGATTCTCAAAGATATTTGCGGTGAGTTATAAACTGTTTGTTTTCCTCTTTAGGTTCTTTTTTGTTTTATTTGTTTGAATGGGGTTTAACGCCTCTTTAATATTTTTTCGGTCATATTGCGGGGGCTGTATCACTTAACTATGGATGCCTGGTATTTCTCTTACAAATACTACCACGACAACTCAGACTTCAGTTGCTAATTCCACATAGGTCTGCGATTATCTATCAATTTGCCCTTTAGATCATTTGACAGCGACTTGCGTTTTCCATATTTGAGTTTAGGAGATAGAGTGCGATAAATGAAACGCGCTGTGCAAAACAATTATTGTCATTCAAACACAAGATAACCAGTCAAATGGGGCTAACCGTAAAAAATAAAATAAAATAAAAACCTAGGGACAAAAGCAGGTTCGAACTCATGATCCCTGCAACTGTAGTCATCAGAATAGACCTCTCGACCACACAGTCAAACAGGGTGTATAGTTACTATTACATTATACGTACGTTTTTAAAACCAATACACTACACGGACTTGCGATGTTTTTCGAAAGCTTGCGTCTACCCTCGATGGTAAATGTATTCATCGGTTAATTTATTCATTGCATAAAGGTCAAGTCATGTCAATAATTTCGCACTATACATAAAACAAATCATCAAATAAATAGTCCACTACGTCTTAACGTAAAAAATCAGTATCTTCTATAAATATAACATCACTGATTAAATTTAAATCTTGTACATAAGAAGTTTATCAATAAGCACAACTTAAGAAAGGGTATCAAATTTAATACAATAAGACGAGAAAGAAAAAGGGTGTTAAGGTATTGAGGTGTTAAAAACAACCAGTGTCACAGGAATGCTTTAAGAAGTGTATTAAGTGTAGTGTGAAGGACACACGGTGTTACACTGAATGTGAATAACTACCAAAAGTCCAATAAGGGATCACCCCCTTGCATCAAGCATAGAGTCAATATCTCAAATGAGCCATTAGAAGCTAACGCTTATGCATGTAGATATGCATTAGGCCTCGAACACTATATGAACTTTATGAACTGTTATGGTTTTGCTATTCAATTTATGTGAAAATGATTTTGTGATCATTCAATCTTAATAGAAAAACAAACGGGTAACTGTCTTCTAAAAAAATTAGACAAACTTTAAAAACTTTGTCACAAGTCCCTCATTTTGAATGTGATGGCTATGTAACAGCATAACATCACTTGTTTATTTCTATGCTCTTCCTAGATTATACCATAAAAGATGAAACGAACAAAAGCACTTGAAAATTCACTATTTGGGCGTAGAGTTTATCAAGTGATTATCTAGCATTATTTTTTGCTCCACTGGCAGAAGGCCACTGGGGCTTTTGTCATCGCGTTGTGTCCGTCATGCGTCCGGTCCTAAACCTTTAAAAATCTTCTCAGAAAATATTGGATTAATTTCAACCAAACTTCACAGGAATGATTCTTGGGTAACCTCCTTACGCATTTGTTCAAGAAATTTTGATCCAATGAAAAACATGGGCGTGGCTAATTTAAAAAATATGGTAATAAGTGAGTTTTCTCACAATTTTTTTTTTTTGATGGCTTCCAATTAAATTGCACATGAATGATCTATAGGTGACCCTTTATCAGTCTACCAAAATATTGTGATCGGATGAAAAATATGTATTTTATGGACGGAGGTCATTTTTCTATATTTTATATAGTGGAAGCTTTTAAAATCATTTTCCCAGAATGTAACTGATGGTTAGCAATCAAATTTCACAGCAATGATCATTGAGTGACCCTTTATCAGTCTACCAATAATTATTGTGCCAGGTTGAAAAATATGTATTTTATGGGCGGAGGTCATTTTCAATATGTAATTTAGTGTAAACTTTGACAATAATTTTCAACATCAGTAGAACCCAATCGATAAGAAAATGTTTAATTCGCCAAAGCATGAGCTCCCATAAACCCTGACACGAGATTTTATATCTGACTAAGACAACACTTTTCTAGCATTGTCTGTATTTTTTACCTGGGCCCAAGGTTATATAAGTTTTCTCGGGCTCAAATTTAACTAAATTTTGAATTAAAAATAATGTATGAAAACAAAAGATAATATTAATAAGTAGTTATTATAACAACTTATTGATATCGTCTTTTATGTTAATACATTAAAATGAGCAAATAAACAGAATAACGGCTTTAAACTCAAATTGAATTTTGAGAAAAATATAACCTCTGGCACTGAACTTATAAACAATATGAAAAAAGATACTAAAACTCGCTATATTACTGTTATTATGTGTGATTATTCTGAAATAACTTATGAATCTATATCCGTTACTTATTTCTGATCTTTTTCTTTTTTGCCACCAATCAAAGTCTTTTTCAAAAACCGTTCATATGAACCGATTCGCTTCAAGCGTGGTCTAATGTTATATTAATTCACTAGCGATAAACACTGGTTGAAAATATGCCCAATAAACATGTCTTTCAATAGGCGCTTGATGTAAGATATTTGCATTGCCCCAGCAATCTGCCATGAACTTTTTCTCCAACATCCTGGGAAACATTCAGCAAATACTATGATAACCTACATACGACAGTTGTCATCGTTAACTGTTTTAAATAAGTTTTGACTGTTGATTTAAAGAAAACTTAAATATCAAGTAATAATTCTCGGAGTATAACCCGCCACTGACGGATCGTGTTTTTAGCTCCACTAGCGAGATTTTAGCGAGATATTGTCATGGGCGGTTTGTCCGTCGAGCGTCGGTCCGTCCGCCCGTATACTTTTTCTGTAGTCATCTTATCAATGTGATTAGTTAAACGAAGCTATGAAGAATTGTTCCTTGGGTGACACTCTTCTAAAATTGTTACATAAATTGGGATTTAACCCCAAATATGGGCGTGGCATTTTTAACAGTCTGTAAAAACCTTCTCTCAAACCATCGGGCTGATTTCAATGAAACTTTGCATGGATGTTCCCGATGTGACCCTTTACTTAAATTGTCAAAGATATTTTAATTGACCCCCGAATATGGGCGTAGAAGGGCTGGGCTTATTTTCACGTAAGAAAACTTTAACTTTTGCGTGTCAAATATCATATTATTGAAGAAAATACTATTGTGTTTCTCACACAAGAATAAAATACTAAAATGTACGAAAGACCGGTGGTGACTTCTTTTATTCAAACTTCACGCTTCAAACTTCAAACATATGATATTGAAATGTGAAATGTGAAGTGTGAAGTTTGAAGTGTGAACTGTGAAGTGTGAACTGTGAAGTTTGAAGTTTGAAGTGTGAACTATGAAATGTGAAGTTTGAAGTGTGAACTGTGAAGTATGAAGTGTGAAGTGTGAACCTTGAAGTGTGAAGTGTGAAGTATGAAGTGTGAACTTTGAAGTGTGAAATGTGAAGTTTGAAGTGTGAACTATGACTTGTGAAGTGTGAAGTTTGAAGTATGAACTGTGAAGTGTGAAGTATGAACTGTGAAGTATGAAGTGTGAACTTTGAAGTGTGAAGTATGAAGTGTGAAGTATGAAGTGTGAACTGTGAAGTGAGAAGTATGAAGTGTGAACTTTGAAGTTTGAAGTGTGAAATGTGAATTGTAAACTAGGAAGTTAACATATATGTCAACTTTGAAAAAATTCAACTTCACATTTCACACTTCACATTTCACACTTCACACTTCAAAGTTCACACTTCATATTTCACACTTCATACTTCAAACTTCAAAGTTCACACTTCATACTTCACACTTCATACTTCACACTTCAAAGTTCACACTTCAAACTTCATACTTCACACTTCACAGTTCACACGTCAAATTTCACACTTCACATTTCATAGTTCACACTTCACAGTTCACACTTCAAAGTTCACATTTCACAGTTCATACTTCACACTTCATACTTCACAGTTCACACTTCAAACTTCACATTTCATAGTTCACACTTCACACTTCAAAGTTCAAACTTCACAGTTCACACTTCACAGTTCACACTTCAAACTTCACACTTCACATTTCACATTTCACACTTCAAAGTTATTATGTTTGAAATGTGAAGTGAGAAGTTTGAATTTAAGAAATGTCACCTCCAGTTCACGCTTCAGAGTTCACATTTCAAAGAAAATATGTTTGAAGTGTAAAGCGTGAAGTGTGAATAAAAGAAGTCACCACCGGTCTTTCGTAAAAATGACCCCATCAGCACCAATGTTAATTTTGAAATAAGGAGTATCCTTGAATTCCCTTTCAATTCGTTGCCTTTTTTCCAGTTGATGTTAATTGTTGATTCTCCTCGATTTATTTTTCTTTAAAATTTCGGCAACTTTCAGATACCACAGAAATGTAGTGTGAATGTAGACCTGAATGTCGATTGAGTAGCCCTACATTGAAAATTTGAATGTAGACCTGAATGTCGATGGATTAGCTCTACATTGAAAAAGTTTGAATGTAGACCTGAATGTCGATTGAAAAGCGCTACATTGAAAAAAATTGAATGTAGACCTGAATAGCGATTGTATAGTTCAACATTGATAAAGTTTGAATGTAGACCTGAATATCGATTGAATAGCTCTACATTGAGATAATTGAATGTAGACCTGAATGTCGTTTAAATAGCCCCAAATTGAAAAAGTATGAATTTAGACCTGAATGTCAATTGTGTAGCTCTACATTGAGAAAATTAAATGTAGACTTGAATGTCGATTGAACAGCTCTACGTTTGAAAAATTTGAATGTAGACCTGAAAATCGATTGAGTAGACCTACATTGAAAAATTTGAATGTAGACCCGAATGTCGATGGAATAGCTCTACATTGAAAAAGTTTGAATGTAGACCTAAATGTCGATTAAATGGCTCTACATTGAAAAAGTTTGAATGTAGACCTGAATGTCGATGGAATAGCCCTACATTGAAAAATTTAAATGTAGACCTGAATGTCGATGGAATAGCTCTTCATTGAAGAAGTTTGAATGTAGACCTGAATATCGATTGAATAGCTCTTCATTTAAGAAAGTTTGAATGTCGACCTGATTGTCGATGGAATAGCTCTACATTGAGAAAGTTTGAATGTAGACCTGAATGTCGAATGCGTAGCTCTACATCGGAAAATTTGAATGTAGACTTGAATATCGATTGAATAGCTCTTCATTGAAAAAGTTTGAATGAAGACCTGAATGTCGATGGAATAGCTCTACATTGAAAAAGTTTGAATGTAGACCTGAATGTCGATGGAATAGTTCTACATTTAAAAAATTTGAATGTAGACCTGAATGTCGATTGAATAGCTCTACATTTAAGAAAGTTTGAATGTAGACCTGATTGTCGATGGAATAGCTCTACATTGAGAAAATTTAATGTAGACCTTAATGTCGATTGCGTAGCTCTACATCGGAAAATTTGAATGTAGACCTGAATGTCGATTGCGTAGCTCTACATCGGAAAATTTGAATGTAGACCTGAATATCGATTGAATAGCTCTACATTTAAAAAAAGTTTGAATGGAGACCTGAATGTCGATGGAATAGCTCTTCATTGAAAAAGTTTGAATGTAGACCTGAATGTCGATGGAATAGTTCTACATTTAAAAAATGTAAATGTAGACCTGAATGTCGATTGAATAGCTTTACATTGAGAAAGTTTGAATGTAGACCTTCATGTCGATTGCGAAGCTCTACATTGAAAAAGTTTGAATGTAGACCTGAATGTCGATTGAATAGCTATACATTGAAGAAGTTTGAATGTAGACCTGAATATCGATTGAATAGCCCTACATTGAAAAATTTGAATGTAGATCCGAATGTCGATGGAATAGCTCTACAATATAAAAGTTTGAATGTAGACCTGAATGTCGATTGAATAGTTCTTCATTGAAAATTTTAAATGTAAACCTGAATGTCGATGGAATAGCTCTTCATTGAAAAAGTTTGAATGTAGACCTGAATATCGATTGTGTAGCTCCACATTGAGAAAATAGAATGTAGACCTAAATGTCGATTGCGTAGCTCTTCATTGAAAAAGTTTGAATGTAGACCTGAATGTCGATGGAATAGCCCTACATTGAAAAATTTAAATGTAGATCTGAATGTCGATGGAATAGCTCTTCATTGAAAAAGTTTGAATATAGACCTGAATATCGATTGAATAGCTCTTCATTTAAGAAAGTTTGAATATAGACCTGATTGTCGATGGAATAGCTCTACATTGAGAAAGTTTGAATGTAGACCTGAATGTCGATTGCGTAGCTCTACATCGGAAAATTTGAATGTAGACCTGATTATCGATTGAATAGCTCTTCATTGAAAAAGTTTGAATGTAGACCTGAATGTCGATAGAATAGCTCTACATTTAAAAAATGTAAATGTAGACCTGAATGTCGATTGAATAGCTTTACATTGAAAAAGTTTGAATGTAGACCTGCATGTCGATTGCGAAGCTCTCCATTGAAAACTATATTCAGAAGTTTGAATGTAGACCTGAATGTCGATTGCGTAGCTCTACATTTAAAAAATGTAAATGTAGACCTGAATGTCGATTGAATAGCTTTACATTGAAAAAGTTTGAATGTAGACTTGCATGTCGATTGCGAAGCTCTACATTGAAAACTACATTCAGAAGTTTGAATGTAGACCTGAATGTCGATGGAATAGTTCTACATTTAAAAAAAATTGAATGTAGACCTGAATGTCGATTGAATAGTTCTACATTTAAGAAGGTTTGAATGTAGACCTGATTGTCGATGGAATAGCTCTACATTGAGAAAATTTAATGTAGACCTTAATGTCGATTGCGTAGCTCTTCATCAGAAAATTTGAATGTAGACCTGAATGTCGATTGCGTAGCTCTACATCGGAAAATTTGAATGTAGACCTGAATATCGATTGAATAGCTCTACATTTAAAAAAGTTTGAATGTAGACCTGAATGTCGATGGAATAGCTCTTCATTGAAAAAGTTTGAATGTAGACCTGAATGTCGATGGAATAGTTCTACATTTAAAAAATGTAAATGTAGACCTGAATGTCGATTGAATAGCTTTACATTGAAAAAGTTTGAATGTAGACCTGAATGTCGATGGAATAGCTCTACATTTAAAAAAGTTTGAATGTAGACCTGAATGTCGATTGAATAGCTATACATTGAAGAAGTTTGAATGTAGACCTGAATGTCGATTGAATAGCCCTACATTGAAAAATTTGAATGTAGATCCGAATGTCGATGGAATAGCTCTACAATATAAAAGTTTGAATGTAGACCTGAATGTCGATTGAATAGTTCTTCATTGAAAAATTTAAATGTAGACCTGAATGTCGATGGAATAGCTCTTCATTGAAAAAGTTTGAATGTAGACCTGAATATTGATTGAATAGCCCTACATTTAAAAAAGTTTGAATGTAGAACTGAATGTCGATTGTGTAGCTCCACATTGAGAAAATAGAATGTAGACCTGAATATCGATTGCGTAGCTCTTCATTGGAAATTTGAATGTAGACCTGAATGTCGATTGAATAGCTCTACATTGAAAAAGTTTGAATGTAGACCTGAATGTCGATTGAATAGCTCTACATTGAAAAAGTTTGAATGTAGACCTGAATGTTGATTGAAGTGCTCAAAGAGACCTTCTTAGGTCTACATTATGTTCTGCGAATGTAGAGATGGTGTGGTCTCTTCAGCTCTACATTCAATGTAGACCTGAAAGTCGATTGACGATTGAAGTGCCAGCTTCACACACATTGATTTGCTACCTACTCTAGTTATTCTATACCGTTACCCAAACAATTTTTAGATCGCCGTTTAGCTAGCAAACTCATTTTAAAGTCATGAAAAGGGAGCATACTTTCAGATTCAGAAGAACATTTCTGAAAATTCATTCTCGCGTTAAAAAACCAACTCGATGTTATCCTTGTAGCCTTTATCAAATTTTATAAAATATGTCCGCATAACTTTTAAAGCCATATTTTCATTCCAACGTTGACATGCAAACTTTCCTTATCTCATATATATAATCGATGGTTATTGCCCTTGCAGGGCGGAGCCTAAGAAATGGGTCGTTGCACTTAAGGTTAAGGTAAATCAGAGTCATTTACAATTACCTTTTCTATAAATAACGTGAGGCCTTAAGTCGTAAATTGGATACCAAACCGTCTTAAGCTGAAGTTACGAGGCATTGGTAACCAAACGATGAATTGTGTTCACTTTCCGCTTTTCACGTAAATCATTTTGGTTTTAGGATACAGTTATTTGCACGCGTTAACGATAATTGCGGACTAACTTTTGAGAGAAATTTAAAGAATGGATAATTGTATTAACTATTTCCCTTTTGTCACATTTCGAAATAACAATTCGGCTACTTTCAAAACATGACGACAAAGTCATTATTTACCAACGTCGCGTTGTTCTATACGGTTCCAAACCATGTGTCTACACAGTTTCCAAAAATGTATCTCCACTGGTTCAAAATCTCCTCAAAACCGTGTATCTCCACTGTTCCAATGAAAAAAAAACGACCTGTTTCTGCACTGGACCGTTGTCCATTTACAAAAACTAAAAATATCACTTTCCACAATGCTTTTTCACTGGGGACTTTTTTACTGCACTGTATAGTGCGAAATTATTGACATGACTTGACCTTCATGCAATGAATAAATTAGCCGATGAATACATTTATCATCGAGGGTAGCCACAAGCTTTCGAAAAACATCGTAAATCCGTGTAGTGTGTGGTTTTAAAATGTTTGTATAATGTAAAAGTACTAATACACAATGATTGACTGTATGGTCGAGAGGTTTAGTCTGATGACTACAGATGCAGGGATCATGAGTTCGAATCTGCTTTCATCCCACTGTTGTTGTTTTTTTTTTTTTTTTTTTTTTTTCCTGTAAGTCCCATTTGACTACTTATCTCATGTTTGAATAACAATAATTGTTTTGCACAGCGCGTTTCATTTATCGCATTCTATCTCCTGAACTCAAATATGAAAAAAACAAAAGACGCTGTCAAATGGCCTAAAGGAAAAATTTGGTTGATAATCGAAGACCGGAGTCTCGGAAGAGTTGTCGTTGTAGTATTCGTAAGAGAAGTACCACAGTTAAGCGTTCCAGCCCCCGAAATATCCCCGAAAAAAATATTAAAAGAGGCGTTGAACCCCATTCAAACAAATAAAACAAAAAGAAACTAACGGACAAAACAAAAAGTTTATTACATACAGCAAATTTCTTTGAGAATCAAGTGATCTTCAACATTATTCAAAAGAAAGAAATCTATAAAAATGGATTGAAACCTAGCCGAAAAAAGAACGTGCTGTCATAGTGACTCGAACCTATGTCTTTAATCTTCCTAAGCTTTACTCTTTCCACGTGCAATAACATGTGTCTACTCATCACAGTGTTATTTTATAGGTATTTATTATGAAACCTGGTTTACGAAGTTAAACGAGACCTAACGGGGATACCATGTGACAATCAGTCTAGCATGTAATGTATGCTAATAGAGGTTACGGTCAGTCATGTCAATGTTTTCCCACTATATTGTGAAACATTGTTGACCTGTCACTCATTTAATATTCCTGTTGACCTTCATTGATATTCGGAACCCATTTCCTTATATAGATTCAAAATACGCGAACAGAACATTCAAATAACGCAATTTACCCAGTTTTGTTAAATGACCAGATATAGCTATGGGTGTAAGGTCAGGAACTTGCAATGCAGAGGTCCGGAGATCGAATCTCCCGCTCGTCTTCCCTTTTCCCCGTTTTTTTCTTTTCTCTGTCTATACCTGATGGTATTTTGAGTTATTTTCTTTTTTTTGTTTAATGGATTAAGAATTCCGTAAATAAATTTTCAAGAGAAACGGCAAGCAATGAAATGTACCGTTCGATAAGAAAAATAGCAATAATATCATTATAATTACAGATCATGAACGAAAGAAGATAATTCAATTCAGTCGCTTAGGTGCTGCGTTAGAGAAACAAAAAGGACCAAGTTGACGATGAAATGCCTCGTTACATAAGCTTGAATGGGTGACAACAGCTTATTAATGCTATGATAGTTAAAGGAATGAGATATTTGATTCATAAAAAAAAAAACAAACTGAAAATATAAAATATTACAAACAACAAATTTAAGAGACAATTTTAACTGTCTCTTAATGTTATAATGATAAAATTAAAGTTAAAACAATGTTGAAAAAAAATACTGTATCCGATTGCGTGCGTATTCGAACCGGGTTTGTCATTTCAATGTCTCTAATTGGCGAACTGTTTAGACCACTGCGCTATGGACCCAATTTCAAGAATTGAAGTATTTTATTTGATCTGAAAATTACATTCTTTCAATAACCTAGCGGATATTAACGAAAGTTTACGAAATATAATGAGTGACAGGTAAACTTTGTTTTCCAATACCAGGTATACGACTGTGTAACAGGTGATTTGTTTTTTACGTAAATCTCGCGATATCCCTTGTTTACTAAACGAAAATTGTCACCCGATTTTTGGCCTTCTTGGTTGTATTTAAAATTGCTCAATTTTCGAGTTTGAAGCGCATCCCTTAACATTTCTCTTATATTTTTCGTCATTAGCGCTTCATATATTTTCATAGATCTATCTTTTGAGACTAAAAATCTGGGTTATTTAAGGATTATTTTTCGGCTATTCGAGTCAGAGTAAAGGCACTGTCTTTTCCTCACTAAAAGACATTATAGTTAGTTCGGTTATCCGTCCTTCCGGAAAGGAAATTGTGCACAAAAAAGATCTAACCAAGCGTTATGTTAAAGAAGAGATGCAAAAACTAGCTAAAAATCAAATAAATATGCACGTGGATCACTATTCACAACTTCAAAATGCCTTTTCAAACCGCATTATTTTTTTTTCTTAAAGATCTACTAATTCAACGACCTCCAGGGGTAAATTCCAATGAGGTCACTCCAAATGGCCGACATTTTTTAACGGTTAATCTCGAATGTTTAGAAGTTGATACA
The DNA here is from genome assembly GCA_948146395.1 of Fragum whitleyi. Classification (NCBI taxonomy): domain Eukaryota; kingdom Metazoa; phylum Mollusca; class Bivalvia; order Cardiida; family Cardiidae; genus Fragum; species Fragum whitleyi. Next base: position 8,628,791 of record OX411546.1, read on the forward strand.
AATTTAAATTGGAATGTATGAAATGCCTGTATTCTGTCATGATTATTTGTGTTACATTATTTATCATTTACATTTAAAAAATGTTTGACAAACCATTTAAAAATTAAAATGGGTTAGCAATTTTGAAAGGTCCAAAGGCGTCATACTGAAACAAAATATCGTATAAAACACTCGTTATATATGATAAATCTCTCTTGTATTACTCCTTGCAGCTTTGAAATAACCAATTATCAAAGAAACTGTCAAGAAAACACTGTGATTTTGTGTTGAAGAAATATATTGCCCATAAAAAGCATTTGAAATCAGATGTTTAAAGAAATGATATAAAATGAAATTGCTTGAAATTTTTACTCAATGTTTGATTACTTAAAGTACTAATGCATAAATCCGCTGATGTTTTGATTTTGCCATGTCCTTTCAGTGACAGAAGATTTTTTTTAAGATTCGTATCGGGAAACTTTCATTGTGATCTTTTTTGTATACATGTACTTTCAGAATATCGCGCCAACATTGACAATACGTTAGTTTTGGATGCAGGAGACCGATTCACAGGTACTCTATGGTTCACACAGTATAAAGGTGCTGCGGCGTCAACATTCGTAAACAGAGAGAATTACGATGTTGTGGTAAATTAAATTTTGTCTTGTTACATTGAGCTAGCCTCAGACTCGGGTATGGACATGTTAATACTGCCGGTATTGCCCAAGTAACCACTTCTATTAACCGACCTCTTTCATTGAGCGATTATCACAAAAACGCCACTTCATCATACACAAAATCTCTAAAAAGTGGACATTCTTTTTTTTTCTTTAATTGAATCTCTTGTGGTTGTTCAAATGGGTCCAGTCATCATAAAATTCGGTAAAAATTATGCGACAATCTTTATAAATTTACACATGTATACTATCAAATAACCTATTATTTATCATGAAATATTGTATTAGGCGATCTTTCCCATAAGCAACAACCGGTCCCTTAAAAAATGTTATCTTAAATAATGAACCGGTATTTCTTGTCGACTAGTAATGATATGTGGAAATTTCTTTACGTAATAGCATTTTCATTTTATCGATGTTAAATGTTTTGCCAGTAGCCTTTTTACTATCTGTCTGTGATCCAAGGTTCTAGACCAATACTTTACCTTAGAAGTTGTGAACTAGCGTGCAAGGTCGTAGTTTACTGAAAACAAGAGATGTTTGAAAAACATTTTTGACCCCCATAAAAGTACAATGTAGATCAATAGCCTATTCTTTGTCAATCAACTAAGGGTAATAACTCACAAAATATGATTATAAGAGTTATGGTTCTTGAGCACTGCACTTCTCCTCAATGAGATCTATCCACCTGAAAGTTTCATGATTCTAGCTTGCACACTTTTTATACGCCGCCGGAGGCGGACGTATATTGGCGTCATCTTCTCCGTCTGTCCGTCCGTCCGTCCGTCTGTCCGTCCATCCGTCCGTCCATCTGTCCGTCCGTCCGTCCGTACGTCCGTCAACGTTTCTTGTCAACGCAACTCCTCCTAAGTTTCTGGCTGGATCTTCTTGAAACTTGGTCAATGTTATCACCTCAATTGGTAGATGTGCATGAAGGAAGGATTTTATGGTTCGTTGATTTTTGCCTGAGTTATGCCCCTTAAAAACTTAGTCTCTGGGTCCACTTTTCTTGTCAACGCAACTCCTCCTAAGTTTCTGGCTGGATCTTCTTGAAACTTGGTCAATGTTTTCACCTCAATTGGTTGATGTGCGTGAAGGAAGGATTTTATGGTTCGTTGATTTTTGCCTGAGTTATGCCCCTTAAAAACTTAGTCTCTGGGTCCACTTTCTTGTCAACGCAACTCCTCCTAAGTTTCTGGCTGGATCTTCTTGAAACTTGTTCAATGTTATCACCTCCATTGGTAGATGTGCATGAAGGAAGGATTTTATGGTTCGTTGATTTTTGCCTGAGTTATGCACCTTTAAAACTTAGTCTCTGGGGCTTATTGCCTCAGTTATGCCCCCTTAAAATTTAGTTTCCGGGGCTTATTGAAATTGCAGCCTTGTGAATGCAACTCTTCGTAAGTTTCTGTATGGATCTAAATGAAACTTGGTGGATGTCATAACCGAAATTGGTAGATGAGCATGGAGTAAGGATTTTATGGTTCATTAATTTTACCCTAAATTATGCCCCCTTAAAACTCAGTATCTAGGGCTTATTGAAATTGCAGCCTTGTGAAGGCCACTCCTCCTTCCTTTTTGTCTTTATTTAAATGAAACTTGGTCAATGCCATCACCATAATTTGTAGATGTACATGGATCAAGGATTTTATGGCTCCCTGAATTATGCCCCCTTAAAACTTAGTGTCTGGGGCTTATTGAAATTGCAGCCTTGTGAAGGCAACTCCTCCTAACTGTTTGTCTTGATTTAAACGAAACTTGGTCATTTTGCATTTGGTTCTGTCAAAATAAGTAGTGTCTACAATTATTTTCGTGAAACAGCAGCAAAGTGGCGGCGTATTTTGTGACGATGGCACTCTTGTTGAGATATGCTCCGGACTAAAAAAAAAACGGTCTACCGACCGACAAGTGCAAAGCAATATCCCTTCTTCTTCTAATGGGCAGGGGGGGGGGGGGGGGCATAATAATGTGAACTCAAAATGATTGCAAATACTTAAATAATCATTAATAAGGAATTCAAACAATCATTTGGCCATAAGTCAAAGAGGATTCAACATAACCCCTCTCTCCGAAAAGCTGACGAGGACTCTCTCCATAGGCATATTAAAGAACGGACTACGTTTTCGCAGCCAAGGGTAACCCCAAACAACTAGGCCAACGATGTAGAACCCTTAGTAGTGCCTCTGATTTAGTTTCATTTGTGACCCGTCACGAGAAAAGGGACCATTTACGTAATGCGTTAATTGTCGACCCCAGTCAGACTGCGCGGATTGCGCAGACTGACTGGGGTCGAAATTTTTCGCACTTTGCTTATTTTCTGATTCTAGAATGATCAAATACCTTACTGTGAATGAATTTTTGAATTACGACCTCTGGTTGACCTTTGCTGGAATTAATTTCTTTTTCAAATATTTATCTCGCAGAGTTCCTAGGTGGCCCCTTTTCGCATGACGGGTTACATTTATAATTTTTTTTTCTCTTTCCTATCGTAAATTCGTTAGTCTTAACTCTGAACATTTATTTAAACTTCCCTGTATTCCTTAGCTACCCCTCACCTTCTTTTGAAAACACAATGTGTACGTAACTACGTTTTTATTCGTACAGGTAGCTACGCTAATCTTATGACGGTAAGGAAAAGATGCTGATAAAGAGTATGGACGATTTCAAAAGGATTTTCCCTTTATGGTGGCTTAACTTAATTAACTTTTGAAAAACGAGAAATCCTAAATGACCAGTGAAATCTTTAAGATAGTGGATCCGTAAAAGTTCCGTAACGATTCGAAAGTAATGAACTTAAACAGTGTTAACCGAGGTTTCCTAATGATTTTCAGTAGGAAACCTCGGTCAATATTGTGAAAGTTCATGAATGCCGAAATGATGCGGATCTATTACGGTTCCACTACCTTAAGCGAAATCTGTCACTTTTCAGTGTCTTGGAAACCACGAGTTTGATCTGAAAGTCCCCGGACTGGTTCCATATCTGGACAATCTGACAGTACCAATTGTTGACGCAAACATTGACGTCACGAATGAGCCGCGATTACAGGGGAAGTTTAACAAGACGATCATACTGACCAGAGGTGGGGTAAAGATCGGAGTGGTTGGATACATTACGAAACAGACAGCATTCATATCGTCTCCGGGTATGAGGGCATATATATTTTGATCATATATCAAACAAGAGGGACAGAATGGCCCTAAACCGCTCACATGGATTTTATTGGTCCAGTGAAACCCATCCAAGTAACTTTCTGACAAATTTCATTCGTATTTGCCTAATTGTTGAAGAGGAGATGTTTTTCCAAGAATTTATATTGAAAATAGATACTGCCCACCCATTCTTTACTGAGGCGTCTCAAAATAAGCTCCGCCCTGCCGTACCCATATCTATGAGTCATTCAAAATTTTGCAAAGGAACACTCTGGTAAAGTTTCATTGAAATCGGCCCGGTATTTCAGGAGGAGATGTCGTTCAAAGATTTTGGGCTCAAAAAAAGCCCCACTCTGCCAGGGCCATGTTTATGGGCCAATCAAAATTTGGCGAACATATTTTGAAAAGGGTCACCCAAGAAATGTTTTGGTTAAGTTGCATTGAAATCGGCCCGGTATTTCAGGAGGAGATGTCGCTCAAAGATTTTGGGCTCAAAATAAGCCCCGCCCTGCCATGCCAATATTTATTGGCCAATCAAGATTTTGCGAACAATTATTTGAAAAAGGGTCACTTAAGAAATATTCTTGTAAAGTTTTATTGAAATCGGCCCAGCGGTTCAGGAGGAGATGTCGTTCAAAGGTTTCAAAGTGAAAAATGCCATGTCCATATTTGTGGGCTAATCAAAATTTAGTGAGTATTTTTTTTAAAGAGGATGGCCCAAGGAACATTCTGACAAAGTTTCATTGAAATCGGCCCAGTTGTTCAGGTGAAGAAGTAGTTTTTAAGATTGTTGACGACGGACGACGCACGACGGACGACGGACTCAGGGTCACCCTTAAAGTTCCCCTTGAGCTCGTTTTGCCCAGGTGAGCTAAAAATATAGTTTATACACAAGCTTCTTCATAGTTTCATCGACAGATTTTTCAGTCGCTGTTCTTGTCGCATTTAATATGTTGTTAATACAAGGTTTTTTATCATCACTAATATGGAAAATGTTCTTTTGGATATCATTTGCTTTATCTTTTAACATCGAATCGAAAATTGATACCCACGTTTCTGGAGAAAAAAAAAACAAACAAGCAAAACAAATGCAAACTTTTTTCTCCTTTTTATGTCGCTCCCGCCTTTCATTTACAGATTTTCATAAAGATATGAATATTTAAATAAGTTAAAAAATCTTTATTAGGTACATAAATCTAATCTAGCTTCAAATATATTTTACATGTATATTTATCAAAGGTCCCACGGTAACATTTCTTGACGAGGTAGCCACTGTGAGAACGGAGGTTGAGAAGCTTAAACAAGCTGGAATAAATATCATAATAGGATTGAGTCATGCAGGATATGGAATGGACCAGAAGGTCGCCGCACAGGTGGACGGAATTGACGTCATTGTTGGAGGTCACTCACACACGTTTTTATATACAGGTACATTGAATATTGACGTTGTGTCGATTTTTAAGTAGATATAAAATATAAAGTATTTCATTTTTGACACTGATCTATGATGTCTGTTACAGTTCGAAGACAAACAATTAGGTATAAAAGGAGAATATTGTTGTTTCGAATTGTTTGTTACTTATCTAGCTTTGGATACTTTCTAGTGTAAACTCATAAAAAATGACGTTGCATAAGAAAGAAAAGATTAGATAAAGGTAAATACGGCAGATGGACTATTCGGTAATATGGATCAATACAAAATAGTAAAGTTTAAAGTCCGTTTAAAGTCTGTTCAAGATCAATTTATTCTTACACTTACAAAAGCTGAGCTAGGTAAGCTCATTCGGTTACGCGTTGGGCTGTCAATCCTGGAGTTATGAGTTTGAATTCCACCTCGGAAGGCTTTCACCCGTCATCTAACAAAAATCATTGTGACAGGCGTCATTTGTCTCCCGCACATGGGCGTATAAAAAAATAGTACGCCTTAGTGGCATGGGCAGCTTTTGGTTCTGATGAAATGTTGTGGTTGTACTGGTATGAGAAGCAATCATGGGTATGTGCAACAGCTGCCGATATAAAACTTTAAAGACGTTAAATACCTAGCAATCAATCAATAAATAAGCCTGTGCGGGACATTTTCCAACAATTTCAAATGTGCGCCACGCAAAGACTCTAGCCCGTCTGTGCATCCGAACAGTCTGACCAAAGTCTTCACTATGCGTTTAGTAGATAGATAAGGTATCAAAGTATCTGTAGACCATCGGGTAGCTTTATATTTACAGTATGTGGCTGTCTACGCTACTCAACGTTTACACTGCACGAATATTTCAAATTGTTGGAAATGTCACGCACAGGCTCAAATATATTTAGTTAGAATAAGTAAAAACCCTCTTTTACAGGTACCCAGCCATCTACTGAAGAGATTGAAGGTCCATATCCCACAGTAGTGACGCAGTCCAGCGGGCGTAAGGTATTGGTCGTGCAGGCCTATGCATGGGGCAAATATATGGGTGTATTAAACGTGACGTTTGACGATAGTTATGAGGTACAGAGTTGGTCGGGCAATCCTGTGTTGTTAGATAACTCCATAAAACAAGGTGAGATGTATAGGATCTACAGTTAGTTACTTCGTGAAATTGACATTCACCTCAATCACAACCACTCTAAACTGTTCACTCCGAGCCTAATTCATTCAATCATTAAAAACACTCACTTAAACCAATCAAAAACGTTCCAAAATCACTAAAAAATCAGATCAACAACTTCATTCAAATTAAATATAGCTTGAATGTCGATTTAACTGAAACAATTGAGGTTATGAGCGGCTGATAGGTTCTTGAATAAAGAGTAAGCTATTTAAAGAATCTGTATGCCATTTCTATTAAATGGAGGTAATAGATTTCGCTTATTTTGTCCATCTTGAACAAAATAAGCGGTACTGGATTACCCTCTTTTAATTTCACCTAGAACTTGCTCCGCGTTTCATCCTTATTGCAAACAAAGGAGTCTTTTGAGAGAAATATGATATCGTCCTCGGATATCCCCCTGGCACTGCATTTACTATTGACATTGCGCAGGAAATAGGGAGACTGATTTGATTATATGAAGTTTTACGCCGCTTTCAGCAAGTTTTGAGTTATATCGCAGTGGCTGGAGCACCTAGCAATGGATTCCTGGTATTTCTGTCACCAATACTACCGTTACAATCTTTCCTAGCGTCCAGCCGCTATCCCACATACGTCCACGATTATTAACCCTTTGGTGAGAGACAAATAGTCGGAAAGGTTTTGTGCCGCCGCCGGGGATCGAACCCTTGACCTCTAGATTGACAGTTCGAAGAGCTGCCAACTTCGGCGTGAAAAAAGTAGACGCCAGGGTGCCTGAGGATGTTAAGATTTTGTCTTTCGGCGTCTTTTTAGAAGCAAGAAGATTGTTTGTTTACACTTTCAGCATACAACAAACGTAAACGTAAAGAAAAGCTAAAAGTTAAATTGCTATAAGCTAAAATAACCAATTTGCGGAAGACGAAAGCCTTAGAATTTTGCGTGGTTACATCCAACCTTGCCTTGATGATTTTCACTCGTAAAACCCGTCTTGCGTTCAGGATGTATTCGGACATTAAACGTTTGAGAATAGTCCCCTACTATACATTCGTCCCTACGTTTATAGCGTGGTACGATTTCCACACGCTCGCATTTTTTTTGTTTGTTTGTTTAACCTATACTATTCATTATATTGTACACTGATTTGTTTTCGGATTTAAAAAAGCTGCAAGATATTACAATTTGTTTATTTCCTCTTGTAGATCCGAGCACACTGCAAATTATCGAAGAAATGAAGAAACCGTTAGAGAAAATCAAACGCCAAGTAGTTGGCCGAACTGTGGTGAAACTAGAAGGCGATCCCATACAGTGTCGACTACGAGAATGTAACACAGGTAGTAAATGTTACCTGTCAAGCGAAAAAGAGTCATCTGAAAAATGCGAGAAAAAAAATAATATTGGGCTATCAACAACATTCGTTCTTTAAATCAAAAAGATTTGAGAACTTTGTCAATTTCTCCACAGCTTTGAACACCATATTACACTCATTATTTATTGGAGTTAATAAGCAACTTTTATTGGATTTTTCTTTCCAAGACAGATTTGATGTCACACCATAAATATTGCACACAACGTCCCATAGAGATTTATATTGCGATAGCAACGTTTAACTTTTAAACTTGATAATCTTTTTAACTGTAACAAAAAATAAAGAGAACATTTACTGATTTCATAGAGGTATTATACTCAAAACCTAATCTTACTTATGTATGAATCTGTTTCGAGATTAGGTTCTATTTCTATACCATCATTATCAAATGTGACCCGTCATGCGAAAAGGGACCATCCAGGAACGCCGTAAAATAAAATTGCGCAAAAGAGATTTGTTCCGGCAGAGGTCAACCAGTGATCGCACTTCAAAAGTTCTTAGACTGGAATGTAAAATTTTCATTCTATATTCAGAAAATCAGCACAGTGCAAAAAGTTTCGACCCAATTCAGCCTGCGCAATTCGCGCAGCCTGACTAGGGTCGACACTTTACGCACCACCCAGATGGTCCCGTCTGGCGTGACGTGTCACAAATATTAATTATACTCCTGTCGAAAGAAAGGGCGCGTTTTATGGGATTACTTGTGGCGTCCGCAGTCCGGCGATGGGTCTTCGGCGGGCGAAAGGCGTCCACTTTTTTTTAGCATAACCCTAACTTGGCAGTTATGTTTGTCACATGATACGTAGTGCAGTGCCAAAAAACCGTAACTCTACCTAGCTTAATTGTTTAGTTATATACCTTTATTGATTTTTTCATACTAGAGCATCCAGCACTGTAGCGGGCGTTTCTCGTGGCAATTTGCCATCTTGTTTTATATCTACTATGATATCGAGTGAAAAAATAGTTTTTCTTTCACTAGTTCTGAGACGTCTTATGAAAAGTTTCGACCAATCAGAACGCTCGTTTTAAATCTTGGCGAAACTGAAAAAAGGCCACGTACAATATATACGAACATGACTTTTTTATAAAAAAAGAAAAACCTCCATCAGCTAATTTACGGTCGTATTTCTGCAGGGAATCTGCTGACAGACGCAATGGTAGATTATCACATTGATAAACGAGAATCGAACGACACATGGGGACTGGCCTCCATCGCTCTTCTGTCAGGCGGGGGAATACGGGCGTCTACAGTAATCGGTAAGAACAATATTATCTGTCACACGAAAAAGGACCATGTGAATATTTTGTTCGTTTTTCCATGTAAGTCAGTCAAAATTAATTTACTTATGGAATATACTGATATATGTACAAGAGTAATTGAGCTACATGACAAAACAAATTAACATTATAAAGGATATTCGTGCCCTAAGCATTATGCAATTAATTATGACAAATATTTACACTCTACAAACGTAGGAAGATTCTTTACAGAAAATATAATTAAGTTTTACATATATCAAACACTATAAGACAATAGCAATTGTTTTTGCTTTTGTCAAATCTTCGAACACGACATAGAAACAACTTTAAAAGTGTTCTCAATAATTGAACTTCTACAGTTAACAACATCGTGAAATTGACAATGTGAAAGATTTTAGAATGACTTAGGAATGAATCTGAATGAGTGTAGAGCGAGTTTTTAGTGATTTTAATGGAAGGTAATTCAATATCACAAATTTTGTTCAGGATGACTAAAATTAGCGATATTGATTACCCCCCTTTAATAAATTATGAATATAAGTTCTAAAGATAGCTTCCTATTTTTTCACGAACCTATTAGACGCTTTCAAAAGTAATAATGTCAGTGAAATCGCGATTTTTCTCTATCCAAATTTATTTTGAATGACGATGTGGATAATATATTTTTCAATGGGTTTGATCGTTTTTGAATGGTTTGAGTGAGTGTTTGGAATGAATGAATGGAGCGCTGAGTGAGCAGTTTAGAATGATTTTGATTGAGGCGAATATCAATTTTCCGATTTAACTTACTGTATTTGTGACCCGTCATTTAAAATGGAGCAATCTGAGTAGTACATGAAGTGTCGATCCTTTTCAAACTGCGCGAATTGCGCAGGGTGGAAGGGGGTCGACACTTCATGTACTAGGAAGATTTTCTGAATCTAGAATGATCGATTTACCTTTCTGTATCAAAATTATAGAAATGCGACCTCTTATTGACCGATACTGGACCCAATCTCTTTTTCAAATGTGTATTTATTTTCCAGATGATCCTTTTTGCGTAAAGGGTCACATTTGTTAACGATGACCTGTATCATAAGTTGGCGCACCTGTAAATTATTGGAGACGTCAAACACTGGCTAATGATGTTTCTGTGACTTGAATGCTACATTTTGAATACTGCCATGAAAAATATTCTGTTTTCCCCTAGGTGACATCTCAATGGGTCAAGTACTGACCGTACAGCCATTTGGAAATAACGTCGATATGATACAGATTAAAGGCGTCCATCTTAGACAAGCCTTCGAACACTCTGTGGCCAATTATGATATACGTGATAGGCCGGGGGCCTTCTTTCAAATGTCAGGTACGGATCAATAAAATTTGAGTATGTTATGAGGTTTTATTTCATTATATAGTCTTTTTATTAAACGAGGGTTGATTATTAATTCCAGTCAATTTACGGCATTATTCAATGAGCACATGCGATATATTTCAAACAATTTCATATGTGCAGTATGGAGTTGCACTGTGCAAGCCAGATAACCACACAATGCAATTGGAATATTCACTGACAGTCTGAAGAGAGCTTCACACATTTAAACACTGCATAGGGAAGACTCTTGCCAGCCGGGTGCACAGGCTGGCCAGAGGCTTTGTTTTGCGTACATGCGAAATTGTCTGAAATGTTACGCACAGGCTAAAATGCTCTATTTAATCACAATTGCTTGTAGATTTTTTTGCCTGCTGTCAAACTAGTTCTCATGATTTGGACTAAGTAGCTTATTAATATCTTATCTATCCGGATTCATAAATAAAAAAGATAGAGTACTCATTGTTGCTTACGGTCAACAGTACCAAAGCCCGTAATATTTTTTTGTGTGTAAGAGGTTTTTAAGCATTGCTCATTTCTTTAGACTTTTGCTTCTTTAACTAATCGGTGATTTGCATGTATTACATTCAAACTTTCATAATTTCGCACACATATTTTTTTTTTAGATAATAAAGGTTTAGCTTAATAAATTTACTTACCAATGAAAACCTTAACATTAACAATTTCAATTGATATCAAGTGATAGCTGATATGATGACCAATTCCTTTATTTTTCGTCTAGGGGCGAGAGTTGTGTATGACTTGAGTATGCCATCCGGATCTAGAGTTGTCTCCCTTGACTTGTTATGTCTAAAATGTGACGTCCCCACATACAGCCCGATAGAGGACGCTGACGTCTATAACGTGATGATGATGGATTATACGATCAACGGCGGGGACGATTATACGATGATCAAAAATAACGTGATACGACGTGTGGCCATTAGTAAGTAATTTTTACTTATGGGATGAGAAAATCGATGATTGAATTGATGGAAGTGTGAAACTAAAAACATGATCACAATGTATAAATCACGAATTTTTTTATACAAGTTTGAATAGCTTTTTGATTTTGTACTTCCATTAATTGAAAACAAACTTCTTCTTTTCTTATAAATATGAAATGAATCAAATAAACGAGTTTTAAAAATGATAGCTTTATGCATTCTTTGAAGGAACTTCTTCATACAAAATAGTTGCTAGGCTTGTATTTGCGATTTATGTGTAATATTCAAAGAATTGTTATGAATTGTACAAAAAAAAGAAGAATATCAAAGTGTCATTGATAAACATTTATCTTCTTTTACTAACATTAGGTCCATATAAATTCGCAGATGGCCTATACGAATATTTATCTTATAATTGTACAAATATCCGTGTGATAACATCCTGTATGATATTTTTTATGATATCACATAGTTATTTTTAGAACAATGATATAATGCGGTTATTTTTAGAAACTTGCATTTCAGTTAAAGCCATCGATGAAAACAGGACAAATAGATGTTGTAAGATATATAATACATACACTACTAGTTCTAAGCGGCCACCTAACCTTTCTCCATTTTTCACACATCTTCCGCTTTTATCTTGAAATGTGATCTTTGTCTTTCGAAAGAGTGGCCATTCAGTCATCATCCTATCCAATTGTTTTGTAAAATTATGAATCAGTAAGTCTTAAATACGGAATTTAATGCATGTACCCTCAATTTCAAAAGTCACGAAATTGACACTTTTGAGAGAAATTTGAAATTTTCGATACTTGAAAAACGTAAAGCCTATCAATCTTTTGTACTAATATCAGTGGTACAACGCCTGTGGACTTCTGAAATTAATAAGAAATGCCAAAACGTTCTACACAGTCCTTATCCTAACGAGAAATGTCAAAAATACCCCACCCACCAATGTTAACTTTGAAATCAAGGGTACTCCTACTTTCGTTTAATTTTAAAACATTTCTTGTTTAATTATTGCACTGTGTTTTCTCTTGTTGACTTTATAAATGATGTTGCTACATTATTCAAGCAAAAACGAGTTGAAACCATGTGGCGTTTATATGACCAAAAAAGGCAAGTGGCTGCTTAGGAGTTTTGAGGAGTGTACTAAGTGTATTATATGAAAAAATATCTAACTTGGTTGAGAGAATTAATAATTGTCTTGGCAAAGCCTCGACAATAATGAATTCTCCCAACCTCGTTAGATATTTTTTTCATGCAAAACACTATATATGTATTATATATTTATATCATGACCTACGTCTCGGGTGCGAAATAACCCCACCCGTTGAATATTTTTTGATATTACACGGTTGTCATTACACACGTGGAATAACTATGTAAATGAGCTCAGAGCTAATGGCAACGCTATTTTGTTACCGCACCATTGACGTCATAATCTTTTTACTGTGAAGTCAGTTTTAAACGGTGTTATAATTTCGCGGAAAATGGAAATGTTTAATTTCAAGACGATCATATTATGAAAAGAATAATTTGTGCTCATAAAATATAAATTTTATTAAACTCGTCATCTAAAACAGATAAAGACTCGGCCCAGCCTCGTTTTCATCAGTTTATAGATGACTCGTTTAATAAATTCGGTATTCCATGACCACTCATTCTATATCCTCTACAATTAACAACACCGTGAAATTGACAAGTTGAATTATTTTGGAATGATTTAGAAATGAAATTGAATGAGTGTGTGGAGCGAGTGAATTCAATAGGCGGTAATCCTATATCGCAAATTTTTATTCAGGATGAACAAAATTAGCGCTATTGATTTCCTTCCCGTAATAAAATATGCATACGTTCTATAGATATCTTCCTATTTCTTCAAGAACCTTTCTCTATCCAAATTTATTTTGAATGATGTTGTTGATTCTAAATTTTAAATAGGTTTAAGCGTTTTTGAATTATTCCTGTGAGTTTTTTTGGAATGAATGAATACATGGAGCGGTGAGTGAGCGATTTAGAATGGTAATGATTGAGGTGAATGTCAATTTTCACGATGTAACTAACTGTATATGTCAATTTACTCTCGGACCTTAGACTCATCTTCATTTAGCAGATAACGTTGGTTTAGACGTCCACATATTCAGCTTTTATTGAAATTTCGTTGTTTTTTCAGATTCTCTAGACACTGATGTATTTCGGGCATATCTACAGAAATATAATCCCGTGTATCCCCGTATTGAAGGAAGGATAACGTTTATAGAGAACACCACATCTCATGATATTGTCAATAATTGTAACTGTACAGAACTCGATCCAATAACTTCTAGTAGTGTCAATAATAATCATTGCTCAATTTTGATGCTGCTATTTTTATTGAACTTGATTGTATTATCAACTCGTTTTTAATTTGTATGTTTTAAGTCGTATTTGCATTGAAATTGTGTATAATGTAATTTCTAATTTGTATTGATATTTTTTGTATAATAAAGTCGTAAATGTAGTGCAAATGTTTCTATCATAAGCTCGTATTTGTATTAAAATTATTTGTTTTATAAACGTGTAAATTGTATTTGTAAAAGAAATGTTAAATTTGAAGCTCGTATTTGTATTTAAATTCTGCGATTATGAACTCGTATTTGTATTTAAAAAAAAAAATTGAAAGACATGTAATAGCTCGTCACGGCATCCGTATTTTTTGATATTTCAAGTAAACGGGTTTATCTTTATTATTTATTATTATTGGTTTAAATTTTTACCAAGGCAATAGAAAAAGAAAAAAAGATACTTCACTTTAACATAAGACATCTAATAATTTTTAACAATGCCTCCTTACAAGAACATTATCATGTCGCATATTACATAGACAGCGACCTTGAACTCTTACCTTCTTCAGGAAACTTTGCCTCATTTTAGAATATAGAGCTGTGCTTATTTTAATACACACACGCGCGCGCGCGCGTGCACGCGCACGCGCACGCTGAAATAGAATTGCCTTTCGCTTACGTCATAGTGCATTATAGTCTGTTAACTTGAACTAAAAATTTTAAGTTTCTAACATATTGTTTAAACGGGGCTGCACTTATGTTTTATAAGATTACTTATAATCTCATCGAGAGATTGGCACTCGTGTCGATCAAAACCATTCAAAATCACTCTTTCAGTGTTCCAATCATTCATTCCAAACACTCACAACATTCACAAACAAATCAGAAATTGTTCAAAATGAACATCATTTCTGTCAAATCGATCAAATAACTGCATGATTCCATTGGCTGGTGTTGAGTTTTAAGCGTCTGATTTCTCCATAAAGACACAAAACCAGAAAAGTGCGTAGATTTTATAAAAGGGAGGTAAAAAGTTATCGCTTATTTCGACCAATTCCCGGAATAAAAAAAATATCGATATTATTTTATCTCTCTTGAAATTCTTTCAAAATGCACCCAGCACACTCTTTCAATTTTTTTTTACAAAATCATTTCAAAATCACGTTTTTCACTGTGTCACGTAACATCTAAAAGGTCAACTCTCGAATTTTATAAGTATTGTTAGGTAATACTAGATTTGAATAGTTCGTTCGTCAATTTAAACGATAATCTTTTAATACGCGGTCAAACCAATTTAACCTTTCAGTCAGGTCAGTAAAATGACCATTTCATTTACTTCAATAACTTCAATAAAATGACAATTTCATTTACTCCAATTAAACTTTTATAAAAGAATGATTAGACTGTATTGAGTATTGCAATCTTAAAGCGATTGTGCTTAAAGGTCTGATCTTTATCGGTTTGCCTTTACCTCTTCACCAACTGAATTTACATTTGTCTCAAACACATTGCAAATTAAGCGGGTAATATTTTTCTAAAATCCCGGAGTTTCTGCCTACGGTCTCAGAAATACCATGTGAAGACATTCTGCGTACTTCGTGTGCACAAATTTCAATTTATTATATAGTTTCTGTTACCATTTGAAAAAAGAACACGTAAAAACATGCACAAATATGCACGATCCGATATAGTTTTGTAGAAAGAACCCAAGTCTCTTTTATAATTATGACTACATAGGCACACAGACATAAATAGGAGTTTTGTTGGAACTCCAATTGTTTAATTTTTTCAAGTGGAGTTTCTGTCCAGTTTTTTGAATATGTAAACTGAAAAAACCGTGCCTCTATAAAATGTGGTTACAAACGCAAAATGATAAGTTCTGAATCTTTATTTAGAGTAATAAGTATACGAATATTGAAATAAACATACGCAAATATTTTAAATAAAAAGATATTGCGACCGTACGCAGATATTCCGAATTTGCTTCAAAGGGTCATCTGAAAATCTTGTTGAAAAACTGGTCAATTGTCATCAGCATTTTACAGACGTTTGAATTATCCGTAAATCTGGCATAAGATTAACCGTACCTAAAATATACGTTAAAATTTAGAATATCGTGAAAAACTTAAAAAAAGACCGAGTCGCCTATAACCGCTAGATTTAGGCTGAGCCTTTAAATCTTTTTGGGAAAATGCTTATACCTTAATGTTAAAATAATTAATTTTGGAAGTCTTGGACCCTAACTAAAATATGTGTTAGAAATTTTCCCTGGTGAAATTGACAACATGAATGATTTTGGAATAATTTTGGATTGAGATTGAATGAGTGTGTGGGGCAAGTTTAGAGTGAAATAAAGGGAGGGGGGTAATCCAATATCGCTAATTTTGTTCAGGATGAACAAAACTAGCAATATTTATTAACCCCCCCCCCTTTAATTGGATACTTTTCTGTTTATCCGTCTTCATGGACCAATCAGACACTTTATAATCACCAGCAAATCAAATCGTAGAAAAAATATCGATTTGAATAAAATGTTGATCGTTTGGAAGGATTTCGAAACGCTTTCTAACGATTTTGGATAGTTTTGATCGATTTGAATGAATGTTTGGAATAAATGAATGGAGCGATGAGTGAAGGATATAGAATGGTTTCGATAGGAATGATTGTCAATTTCACGATGTTTTAACTGTGCCCGAAGCAGGATGCCGAATGAAAATCTGATTGCGAATAACGCACATTACTCACACGTGCAATAGAAATGGTGACTTCTTAAAGAAATGTCATTGATGAATGATCATAACGTCGTACCTACAGCATGAAAAAGATGTAGTTATAGTGTTATAATCAATCACCAATGCCAAAAGTATCAAATATACTCTTGGGGGGCTTTCTTTCCTGCATACGGGGTGGGGGCGTCATACAACCCAAGAGCTGCCTACTGTGTGCATGAAAAATCTAAAACCCTAGTCTCGCTCAGAAAATACACTGTAATATTAAATGTTTGGCAAAAGCTTGACTCAAAGTGCAGAGAGGGTAAATGTATATAAAATCTCATTCCAGTTAATTTTCTTTAACTATAATTGGAGTTTTTTACACCCATATTAAACCATTGTTAAAAAAATTAGACAAAGAAAAAATATACCACATCCATGAACATTATTTGACAATACTTTAGTAAAACACAAACCTTAAACTCAGTATAAAATGTCCACATGAGCTCAAAATTTTTATTACTTGTGCGGTAAAGCTTTGTTGATCTATATGTTTCGCATCTACATCTTTCAAGAGCGAACTTGCGTTCTCAATAATTATCTATCCATTTCTGTAGACGAAAGTTTTAAAACTTAGAGGATCTGAATGGCCCAAAATCGCTCTACTGGATAATATAAGATAATTGAGGAGGGGGGGGGGGGGGTTAAAATTTTGAAAGTCAAAAGAAGCACTAATCTATCACACCGTTATTTGGAAACAAATCAAAGTTTCACTAAAAGAAGTTATTACAAAAGTCACTCAAGGAATATTCGTGCCAAAGTTTGTTGAAATGGGCCAACAAGTCTTTGAATATACAGAGCTTAAAGATTTCAAGCATGATATTGCAAATTGACGGACTGAGGTTTGACTTTTCGTTGACTCCGAATTATATATTTAAAAAATGAAACATTTCGAGGACAATAGCTGTAATACAAAGGATTACAATTGTCCGTCTGTACATATAGTAAAAAACATCGTGAAATTGACAATCATTTAGATTGAAATCATTCTAAATCATTCACTCAGCGCTCAATTCATTCATTCCAAGCTCTCCCTCAAATAGATCAAGAATGCTCCATAGTCATTAGAAAGTATTTCGAAATCGTTCAAAACAATCAACACTTAATCAAAATCGATCAAATTATGCTACGATCTCATTGGCTGGTGTGTTTTTAAAGTGGTAAGTCCAAGAAGACGGACAAACAGAAATGTACCTATATTACATTACAGGGAGGAAATAAATATCGTCAATTTTGTTCATCTTCAACAAAATTAGCGACATTGAATTACCTCCCTTAAATTTTAGTCAAAACTCGCTCAACATACTCTTTTAATATCTGTCCCAAATCATTCCAAAATCATTCATGTTGTCAATTTCACGATGATCTTAACTGTAACTATACAAGTTTTGTTCTTTTACAAGGCAATAGGTAAATCAAAATATGTTTGCGTTGGAACACCGTAGATTAAACGTTAATTTTATTGTAACGAACGCAATGAAGTAAGGGTATATTATTGTTTAACTTTAAAAGTCACTACATCAACTCGACTGTTCGTGTCCATATTCAACGCGGCATCACCGGGTTCACTTCTTAAAGCACTGTCTAATTGTCTTTCTCTGCGTAATTTATCAAAAAAAGAAAATAATACCTTATCCTATTTAATCCACATACACTCCGAAGCACACCGCCATGGCAAAAAGTGATTTATTGACAAAAGTCGTTGAAGCGTAACTATCCGTCTCCACATTCCATAAAAATCTACTTCCGGCTAGGATGTCTTGTTCTTTGTTTTCACCTATGATAATTTGCACCACAATTTTATACCGGAACCATTTGAATTCCTTAACACGGGTTTTAATGGTGTCGGAGAGCATTTTACTCATTCTCTGCCCCAGGGTTTTCTCGTACTCTTCATCCGTCAGGTACTCCTTTAGAGTAGCGTCCATGATCTCCTTCACTTTGGACGGTTTAAAGCGTCTCTCGGGATCTGGAGACAGTTTGTACGTATTTTCGACCTGTCGAGCCTGTGTAATTGTGTCGGTGTCGTTGTGATCAGAACTCCGGTCCCAGGTTCGTTCCCGCTGAGACTCTCGGCCATCTCGAACCGGCGTCTTGGGTAGATTAGATCGTAATATTCCTCCTTTACGAACTTTCGACATTGTTGTAAATAGTGCGTAATTATTCAACAATATGTTCCAATTGCACTTAACCACTCATGTATCGAACTGAATTCAAATAAATGTTAGATGCACCACTCATACGTCAAAACAACCTAATTTATCTATATCCACCACTTGAAACGTCTGTTTATACACATGTTATCAGGTTGATACAAGACGACCCTAACAATTATCACTCTTTTGCGACAAACACTGAAGTGTATTCTGTTTCAGTTTTGACTGAAATGGAAAAAAGTAATTTATTATTGTCATGCAAAAAGACGATCTAAAATATACGCGTTATTTCTCGATCCTAGTCGGACTTGGTGAAACTCATTGAAAATTAGTGTAGAAATTTTGGGTCAATTAAAGCTCTGGAGGGCTTTTGAGATCGCGTGATTCCGACAACCGGCACCTGTCGTCAATATTAACCTGGTAGACACTTCAGATGCAACATATTTTTCAATCAACCTGATAACTGGTCAGAATAATTGTCACGTTGAAATCTAGACCATATATATGTCATATTTTTGGCTCATTCGACCTAAAATAGGTCAGAATTATAGTCTTGATGAAATCTGGGTTAAGTTCAAAATTTGGTGAAGTGGGGTCAAAAATGAGATCAAGAGGTCAAATATTAGAAAACTTTCTAGAATTTCCACAGGTCATATTTTTGGCTCAATCAACTTTAAATCGTGTCGCACTAATAGTTTAATTGAAATCTCGGTCAAGCTCGAACTTTTATCAATTGAGGTAAAGAATAAGGTCATTGAGTCAAATATGAGAAAAACAGTTTAGAAACTCTAAATTCCATATTTTTACCTATCAACCTTAAATTCAGTCAGAATGATTGTCTCCGTATAATCTGAGTAAGGTTCGAAATTGGGTCATTTGGGCCGAAACTGAAATCGAATACTAGAAAAATACTTTGTAGACACTCAAAAATCCATATTTTGGCTTAAACAAGCTGAAAATTTGTAAGAATAATTGTTTTGGTGAAATCTGAGTCAAGACCAAAATTTGGTCAAGTTGGGTAAAAATTGGGTCATGAAGTCAATTAAAAGTTAAAACTTTGTAGACACTCTAAAAGGCATATTTTGGCTCAATCAGCCTGTAAATTTGTCAAAATGAATGACTTGATGAAATTTCTGTCCAATGCAAAATTGTGTAAAAAATGAGGTCAAATATAAGAAGAAAAACAACATCGACACTCTTTTGGCCATATTTTTGGTTCAATTTACCTGAAAATTTGTCCGATTGGAAGTCTTTATGAAATATCTGTCATGTACGAAATAGGTTCAGTTTGGGCCAAAAATTGGGTCAGTTGGTTAAATATTAGGTGATGCCGTATTTCTGGCTAAATTAACCTGAAAGTTTGTCAAATTCAATGTTTTGGTTAGATATTGCAAAAATACGTTATATTGATTAGATCTTTGGCAGTAAAATCGCGATTTAGGGTCACTTTGGCACTTTTTTCGACTACTAGTGGTACTTATTCGGTTATTTAAAACGCTTGAAGAAAAAAAGTTTATTCTTTCCAATCGTCTGCGGGGATCTTTTGTGCATATAAAAATTTGATTGCCAAACACAGTAAAGCACTGCGTTCTGTTATCAAATTATAAAATGTTTTTCCATACTTTCGTTAATTATGAGATATTAATGATAATTGTGACGTCAAAGCAGCGCCTTTATAATTCCCGGGATCAATTCCGTAGACTCGTCGAGGGTTCCCGATTGACTAAAAGGCTGATAAGCTTTGAAACTTCATCAGTAAAGAATGGTTCGACTTATCAAATCAATTATCCAAACTGACAGAGGACTATTTTTAAACATTTAATATCTTTTCAGTTTAAAACATCTTCGTTGGGTGACGAATTATTTAAGATTCAGTTAAGTTCTGTATCGTTTGTAAACGTCCAAATTTATCTAGTCTAATGACGTGGAATGTCTAAGAAATGTTAAAAAATGACTCATAATTACTAGATTTACGTCCGACGTACTTTTCTCTTTCCGGAAAGGTCCGAGCGATGCTCAGAATGTCGGCATTTGTCTCCTACTAGAGGGCGGGTGATATTTTGCGCTACAGTCGGTTACGAGACTGAACGATCGTGAAAATGCGGCTTCACATATGTGAGAAACGACAGGAAACCATGAGTAGCTGCACCAGCCTTTATGGTTTATCTGCAATAATGTTGAAAGCGGCATAAAAACAACTCCACAGGGATCATACATACAATCCGCGTTTCAGGTTATCTCAATTACATTCCAGCGGTAAAATTTTGCTTAAATATCCTTAGTATAAACCACTCTATGTTAAATGCGCAACGTTTTTGTATTAACAATCCAATTATAGAGGCTGATCAATTTTTCATCAGTTCCTTAGACACTGCGCTAACCCATCAATATCATTTTATTATATCCATGATATGTCCAATCAATAACTCCTCCATTGTTATTGTAAAATAATTATTGGGTTAATCCGTGCAAGTGAAATCTGTTAGGTTGAAGTAATTGGACTGTGTCTAAAGTTATTATGAACTTTGGGGCAATAGAGACAAATTGAAAAGTTACAGGGGATTTTATTCAAGAGCGAAAAAGAATTGTGTGTCCCTTTCTTCTTAAAAATGACCCATACAATTAAAAGATGTCACCTCGGTTTATAGTAAAATTACATTTTTCGAAAACGAAATTTTGTCAACATAATGCCAATTGAATAAAACATTTTGAAAATTATCATACACAACGGTAGAATGACCTTTTTTGTGCAGAAAATCTTCCAAAATGTGAAAAGCTTCGACCCTTGTCAGACTGCGGAATCCGCGCAATCTGACTAGGGTCGTTATTAACTTTTTTTGATTTTTTTCTAATGGCTTTTTCGATTTGGACAGATTATGCAGCCCGCAATGACTGATCGGAATCTAGACGCGTTTAACTAAACTTTTTACGAACAAATTAATCGTAAGTAAAAATCACAAATCGTACTTGGTGTTTTCATTCATTGTTAGATTCTGCCCTGCAATACCTCATTCGAATCGTCTTTAGAAGACGATTCCCATGAGAGAATGCATGGCAGAATTTCATATTTAGTTTCTACTGTAGATGCTACTTTAATTTTTAACTTACGCAAAAATTGATCGTAAGATGTTTAGTAAAACATGCCCCTGTTCTTTCAGTGTTTCATAACTGATCTGCTGCGGTACGACGGGGCATATATGAGTCTGTGCATGATATTTCCAACGATTTTAAATTAGAACGAAATGGTGGAAATTGGAGGAGCTCATCAGTCAACCCGATGTAAAAGAGTATTATCATTGGTGAATTGGTGTTTTGATTGACAATCTGCTCTCCGTTCAGTATGACAAAACAGTGCAAACATTTTGAAAATTATACCCTGCTTTGCATGTGTACCTGCATGCAAAGCGAGGTACAATTTGAAAACAGTTTTCACTGTTTTGTCACTCCAAACACGTCGCCCTCATAGCGCAGTTGGCAGCGCGTCGGACTACCAATACAGAGGTCCCGGTTTCGATCCCAGACGGCGGCACTCATTCTTTCCGACTTTTTGTCTCTCACCAATGGGTTGATTATCGTAGACCTATGTGAGATAGCAGCTGGAGGCTAGGAAAGAATGTGATTGTTGTACTTGTGAGAGAAACACCAGGAATCCATTGTTAGGTGCCCCAGCCGCCCCGATAAAACTCAAATAATGTTGAAAGCGGCGTTAAACTCCATTCATTCAATCAATCACTCCGAACACAGGGACGTTAGATTTTCTTGAATCATGTTTTATGGACCATAATTATATTCATTAAAGCGAGTATAAAAAAGAAACATTACAAGTCGTTTAGAGTAAGGTGTCGACTTTTTTTAACCTTCATAAAATACGCTTTAAAAAACAATCTTGACACCAACCAGCCTGCGCATCTCATCAATAGCTTTCGTAATGCTCCCTTGCATTCCTTTAAATTGAAACGTTCGCGAAACATTGAAAAATATTACCTCGTAAATAGCGGGTGCTATTTTATTTTCATTTTAAAATACTTACGAAATAAATCCCATTTTCAAATTCAACTCAAATGTCAAAGTCACAAAATGAAATTTTTCTTCGGAGTTATTTCATGTATATTTCGACCACCAATAAATATCTCATTACGCTTTGTTTTGTCCGACAATGCGCTACGAGTGGTTACTAGGACACAATGCCTGATTACTCAGGTGCAATCAAAGTAAACAGAGGGCCTTTCAGAGTTGAACAAAGCTTTAGAAAGTTTTTTTGTCCCTGTCATTTCTATTGAACATAACGACTGATAAGAACGTATACGCTAATTTACCCTTAATAAATAAGACAGTTCAAACATTTTTGTTTACTTACGTAAAATTGATGTGTTATTATTATCAATATTATTGTTTTCATCATCATCATCATAATCAATATTTATTATTATTACACTTTATGAATTTTCCTATAAATGGGTTCAGTTAACGTATATTTTCTTTAAACCATCGATTTTTTTAAGAGATGAAGAGAATATTTTTTGAGTTCATGTTGGTATGAAACTAAAAACATAACCACACAGTATCAATACGCAATTAGCGGATTTATATTTGCGCGCGATTAACTTTTTAGTTTTATATCTATATGGAATAAACAAATATCCTATTTATATCTTGTGATTTAATATATCGAAGCAAAGGTGCAAAGATTTTTCAATAATGAAAAAGGTTTCTTTTGGGATGGGACAACTTTTAGCAGAACTTTACAATACAGCTGCTTGCTCAGAATTGTTTTCATTAAGGTATAAAATCAAATTATAAGTCAATCAGAATGTTAGAAAATAGAAGGAATTATCTAGAATCAAATTATTTATTTATTCATTTTTATATATTATTATTATCCATTTATTTATTTTGATTGTTTTTTGGCTAGTCTGGGTAAAAGGGACTAAATATACTCGTATAAATGAAATTGACAAAGACTATGTGAATGCGTTGACCTGCTATAAGATCCTTTTTGGTTAATCATCGATTACATAGAATTACATGATTGAACAGTGTTTTTGATGTGCAATCTCATATTTACATACACTTATTGGTTTCTACGAAGATGGGGCCCATTTAAGAATGAAAATGTCCTTAACGGGCAATCTGTAATAACAAGTATAGTTGCATTGTTTCCGTCAATTTTCTTTAATGACAATGACGCTGTGTGATTTTTGACGGATCTGCCGTCATATTCTTCTTTAGGATTTTTCTGCTTCACAGGGTCAGAAATTGCAAGCAATGCAAATTCCGATATATCTGTAAATACGGCAAATTATTTGCCGATGTCACGGATCGACTCTTTTGTTAAGGTTAAACCTTGCCATGCTGAATAAATTTTTGATATAAAGTTTTATCAAAATTAAAGGGCAAAAAGCACTGAAAGTCCCAAAGGTAGGTCATTTTTTTATTTGAAAAATTAAATCTATTGACAATTCTGGTTTGAAAGTGATAAACAGGTGGTGTAGACTGACATCAGGCTGCACATATGTGCAGGCTGATGTTATGATATTGCTTCTGCTATGTACGTGATTGATGATCAACCAAATTTCAAAATTACTACAGAAGCAAAAATATCAGTTTCTTTAAGCCTACAACAATAAAGAGATGACGAGAGAATGGGTTGTTTCTTTGAGGTATGAAACCAAAAAAAATATCACACTGTATGAACACACGAAGCGGATTCATACACAAGTGTGGTTAGTTTTTGTTTTATTATTATTATTATTATTATTATTATTATTATTATTATTTATTATTATTATTATTATTATTATTATTATTAATTATTATTATTATTATTATTATTATTATTATTATTATTATTATTATTATTATTATTATTATTATTATTATTATTATTATTATTATTATTATTATTAGATAATTATTATTATTATTATTATTATTATTATTATTATTATTATTATTATTATTATTATTATTATTATTATTATTATTATTATTATTATTATTATTATTATTATTATTATGATTATTATTATTATTATCAACATTATTATTATTATTATCAACATTATTATTATTATTATCAACATTATTATTATTATTATAATTATTATTTTCATACGACCATGAAATCAACAAGTACTATCTTCATATCTTATGATTTAAAATCGTGAAGCAAAATGTGAAAAAATTTATCAACAATAACGCAAATTTTTATTTCACTACTTTGTGTGGAACCTTACAAAATACCTGCGGTCTCAAAATTGAATGCATTGTAAAAAGAATTGCAGCCAAACAGAATACACGAACATCGATGGACATGAATAGAATCAAATATTTAAGCAATGATGAATTTTCAATGATGTATTTACAGCCAGGTCGAGAAGTTTCATTTTGACCGCTTTAAATTGAGCAAATAGAAATCCAGTCAACAAATACTGAGGAAGTCTGATATTTAATTTTTATTACTTTTTCATGCAAAACAGTAAGTGAAAGAAAATCATTGAATAGTTGCATTGGCAGCAAAAACATTTTTATATAACGGATAAGGGATCTTGTGAAAAATAACGCTTATTAACCTCTGAATATCGCTAGAGTGTACATACTGCCAATCGGTGCGTAACTAAACAGAAAAGAATAATTTATAGTCAACCGTGCATTGCTTAGAAAAAAGTATTGATAAACAAGAACTATAATAGCAATAATTCTCCCTTTCTTTTTTCCCCTACTGTTATCCCCCTTTTCTCGTCCAAATACTCATTTCAAGATTCGTTAAATTTTGTTCGACGCGCTTCGAGGAGCTTGTGGCTCGGATGAAATGTTGTGGTTGAACTGGTGTGAGAAAGGACAGGAAACTATGGGATGATGTACCAGCTGCGATATAACAGCAATAGTGTTGAAAATGGCATTAAACTTGAAAACAAATCGTGGCGCGTCAGCGCCTCCTACCAAAGATGTGTTTAAGATATGTTTCACGAGGTTATGCTGGGCACAATCTTGAAGCCGTCTCGAGCGGTTCTTTTTCCTCAAGGCATGGTCGTTTTTCAAGGATGGGCTAAAATGCCATTGTCATCTCGTTTTCCCAATGTGACCACATTTGCCAGTTCTCACTACACGACCAGCATTAACAGTTTTAACAATGTAAATGATAATTTTCAATATCACCAATTCACGATCAATTATATTGCCAATCCCGTAGATACATCCTATAGATCGGTAATATAATTGACTATGTATGGGCGATTTCTTAAATTTATTCAATATTATTGTCGTTATTATTGACAGTATTATTGCTCGTGTACGGATAGCTTTACAGGACCCACCATTGACATATACTAGAAACTTTGTTTATTTAAAAAAATACGAGGGTTGATCGGAATATTTAAAGACAACATTCATGATTTCAAAATAATATGAGCCTGTACAAGACATTTCTAACAATTTGAAACATGCATTTCGCGCAAACAATGAGCAGCTTAGACAGTTCCACTGTGCAATAGGAAGATTAGCTGCCTATCTAAAGACACTTTTAGGCTTTATTTATCTACAAAGCGCAGGGTGAAAACCCTGGTCAGACTGTGCAGATGCACAGTCTGACTAGAGTCTTTGCTTGACACATATCTGAAATCGTTGAAAATGCCAAGCACAGGCTCATATTATACAGATAATACTCGATTCGATATAGATCTATTAAATACATATTGAACTTGTTCTTTCACCTTGAATTTACAAGCATTTTGCTCATCCAGGTTAGTGTCAGGACTTTAAAGAATATACCACTTAAAATACCTCGTTGCATGACGACGTTGATAAATTGACGTCAAAAAAAATACAGCCGTTTCTATAAACAGGGTAGTTGATTATTTATTCTAGACATATAAACGCGTGACTCTAAAAAGTGTACAACATTTGCAAAGGAATGTTGCATGATTTGTAAGGGAAGAAATGAACCTATCAACATTAAAGAGGAATTTCCACAGTATCACGGAGAACAGCTAGTAGATTTTGAGAAAATATTTTTGATTTCGAAATTACATTTTATTATTAATTCTTTTTGTGGATGCCAATTATTTACAGAATAACAGGAAATGGTCAAGGAAAAGCATGGTATAACATGGAAAATGCACTATAGAAGAAAAGAATAGAAGGCGTTACGTAACGTGACGTATATAATCGTTTGCTCTGGATTTCATGACGACTGTTGAAGTTTCAAAGCATAAACGGCTTATCTTATTCACAGATCGCTGGTGCCAATCATAAAATCGATTCTTAGTAAGATGATTGTTGAACTCGCACATTATTCTATTCATTTTGTTTTGTAGATTAGCCCTTGCCATGCTGAATAAAATATCTAATCAAAAATTCAAAATGCATTGAAATAGAATTACTGAAAACACTGCATGTATCAATTGCCAGTCTGCATTTCTTTTGAAATTATAATTATTAACCTTTCTCATTTCAAAAGGAAAATCATGTTGTTTATACTAAGATCAGACTGCATATATGTGCAGGCTTATGTGTGTCTATACCTCCTGCCAAAGCAGGAATATTCCGGGTTTAGCATGACAATGGTCAACTCATGAAAGGTTCTAGAAGGCATTCGAGACGAATTTCTGTGGAAATAGTTTCATTCAAGAAAGAAATTTCTGGTCAAGGTTTTTTTGCTATTCAACATTTTTTCACTAGAATTAGATTTTTTCGCTGTCTGTTTTTCCTCCACAGTGAAGGCTATAATAAAGATACAATCATTTAATACATACAAAATATACATAAATCATAGATGAATATACTAGTTAACCCTTTGCTGTTTAATCCCTGCTTTTTACGTGCCTGTGACTTTGTGATTGAGAAAACATTGTGAAAAAGAAGAAATTGCTTCTGACACGCAATTTCTTCTTTTCCAGACTATTTTCTACCCTACTGAATGGTTATTTTTCAAATTAAATCCACTTTAAATTTTCGTCTGCAAAACCTTTGAATTTGGACAGGTCCAAAATTTTGTAAAACAGGAAAGGGTAAACAAAGAAAAAATAAAGATAAGGTATTCATTTGTTCGTATTTTAACTTGTGCCAGCCGGAGCGACTGAGTTTGGCGCCTCCCCAAAATCCACACCCGGCGGAATAGCAAACAGATCAGTGGTACTGTTCATGTCATCGACTGCGTTCTTTTTCAGTTTTCTATACATGACGTAAGCGAGGGGACCGAGTATAGCCAGGGCTGCTAGAGTTCCGCCTAAAGCCCCACCTATAGTCGCAGCGTTGTTGCTACCAGTGTCATCTGTTTGGGATGACTTCTGTGACACTTGTTTGTCGATAGTTCCAGCATTACTACCTGATTCAACGCTCGCTGTTTGGCCACCAAGTTCGACAAAAGTGTTGCCGGTTGTTCGGCTGAAATAGTCACCATTCGGTACAGAATTATGTGCGCTGTTATCATGTCCTTGCGGTTGTATCGGGTTCTGCACAGGTGGTAGAAACAACCCCTGCCCATATGGTCGTAGCGAAGACAGCCTTCTATTACAGTCAGTCTTTACATCAATGTTGGTACCACTTGAACCAGTGAAATTCTTTATACCGGCTGTACAATCGATCTTCTTATCTATTCAAGAAAAGGGAGATAATTCAAAACAGAAGTAAGCCATAAGGGGCCCATAAAAGGGCCAATACATGATCAATTAAATTGCTAATAATATTGATGTAATTTAATGATCAAATTTTAATATCACACTATCACACACACTATCAATGAAATCGTCAATATTTGTAGTGTGTTTGCGATATTAACAGTTATTCGTTTAAGGTAGTGGACTCGTAAAAGTGTCGCAACATTTCGGACCACATATCCTTTCACAATGTTAACCGAGGTTTCCTAATGAAAATCATTAGGAAACCTCGGTTAATACTGATAAAGTTCATTACTTCTGAGACGTTGCAAAACCATTACGGGTCCACTACCTTAGTTGACTCATTGTAATTGCTAACAATGTTCATAGTGTATGGCTCCCTTCTTAATGAATAGTTCAACGATACTTCCATCCCAAATAAGCTGATGAGCCCATTTATACTAGTTGTATGGTTTTATAAAATAAAAACAAGAGGGCCACGATGGTCCTAGATCGCTTATCTGGGTCCCATTTACCCCTGGGACATCAAAAATAGAAGGTAGTTCCAGGAAGATGGCCACAAGGAGATAATTTCAACATAATATCAATAACTTAGACTGTTTACTAAAAATATTATGGTTGACATAGTTTCCAACTTGGTTTCTAATAGTAAACGCCCATTCGGAGCCAAACTTTAAGGAAGATTATTTTTAAAGATGCCCTTCGTTGTTTTGTTTCTATGTTAAATGGAATATACCCGAACGGAGCCCAAATTTGACCGAGGGACATGAAATGAACATGTTACATACCAAATATGAAAACTTTCAGTCTTCTTGTTTAAGAGGAGAAGATTTTAAAGGGCATCGGTCTTTGTTTCTATGTAAAAGTAGGATGCGCCCGAGCAGAGCCCAAATTCGACCTCAGGGTCATGACATGAACAAAATAATAGATTCCATTAGATCATGTTTCATACTAAATATGAAAATTATCTACCGTCTGCTTTGAGAGAAGAAGATCCTTGGAAATTAGAAATGGTACATACGCCAGGTCAGGGCGGAGCCCAGTTTGACAGAAGGATCATGATATGTATTAACTTGAAAACGGTCCACCATATGATGTTACATACACAATAAAAAAAAACTGTCTACCTTCTGGTCTCAGAAAAGAAATTTTCAAAGATGTTGCTCTTTGTTTTTATTTAAATTAGAAAAAAGGGGCGTAGCCCAAATTTGATCACAGGTGCACTGTAAGAACAAACTTGAAAACTAGATGACATTAAATGTTAAATATGAAAACTATTTGCCTTTAGTTTAACAGATGAGGATTTATGAAGATTTCACTCCTTGATTCCTTATAAAATGGGTTACGCGCGGCGGAGCCCAGTTTTAATCTTTTACGGCCACAAAATGAACAAACTTGATAGAGGTCCAATATGATATTACATACCAACTATCCTGTCTGTCTTCTGGTTTTAGATAAAAGATCTCTAAAGAAATTCTACTTTTTGTTGTCGTGGCAAACAGAGTTAAGTATGTGGGTGACTGATGACGGACAATGCATGCAACTGACGTATTATCTCCTGTTGTTTATTTTTTTTTTTTTTTTCATTATCATTATAATGACATGAAATAAGCTATATACTTTTCCAACGCTTCGAAACATTTATATCATTTATTAAACTGTAGTGAAGTTGTCAATATTTAAATTTTGTTTTGTTACATTTGAGGTAGTCAGGAAGGTCTTTTGTCAATTTGATAAAACGAATTTTTTAAAAGCACATTTTTTTTTATATTTATGTAAATGCCGTCATATAGCTTACTTCATAAATTCGTAATCAGTTGTTTATTAGGAAGTAAAATATCCATACCATCTTTAGCACGTCAAAAATCCAATGAATTGAAAAGTATGTTTTGAAATATTCCTGAATGTCCCCATATATGGTTTCACGAAAAAAAAAATGTTTTAAACAAAATTAAGATTCGGCAAAATATGACTTATGAACACCCCTCTCTCTCTCTCTCTCTCTCTCTCTCTCTCTCTCTCTCTCTCTCTCTCTCTCTCTCTCTCTCTCTCCCGCTCTCTCTCTCTCTCTCTCTCTCTCTCTCTCTCTCTCTCTCTCTCTCCATGTCTCTTTCTCTCTGTCTCTCTCTATCTCTGTCTCTCTCTATCTCTCTCTCACTCTCTCTAAATCTCTCACTCTCTTTCTTTCTTACTCTTTCTCTTCTCTCTCTCTCTCTCTCACTCACTTATTCTCTCTCTCTTCTCTCTATCTCTCTCTCTCTCTCTTCTTCTTCTTCTTCTTCTTCTTCTTCTTCTCCTCTCTCCTCTCTCTTTCTTTCTCTTTCTTTCTTTCTCTCTCTCTCTCTCACTCTCTCTCTCTCTCTCTCTCTCTCTCTCTCTCTCTCTCTCTCTCTCTCTCTCTCTCTCTCTCTCTCTCTCTCTCTCTCTCTCTCTCTCTCTCTCTCTCTCTCTCTCTCTCTCTCTCTCTCTCCTTCTTTCTCTCTCTGACTCTCTCTCTCTTACACTCTTTCTCTCTCTCACTTCCTATCTCTCTCTCTCTCTCTCAAAAATTAAAAGTTTTATCGTCGATTTTCTTCCAAAACCTTGTAACTACAACTTTGAATATGCTGAACTCATGAACTTTTAGCAGAAAACGACGATACATCGCGGTCAATCATCCCTTCGTTCAGGATACAAAAACGTTTGTGATCGTTTGAAAATAGTGATGTCAGGTGCAATGCGGGGTTCCATTCAGCAAACGTTTCGAAAATGTTTTTTAAAGCACGAAATGTACTGAAAAATTATATCCGAGTGTATCTTTTTTTCAGATTTGAATAGCAATCATGCGTTAAGTTTATCGAACAGGCTTTCTTCCCTTCGTTCTGGATGCCATTGTTTTAGGAAATGCACTCAATTTTAGCCGTAAGTACAAACGTGCAAATCGGGATATACTTTTTTCAAATGATGCACGAACGTTTTCATTCTGAACGCAAGGCTGATAATCTTACCTTTATCAACCTCCGTTACTCCAATATATGAAATGTATGTTCCTTGTTTGGCGGCGTCGGCGTCATTAATACATCGAGTGAATGTACTTAGAGAAATATAGGATCTGTAGGAGAAATAGAAGCGATAAACGAATATAAATTGTGCATCAAAACAGTTGTGTAGACAAACAAAATAAAATAAGACAACCTTTGTACCAATCGACGAATTTCTCTACGTAGGGTATATGCAAAAGCTTTTTTCTGATTTCTCAAGTTTGTTCTGGCGATAAAAAAACGTGTAGAATGTATTTACTATTTACTAAAATATCACACACAAGTCTATGGTATACTACTCAACTATTTTTAGGAATCAAAGTGAAAGCCAGTGTATTTCCATTAAAAGGTTCAGTAAGACTAAAGTCATATTATTCTTTTTCACGAACAGAATATCTTAAATTCAAAAAGAGCTCCGCGAGTTAATGCCAACGCTCGGCTGTATGTTTTGGATAATGCAAAATATCCAAGTTAAAAATAGGGCATAATTCTTATAAAATTCCAGAGTTTTCCCCTTGATTGGCTGAGAAGCCTTTGGGGTGAGGAATACACTTGCATAGGCGTAATTAGGATTTTGAAATTTATACGCACTCAGAAAGCGACCACTTAAGAATATATAGGATAAAGGCGATACGTCAACCGGTTGTGGCGATGACGGTTGCGAGTCAACGATGACAGCATCGGAACATTATGCCGAGGAGACGGTAGGTCGTTTATTTACAGGAATAAATTTATTTGACCTACCGTCTCCTCGGCATAATGTTCCGATGCTGTCATCGTTGACTCTCACCTGTCATCGCCACAACCGGTTGTACGGTGTGTATGTGGACTGTTACAAAAGATGAATGTCTTCCGACCGCTCCCCTTTTTATCATTTGATCGTTGCTGAATACTGAATCAAAACATCGAAACTCTATCAACGACATTTTTCGAAACAGGGTGTATTTCTATTACGCACTTGCGTAATGCGCGTAACGGGAGCTACGCCCTTGACTTGCCATTTCAAAATGATATCTTCAATGACAACAGAGATATGCAAAGGTTAAATTTACTACGCTAACGCCATTGTCAACAAACGTATTCCTTGGCTAATTTCGCCTGAGACTCTGTTTATTTTTCGTGAGTGAAATCGGAAAATCCCGATGGTCGACGATTTCTGCTAATTTGATTTGGAATTAAAAGCGTTTACTGGCGATTGATAGCCTTATCGAACAGGTGGTGGAGAGGTTAAGACATATGTCCCTTGTTCGAGAGACCTCGAGTTCAAACCGAGTGGTGGAAATTCTATTTTTCTAACTCATTTTTCTATATTTTTTCTGTCTTACAGTCACTTATGACTTTTTAATCGGGGTGGCGTTTTTCACCTTTTTTTCCTAATTAATTAAGAAGACATTTAAAAAAGAAAAAGAATTTTTTCTCTAATAAAGCTATCATTTTTACCTACTTAACACTTTATCAAATTCATCGAAAAAGTGAATGCAATGTCGTAATTTTTCCAGTGTTTATTATTATTCTTCGTCGTTTCGCGGACGGGCTCGCAACAAGGCTTAGCAGTGAAATTATGTTCTTTTCTCAAAAAATGAGAAACATACTTTTTCGCGATATAAGATACATAAGTTCGGTTAATTATTCACTTTTATACAGTGATAAAGACTCCTTTGAACCTGAGATATCGCAAAGGATTAAACTGGAAGTGGTTGTTTTCTGATATCAAAGAGAGAAAAAAAAAATCCAATAGTGTGAGCTTATAAGAGGGACGAAAAAAAGTATAAAAAAATGACGCGTCGGAGGTTTGAACTCATAGATGAATGATTGTGTGTGCGCGCCTTAACCGACTGAGATATCTTTATTTCCTCTCATTCACTGCTTAAATTGTGTATATATTATAAAATTACTAACGGTTAATGCAATAAGAACTCGGAATTCTTCCGATGATATACGGAATATGCACTGAGTCTCAGGCGAAATTAGCCAAATAATACTCACGCTTCAAGGTCAAAATATTGAAACAGTAGGTCAACATATGTTTAAAAAAGCTAACAAATCAATAGAAGGTGGAACCAATTGTTTTAAATTAAATTGATATAATTATTTGGAAACAAAATAAATGCGTCCAGTTTCGATCCCTGAGAAACGTTCAAAAGTATATATGTATTATGATTGTAGGATCT
Organism: Fragum whitleyi; assembly: GCA_948146395.1. Lineage (NCBI taxonomy): Eukaryota > Metazoa > Mollusca > Bivalvia > Cardiida > Cardiidae > Fragum > Fragum whitleyi. Next base: position 8,662,132 of record OX411546.1, read on the forward strand.
AGTTCCCTCCGTGCCCTAAGTACATATGGTTCGGATAATAAGAAAGAAAGAAGTGGGTACATAAACTGAAACCAACTTCTAATCGGTCATTGCATGTTTCTTTCCTATCGACACATTTACAAGAAAAGAATTTATTAGATCATTACTTTCATGCAAAGCATATCAATCTCGAGGATTTTTGTAGAAGAATTGTGTACAAAAGGACCGACATAACGATTGCAGCAGACTAAAGACACAAGAGTCGCAAAAAGGTAGCTGAATAGAATAAGTAAAGAAAGCATTATTTAAGACGTTCATTTACGTAAAGAGGATGAATTTGGAATTTTTCCCCTGTGTGTGTTTTTTTTGTTTTGTTTTGTTTTGTTTTGTTTTTTGATTTGCTTTTTATCAAATGAACGGGCAATCAGGACTCAACAAACATTTTTATTTAAGTGACCGATTTGAAGTTGGTTTAAGTTTAGTATTCTGTCTACATAACAAACCCTGTATATTTTAAGTAGCACGTGATATTTTTGTTCATACAGCAGCAGTCCGTCAGGTCGACAGTCGGATCGTGATCCCGTAACAGACTCTCAGCAACCTCCAAAGCGCGCATGCGTGGACTATGGGCCGTACAGTCCGTGTCAAGTCTAAGATGGAATTCCACGAGTCTCTGCCATGAGTTGTTTATAAGCGTAACTAATACTAACACAACTGAAATTAAAATAGAAGTTTGAAGTGCACTTTTGTCTGACATTTTTTTTTTTTTTTTTTTTTTTTGGGGGGGGGGGGGGGGTATCTTATTTTTCAACATCGCTTGGGAAACAAGTTCTTATAACTTGGATTCATCCTCTCGATTGTGATTCCTGTAGAAGTCACCAGTAATCGCGCCGATTCTGGGGGTCTATTTATGAAGGAACCAGATCGATAACCGCTCCTCGGGACCTCTTGGTCAAGGGACCGACGATCAACCTCTGGATAACGGACAGCTTACAGGTGAAGGTCTATCGACTGTCTATTGTAGGCAGCTGATTAATTTGCTTTCGAACATTAGAGTCAGATACTGAACACAAAACAGATATTGAACAAAAAACAGATATTGAACAAAAAACAAACATTTACTTAAATATTTTTTTTTAAATAACCAAGTCTAATCAACCGCGAGAAAATTCAGTATAATTGTACTATGCTTAAAAGAGCAGAAAATCGGGATCTGTTTGACCAAAAAGATGGGGATTTGCTTTTTTTTCTTGTAAATTATTTTTATAGAAAAATACTGAAAGGTGCAACGACTTTCAGTCTTAGAAAGAACATAATACAGTAAAACTTGTATTAAACGACCACTGAAGGGACCAACAAAAAACGGTCGTTTATGGGAATGGTCGCTTAATATGAAATACCATGATGAATGTTAAAGCTCAATTTGATAGCATTTATAGATTGTCGGTCAAGTCGTACTGAATCCTATGATGTTCGAACCCATAATAATCGTCTTATTGAGACGATTCTAATAGGTTCCATAGATTTGGCAATAACCAATTTTTCGTTAAGAAGGTCCTCTTTTTCACAGATTTTGCTTACGGAGGGACTTTTTATGGTGGTCGCTTAATAAAATTGGTCGCATAATAGACGTGGTCGCTCGAGCCATGTCGACTGTACCCTGCAGTGTATCCTTTTAAAGTGCCCTTTACCTCCGACGTTGTTGTTGCTGCTTATGTTTTAGAATTATTAAAATCTTCTCAGAATTAAGACCAGTCCAAAATTTCTCTGCAAGAAATGTAGTGTCCAATTAGAAATGGAAAGAATCCGATAAAAACGTCTCCGTGATTTTTTTAAGAAACAATGTATCTTGAAAATGTCTGTTTGGTATCCTATTGCAGTGTACAAACCTTTTCCACATTTCGAATTTACTGTCTAGACTACTGATTTTTTTTCTTTCCCCCTCACTTAAGAAGAAATTACAATTTGTTCTTTTCGCTATAATTTATATCCCATTTCTCAGAGAGTTTTTCCCCAAGTTTTTGTCTACAACCTCTTTCAGGACGAGCTAGTCTTAGACTGCATGTTATAGTAAAACCTTCTCAAGAGAAGAAGAGATAATGTATGAAACTAAAAACCTTATCATACTGTATGAATACGTGACGCGGATTCTTTCATAAGTTTATTTTTCGGGGTTTTGATTGGGTTTTTAGTTTGATATCTCCATGAAATCAACAAAATTATCTCTTTATAGCTTATGATTTAATAATATGAAGCAAAAATGTCAACAATGAAGCAGTTTTCTTATGGGACTACTTTTTGCGGAAGCATAAAAAATAGCTGCGCAATCAAAATTAATTTCATTTAGAAATAAAAATATTTTTTCAGCCAATCAGAATGCACGAAATCTGATAAAATCAACTAGAATTAAATCATTTTCAAATACAATCAAACAAACAGACAAAACTCATTGACGTATTTTTTTTTTTCCATTTTTTTTCTTCGTCTATGTTTTTTCTTATCCATTTCCTTCTTTATCAATATAGCTAATTATTTGCTTTTTTATTTATTCATTTTGTAAGATTGACACTTTTCTGAACCTTTTATGTAGCTATATCAAAATTTTGGAATAAGACACGAAGAAAAGAAAACTCACGTTTAACAGAAATAAAATAGTACGGTGTGTTTGTATTTCCTGGGATTTACCATGAAAGATAAAATCTAGTTTTTTTTTTAATTATGATTGATCGCTAACAATGGACAGATTAATATGTAAATACTGAAAGTGCATGCAACCTTTTACGCAAAAAGGTACCATCCGGAAATTAAGTATAAGTCGTTGGTTAAAAAGATCGGTTTTCTGAAGTTGGTAATTCAAGAAGGACATTGTGCCATGATGATAAACTTACACTTGGAAATTCAAAATATATTGAAAAACACGGTATCTTGACAGGTCAGGGTACATTCCGATTTCCGATTCCAATCTATGACCCGGCGCTAGTAAGTTACTTTTGGAAATTGTACCCCGCTTGGCACGTAAGTACACGTGCAAAGCGGGGTACAACTTCTCAAACGTTTTTATCCCGAACTCGGGGATGATTTCTTTTGATGCGACAGAAATAAATGAAAGAGAATGATAAAATCTTTTCAAAACACAAAAAGTCGAACTCGAACATCTCAACCAAAAATAACAGAGTCCGCACGATAAGGTGGTAAGGAATTTCGCTTCTTTGGACTCTATATGTGGGGGTGAAGTTTTCAGGATAGAAAATGTGACTGAATCGTGATTTATAAAGCAAAATAAAAAAATACCCCCAAAAATATATAGTGGATAATCGTTTGTTTCAGAGTAAGATCCATTTATATTTCATTGAGTGAACAACAAAAGCTGTGATTTTACGAGTTGCTGAGCCACAAGTGAAACTATAGATTTTGTGGCCAACGAAATGAAATATCAATCGATTTTAAACGAAAAACAAACGAATGTTCTAGTGTTTTTTGTTTTTTTTTTAATGCAAAGATGTGAACATTTTAGGACAAATTTTCTAAAGTGCTTCATTTTGCAAGTGTTTGCTTTATGCAAAGTTTATAATGACGTCACTTACTACGCTCCTTTGTGACGTCAGATATGGTGAAATGAACGAAAGCGGGATTAAGTTTATAATGAATTCACTGGTTAGGCGTTGATTTTATCAAATGATAATCTATCGTTTATTCTCGATAATCTACCGAAAAGCATTAAAGAAGTATTTTATAATAATTACAGAATATAAGAGATTAGGCCTACCTATAAATATTTTAAAACATTCCATGATATACTTCCAGTGTCACATTGCTCCAGTATTACGTAGACTTTGATTATTATCAACACACCTTTACTTACAGAAGAACCTGTGTGGGGTGTCCTTTAAAATCGTAAAAAAACAGATTTATCTTTTATCAGACGAAATACGTTAGAAATAACCCTAAAAATGAAAAGAACTGTATTTGAAATTAAGGTAGTGGAACCGTAATAGTTCCACAGCATTTCGGAAGCCATGAGCTTTCACAATGTTGACCGAGGTTTCCTAATGAAAATCATTAGGAAACCTTGGTTAGCATTGTTAAAGCTCATTAGTTCTGAAAAGTTGCGGAACTATTACGGGTCCACTATCTTAAAGCTATTTATCTTAGCACAATCATATCAGGACCGAAACTGCTTAATTAACTGAAACATATTCAAACTGTAGTTACGAGTTAAAGCGGTTTTTGTCGTATTCTCACGAGTTACATCTTTGAAAAATGTGTAGAATTACTGTTTGAACAAGCAGAAATTCTACACAAAATTGAGTGATAAATAATAAGGTTAAGAAAAGGAAAAATAATCTGCAAAATCGTGCAATATAAAAAAGGGGTATCCGAAGAATACGTTAATGTACACATTAGTTATAAACTCGTTATTGACTTCAATGCTTTAAAAAAACAACTCTATACATGTACTTAGTTTAAACCTATTTATTTTACATAGATTGGGAAACAAGTTCTTACAACTTAGATTAATCCCTCTCGATTCTGCTTCCTGGGGAATTTACCAGTACTCGCGCCGAACGTGTGGGCCAATGAAAGAACCAAAATCGATAGCCGGTCCCGGGAATCGAACTCAGGACCTTTGGGTCAAGAGGCCGACGCTCTACCTCTAGACCACGGACACCACAACTCTATACTTAAAGAACAGCTATTGATTGATACTTACTTTTCATATGTGAAATTGGACAATTGTCCGTATACCAGCAATCAAAGCTTCAAATAATTCATTAAAAAAGAGAGATTTTTTCTGTCGATCTCAGCCATCGTCGTCGCCAGCTGTAAAAGTTTGGAACCGTGTTTTTATGTTGTTGCTTTTCTCTCATATATAAGAAGATACTAGTATTAAATTTTTTGAGATGCCTTAAAAGCTTAATACATGTAGGCCTATTTAGCACAATTAATACTAAACAGTGCTTGGTATGAAAATTCAAACTGAGTTTTGATGATGATTTTGCCATAAACATATAAAATATCGTAAAGGGAAAAGTGCGGCAAACATACGCATACAGATTGACCGACCCTCACTTTTCCTGTTTAGTTTGTGATAAGACGGTAAAAATATATAGTTCGATATTTGATAATAAGCCAAAGCGTTATCAGACTTACATTTTAAAAGTCAGGCCGATATGTATTAACTTAATTGATTTTTAAAGATTATTCAATGTTAGTTTGACCCACATGGAATTTTGTTCCTATGACGGCTCTCTAAATAAAAGCTGTCTTCGCGATATTCTGGTCACCTAACTATGTTGGTTCATTCTTTAAAGGTCGGACCCCACCGGATTTTGGACCTTGTTTGTTCTATTTAAAAGTGTTCTCTTTTCCGTTGTTGGTTCCATAGATTTGACCTTTGACCTCTTTAGCCCTTCATCATCATTCAATGTCCTATCTTAAAGTGACAAAAAATATAAGTGAAATCCCTTCCTCTTTCGGGCTACCCAAGCTTAAGCAGAGGTACCGCCCCAGAAGGAGTTTTCCCTGTAAAAGTAATAACGTAGCCCTACCAAGGGCGTAACTACTGTTACGCATTTTACGCAAGTGCGTTATAGAAAGAAAATCCTCTTTCGAAAAACGTCGTTGATGAATGATTATAACATCGTAACTACAGCTTGATCATTCATCAATGCTTAAATCATAGAAAGGGGTGGACGGAGGACATTCATCCGGCGTTTGTCACAGTCCACACATCGCCTTTATCCTACATATTCTATGTTAGTCGCCTTCTGAGTGCGTATTAATTTCAAAATCCTAGTTACGCCTATGCATACCTCTGATAGAGGGGACTACGTTATAGCAGTGCGACACCCTGCAACGGGGTAACATGACCTTGGGACCTCCTTTTGCTTAAATTTCTGCGAGCTATGTTCCTGGTGTTATTTGCGGATTTATGCGGATTTATGAAATACATGTATATATTTTTAGATAGTCTTCCTGATTTTGATTATTGATACATGTCATGATGATACGCTGATAAACTACTTGTTTTAAATCTATCAAATACGAAATAATCTTCAGTCTATGGGGTTGCCTATGTCATATTTCATTCCGGCCCTATTTACCGCAATATTCTGTCTTTCAAAATTTTATTTAATTCGCAATACATTTATTAATATAAACAATAGGCCCCTGCAATCTTTTAATCGAGTCAGCGCTGCGTTCATGATGAGAATAATCGCGAAGCGTTTGAGAAACCGCAACTCGCTTCGCACATGTAATCATGCAAAGTTGGGTACAATAAATGAACATTGGCAAACGTTTTATGATCCTGATCTTGGGGCAGGTTTAACAAAAATAATTTAAATTTGCGAAATAGGTCGCCTATGCGTATAGGCCGTAGCTGTGTACTCTAACCTATCAGAAGAAAAATCAACATTTAGGTTGCACTGGTCAGGTGTGTATCGCTTAACCCGGAAAAAGTCGTCCTAGAATTCGAGTAATTAGTACAATAGTATCCCTATCTGTATAGATAGGGATACTATAGGACTAATTGCTCAAGAAATGTACAACAGATATTTTTTATTTGTATAATTTTCAGTTCCTGTGACTTGGAAACTACTAAAAATGGGTCTGCGTTTCCTATTTGTTGAAGAAAAGATTAAATTTGTTCATTTCAATTGAGTGCACGGGTGGTTTGATCGAACAACCCCCGAACTCCCTCGGAATCCGCCACTGCTCTGTGTACTAGGCATAACGAGATGAAAGAAAATGGTATTGGGCCTACTCTTTTATATAATTTCTTCGAGACAGATATAAAGATGGGTTTGGTTTGTAAATATGTTTTGCTATTAGTACATGTTGCTTTAAGCAAGCGCGCGTATTGCGATGCATTAGATCTATAGAGTTTCTGCATGAAGACGTTAGCACCAAATTACACAAAACATGTCTTCCTCAAACATCAAGTACCGTTTCGGATTAAATCCAGTCCTGAAATCTCTCACTGATTATTTTATAAACGAAATGCCGTTTCTAAATACATCTATAACTTAAATGTGATAAAATGTAATAAATACAATACATTGCATTTGCAATTAAATACAATACAAAACAATTTAATACAGCACAAAACAACACAATAAGCATTACATTTTTTCAAGGCTTTTTTGTAACATTAGGCCCCTTTTAGCGATTTAACCTGTCCTAAAACTAAGTACTGTCAATTTTTTAACTTAAGTATTATTATAGGTATGAGTGTCTTTTTCACTGCGTTTATTGGGGTATAAAGTACAATTGCCTTAGCACATGGCAAATAACGCCCGTGGGGCGTTATGATTAAGCCATGTGCTAAGGCAATTGCACTTTATACCCCAATAAACGCAGTGAAAAAGACACTCGCCCCTTTTAATTGCAATCATCTAGATCTCGCCATCGGAGTGAAATATCATATGGTAAAACAAATGATACACAAATAGAAGACAACATTAAAATTCGTAGAGGTACTTATGACAAAAAAGCTTGCCAAGTTAGTCTGTATTTTTAAACGAAAACGGCGTGGTCGGTCTTAGTTGAGAGGGTTGCTTTAAGGTCTTCGTCGACTCGTTGTTTTCTAAGTTTAGGTCGGCTCAGAAGTAGTAATAGACGACACTTCACGTACCAGTACGTGAAGTGTCGTCCAGATTTTGGGCAGGCTATTTGTGCATTTGGACTTAGTCTTTTTCACAGCAATGCGAACTTAGGCTTGTGGGGAATATGAGTGTGGACTTAGTCTTTCGTACGAAACATGTGAACTTAGGTTTGTGTGGAATATGCGTGTGGACTTAGTCTTTTTAGGAGAAATGCGGGTTGGTTTGTGAGTAATGTGTATGTGGACTTAGTTCTTATCTTACCGTCCAAAGACGGAAAGATAGGGACTTGTTATAGGGATTTTGTCTTTGAAATAAGTGGTTGAATGTATTGTGAAAGTGAGGAATGCAAAAGGACTTTGACAATTTGCGAAAGAAAATGAATTCTTTCTTAGTGTTGGGTGGCCCTGAAAAGGACCGTTTTTGTTGGTTGATAGTTCTGCTATTCATCTCAGCACTTCTTTTTGGTCTTTGGTTTCTTGAAGTTTTCGATGTTTTTGCCGTAGGCACCCATCCCTGTCATTGTAGGAATTTTGTATCCCCTCTCTTTTTCTGAACAATGTCTTTTACTTGGACGAACATTTTCCGTTGATGATGATGATCTCTTGGTGGACGAAGTGTGTGACGATTGCTTCTTTTTCATCAAAGTCATAATACTATCTACGAGTTTGTGAAAGTTCGTTTGTTCAAAGTCAAATTCAACTGGAATCTTCAGCGGTGTTGGTTTGAATGTGACTGGAGATGATGATTGTTGACACAATTTTTGAACATTTTGGTTAAGAATCTGTATTCTCTCCGTCAGTGACTTGAAATCCAAAAAAGATTTGTTGAAGGTATTCAGCTCCGCAATAATTTTTATCATGATAGCTTCTTGTCGCGAATTCATGGTTTTCAATTCAGCGAGGATGTTTTGAAGAACAACATCATTGGTACTCACTGGTTGGTAATTCTGTTGAATTGTTGATGAATTCTCCTGAGGTCCAAGTATCTGACAACTCTGCGATCCAAATGTTGAATCCATGGCTGATGCTAGCAAATCATCGTGTGTGATATTTGCCTGAGACATGATTTCTTGTAAATTGAAATCTGAATTCATTTTTGCGTGTGTTCGCTTCGGAGGTTGACGAACGACTGATGAAGTTTTATACTGTTAGCCTACAGTGTAGGGACGCGCGGACCTTGGCGAAAGCACCTTTACTTTGACAAGTAAAATGGACGTCGAGATGGGAATTTGTGTTTTCTCAGTGTTGATTTTTCTCAAATTTCTTCTTTATGATGAAGAAAATGTAAATATTTTCTATCTCAAACGTTTTGTCAACCTATTCTTTTATCATTTCCATTAAGTTCTTCGCACAATTATTGAACGTGAGGAATAAATTCGCAAAAACTTTTGAAATTGACGGTGAATTCCTGCTGTAGATCCAATGTTTTTTCCTTTGTTTTCTACCTGAAACTGATTTTATTTTTATTTTGATGACTGGTAATGTTAGCTGAGATGTATTACTTGTCATTTTTATCATTTTCGACTGATAAAGAGTTGAAATCTTATCATCATTCAATCTTTACGCGAGTATTTGAAACACGCTGATTTAAAACCGGTTGGCTATCGCTTTAAAATGTAAAACTCCGATATGAAACTGGTATCGGTGTACATGTCAGATAAAAATCGATATTTTATGTAGATGGGTGGATTAAACTCGCAAGTGAAGCATTGTTTTACTTGACTTAGCGTATTGTTGAATTTATTTGGAAATGCGATATTGGGTCTATGAAATCTTGTAACTACATTCTGAATACTTTATACGGGTTATGTTTGGTGTATTTTAAATGTGACAATTTGAAAAATGGATGCATTCTTGCAATATGGTTGGTCCTGAAAAGGACCGTTTATTCTAGAGGAAAGAGATTCTAACCCCAGTATTCTTCCTCCCTGTAAATACCGGGAATGTTCGGGTGAACTCTTTCTCTCCTTGGCTGGCCGATGGGTTCCAAGAACTCGTTCACTACCCAGTCATCTGCCATCTTTGGTGTCCAAATCCCGGTCTCCCATCTTGCTTTGTACCGGATTTGCTCAAGAAGCAAAACCTGCGATGGTGGCGGGTGCCTAATGTAGATCACGGCAAATGATCGGATGTTTTCAGAGTCCATGTTTCAGTTTCAGAGAATGAATTTCTTATGGAACAAACGTCTTTTTATACCCTAAAGAGAGCGCGTACCCGGGAGGAAGCACTTGAATTCTCTCAAAGTCATTTGAAGGTTATTATGTTCGTTTTATCTATATAGGTCAGTGGGTCAGTAGGTTAGTAGGTCATCTCAAACAGTATTTAAATGCAGTTTTCCATACATTTTTTCATATTGAAAGATGAATTCTGTATTTGATTTCTTTCGACGCATCTTTAAGAAAATGAAGAAAGAGAAAGTCGATGATGAACTGAAGCAAAGAAACCAGGCTTTGTATGAATTTATGTTGCGGCGTGGATATAATTTCTATACGAAGAAGAAGTTAGTGAAGACGGGAAATTTATATCCTGATCTTTCAACCTTCAAACCACCAACTGAACATTCCGGGTGGAAAGAGAAAATGTTACAGTTGTATCCAACCATGCCTTCCTTTCATGTGAAAGATAGGAATATGTACCCTGATCTTTCGGAGTTCATGCCACCTACTGAATGTAGTGAATGGAAAAGGGGGATGGTACAATTATATCCAAGTTTAACTTCTTTTCATTGAAATGATGTTGAACTTGGAGAAATCAAAAGGTCCTTTTAAGGACCATCCAATTGTCTTGAAAGTTTTTAACTTTTCTGCAAATTTGGGTGGATGGTGAAAAATAAAAAGGAGGCAATGTTTTTTAAATTTATTCAAATACAAAATAAATGAAACATGAAATGGTAATATGACAAACAATCATTATTTAATCATTACAAGAACAAAATGTCTATGTACATTTAAATGTCTCTTCTATAGAATGCCTTTAAAATGTCTATTTGTTTAAGTTCCTTAGTTTTGTTTCCTTTTCTTCTTTGGGATGTCAGATTCAGTCTTTGTCTTTCTCTTTCTTGACTTCTTTGTTTCGTCAATCAATAGTATAGGACAAATGTCTTTCTCCGGGTGATCGCTGGTCTTACAGAAGAAACAGTTTTGATTCTCCTCATTCATGATGATAGTGTCCGATTTGATATCTTTTAGGTTTGATATCTCTTCACTACCCACTTTTTCCTGAGAACAGATTTTCTCAGTCTGACTCTCTGTTTCGTTTTTCACATTGTCAATTGTCTGACCGTCATTTTTCTGGGTGTCATTTACTTCATGGTTATTAATGTCCTGTTGAACATGAGCAGTTTGAGTTTCAACTGAACATTTGTTTTTTAGTGTATTTGTTGGTCCGAACTTTTGCACAGTGTTTTTTCTATCAACCCTTAAACAGTACCTGTTATGTTCATTACAGTGTGATAGGAATGCGCCAACGTATTCCATATTGTCCAGATCTGGTGTTCGATCGTTTCTTCTTGAGATCATGATGTCGTGGGTTATTGGATTCACATATACGAAAGCATAGTAAGACTCCTTCCTCGTCTCTGGACAATCTTTCGCAAAGTGACCCTTTTCGTGACAGATGAAACAAAATTCAGGTCTTCTCATCCCAGGAGCATATATCTCATCTATGGTAAGTGTATCAAATACATTCTGTTTTGTAATCCGATATTCATCATTGCTGAACTGGTAAGACATGAACATACCAACGTATGGTCCAATATGCTGAATTTGGTAGTCTGCTGGTATGTTGGTTATTTCGTATTCATGGGTGTATGGGTTAACGTACACCTGCATACGTTTTCTGTTCTTTATCTTTTTCACAACTTCTGACACAATGTCATAACAATTCATGTTCTTAGCTAATTCGGACATGTCTTCTCTCTACAAAGATTTGTGAGTGAATGATGAAATACCATGAAAGCTACGTGGTATTTATACAGTTATGAACTGGTGAGTCATGAATACCCTATAAAAGCTGTGATTTGTTTCATTTCGATATCAGTTCTTTGTGAACACCCGAAAGAGAAATCATGTCAAAACGAAAAAGGGAAGATGATAATGATGAATGGATTCCACTCCATAAACGTAAGTGGAAAAGAATTAAACTTTTGGACTACAGTGACTCAGAGTCTAATGAGTCAAACAAAGCAAGTGAGTCGGAAAAAGATGTTCCGATGCAAGATGATAATGATTCATCTGATGATGAATTTTGGATACCAAAAAAGAAAAAGGTGAAACCTATTGAATCGGATGATGAAGTAGAAGAAGAAAAAACGCCTGGATCTATGAGAGAAAAATACAAGCTGTCCAAAGTAATAAATAAGAAGTCCAGGTTATTTAGAACTGACTCACATGTTGTGTCAGTGACATTTAAAGAATTTGATGAAATTTCACCTCAACAACTTGGAACTTTGTTTGATGATATTACAACCCAACTCAGCGAGACACTTGATACTGAACCAGATGACAAAATTAGAGTTACCATCAACCACCCCGCTTTAGATATGGGGATACATATACCTTTCATGGATGTTCGTGATTTAAATGGTGAAATATTCTTAAGTGAGATTGAAAAAGTCATGCAGTCAAATACTGAATTCAAGGTAGATGATGGTGAAATGAAATTAGATGTTACACACACACGATTACCAAGTGGCGGAGGAAAAAGAAAGGTAGTTGAACTTGATACGAAAGTTTTTGCAAAGAAGAAAAAATCAATTGTTGAAATTAAAAATGCAGAAGACAGTATGTGTTTTGCAAGGGCAGTTGTCGTTGGAAAACATTATGTTAACCGAGATGATAGTGATGAATGGAAAAGAAAATGGAATTTTATTCAACGTTCAAACAAGACGATGCAAAAGGATGAAGCTGAACGTTTACTGATGGAAGTAGGAATTTCTCCTAACAAACCATGTGGAGTTGATGAGTACAAGCTGGTCCAGACCTATTTGTACGAGCAGAACTATGTGATCAAAGTCCATCAACAACATTCAAAAGTGGAAATGACATTTCAACATCCAGTAGTGCACCAGGATAGCAAAGTGATACATTTGTATTACCATCAAGGACATTATGACTTTATCACAAGTATGACAGGGTTTCTATCCTGTGGCTATTATTGTGAATTTTGTGATGTTGGATATGATCATAGAGAGTCGCATTACTGTGAGTACATTTGTTCAGCTTGTTTTACATCCCCTCGTTGTGATATTTACAACATAGAATTTTACTGTCATGGTTGCAAAAGAAAGTTTTTTGGTCAAGAATGTTTTGATAATCATAGAAGAATTGAAGGTAAAAAGAAGAAATCCATATGTAATCTGGTAAAACTTTGCAGTAAATGCAAGCAACAATACAATGTTAGTAGAAATAGACATGTTTGCAAAGGTATGAAAAGGTGTCGTTACTGCAAAAAGGTTACTAATTCTGATCACCGTTGTCATATTCAGCCTTACGAAAGTAAGATACAGAAAGGTGACAATAGTGGTAGAGAATTAAAAAAAGAAAAAAAGTCTTGCAAGGATGATCAAAGTGATGATGATGTGGATGATGATGATGTAGGTGATATAAAGAATAAACCATTGTTTATTTTCTATGATTTTGAATGCAAGCAAGATACTGGTCTACATATTCCAAACTATTGCATAGCACAGAGAGCTTGTGATGAATGCATAGATAAGTCACTTGATTATCACTGTTCAACATGCAGTGAGTTTGCCGAAGGAAGGGAGGTTATATTTCAAGGTGATAGCACTCTGACTGATTTTTGTAAATGGCTTTTCTCTAAGCAGCACAAGGGTATGACTGCTATAGCTCACAATGCAAAAGGATACGATGCCCAATTTATCCTGAATGAAATAATAAGAATTGGGAATCAACCCCCATCTCTGATCATGAATAGCCGCCACCATAGCGCAGTTGGTTAGGCATAAGACTTCCAATCTGGAAGTCGTGGGTTCGATCCCCGGTGGCGGCAAATATCCTTTCCGACGTTTGTCTTTCACCAATGGGTAGATAATCGTAAACCTATGTGAAATAGCAGTCGGAGGCTAGGAAAGGATGTAATGGTAGTACTGGCGTGAGAAATACCAGGAATCCATTGTTAGGTGCTCCGGCCGCCGCGATATAACTGAAATAATGTTGAAAGCGGCGTAAAACCCCATTCAATCAATCAATCAATCTCTGATCATGAATGGTAACAGTATCATGAAATTGGTGTTGAATGGAGTTCGTTTGATCGACTCCTATAACTTCATGAACTTTCGTCTTGGTAAATTCCCTGATACGTTTGGTCTGGAAGAAATGAAAAAGGGGTTCTTTCCTCATCTTGCCAACACTGATCAGTTTTGGGACTATGATGGTCCATATCTTGATACCTCCTATTACATGTGTGACTCTATGTCCCCAGAATTAAGAAAAGAGTTCATGAAATGGTATAATGAAAAGGTTACAAACAAAGAAACTTTCAATTTTCAAAAAGAAATGGAGTCCTACTGTCGTTCAGATGTTGATATCCTCAGAAGGGGGTGTGGTCATTTCAGGAAAGTGTTTATTGAGTACGGAGGTATTGATCCATTACTGGAAGCTATAACAATAGCTGATGCATGTAACAAGGTCTGGAGAAGTAGATATTTGCCTAAAGGTCAAATTGCAATTATTTCAAGTAAGGATTCCTCCAGGCGTCGTTTCTCTATGAAAGCCATTCGTTGGCTCCAAAGTATTGCAAATGAAAAGGGTATCTTTATCCAGCATGCCCGGAATTTGGGAGAATTTGAGATCAAGTCTTTATCTGTTGATGGATTTCATGCAGAAACCAACACAGTGTACGAATTTCTTGGTGATCTATGGCACGGTTGTCCAGTCTGCTACCCAAACCGTTTACAAACCAACCCAATTAATGGTTTTACAATGCAAACTTTGTATAACGATACAATGGCCCGTCTACAATATCTAAAGAGGTTAGGCTATAAAGTTGAATATATTTGGGAACATGAGTTTGATGCAAGAGTAAAAAAAGACAAAGATTATTGTGAAGTAATCAATGGTTTATTCCCATACTCTGACCCAATAGATCCAAGGGACGGACTGTATGGCGGGCGTTGTAATGCAGTCAAGATTGCTCATGAGATAGACGAATCAAGTGAAAAAGAAATTAAGTACATTGACATTTGCTCTTTGTATCCTTATGTATGCAAGTATAAATCCTACCCTGTTGGTCACCCGAAAGTCCTGACAAGCGAAAGCATTGACATTCAAAACATTAGGCAGTATGAAGGTCTTGTCAAATGTAAGGTGTTGCCACCTGATGATTTGCTTCACCCTATTTTACCCGTACATTGTAATAACAAAATGATGTTTCCACTATGTAGAACATGTGCGGAAGAAAGTTCACAGACTTGCTCTCACAATGAAAACGAGAGAGCGTTGATAGGAACATGGGTCACAGTTGAATTGTTCAAGGCTTTGGACTGTGGCTACAGATTACTTCATGTCTTTGAAGTTTGGCACTTTGAATCTCTCTCCAATAATTTCTTTAGGGGGTATGTTGACAACTTTTTGAAAATTAAACAAGAAGCCAGTGGTTATCCTGAATGGTGTAAAACCCAAGCTGACAAAGATACATTTATTCGGGAATATGAATCAGATGAAGGAATCAGTCTGGATCCTACAATGATTAAAAAGAACAAAGGAAGAAGGGCATTTGCAAAGATAATGTTAAATTGTCTATGGGGAAAACTTGCCCAAAGAGAGGTATTGACCCAATCAGAATATATATCAAAACCATCAAAATACTTTGAACTGGTCAACAACCCTAACTACATTATCAAACATGTAGAAATATTCAATGAAGAATGTCCATTCATTCTGGTAAACTATGAATCAAAGCTGGATCATGTTGAGACCCATGGAACAGCCAATGTCATTGTCGGATCATATGTTACGGCCTATGCTAGACTTGAATTATATAGCATCCTAGAAAAACTGAATGATAGAGTGTTGTACTTTGACACTGATAGTTGCATGTACATTCATGACCCACAGTTATGGAATCCACCTATTATCAATAGTAGATTGGGGAAATGGACCGATGAAGAACCCAACTCAAAAATTGTTAAGTTCAGAGGGTTGGGTCCAAAAAACTATGCATATCAATTGGTTACCAAAGATGGTGATATTGAAAGTAAATGTAAAGTCAAGGGTATAACCTTAGACTACAAAACTTGCAAGTTGGTCAATTTTGATGCATTTACAAAATGTATGCAGGATCGAAGTACTGAAATTAAGATAACCTATGACTGCAGAATCAGGAGACATAGAGATAGAAAAGTCACTAGTGAAGCACAAACAAAAACATTTAGATCAGTATATACAAAGAGAGTAATGGTCAATGATATAGATACTGTCCCGTTTGGACATGAAAGTATTAGGGTATAAAAACAATAAAAACTTTTAGAGGGGTATCATTTCTTGTGAACAAGCTGAACACTGTACATTAAGATATTGATTATGTCTCTTAGAAAACAATGTTTGTTTTAGTTCATTTGGTATTGTACTTAACACATGATTTTGTAAGACAAAAACTGATTAGGAATGAACTAGAAAAAGAGATTTCACGATTATTACATCTTATAGACAATTCTATCAATGAGGAAATGATTAAAGAACTGTAAGATGATAACATTTCTGGCATCTATTATTTACTACTTGTGGAAGCTAAATTTCAAAATGTTGCCTTATCAACTTCCACTACCAATTGAGTTACGTGAAAAGATCTACAAGATATTCATCGGATATCATACAATGGATAAAGATATACAAGAAAGAATGAAAGTTGTTTGTATATCAATGTGGATTCGAAAGATGAAAAATGGAATCACGAGAGGACAGCCTGCAATAGAATTGTTTAAAATGAGAGAATATATACAGGAGATGATAAACGATACACAGTTCGACGATAGTGAAATAAAAGTGTTGACAAGTGTCTTACTTAATAACTTCTACTTTTGGAGGGATAGAGATACATATCAGTGGACATTTAAAACACCAATGCTGAATGGGAGAACATGTAGTGAATTCATTGAGAAACTTAAAAGAAAAGCTAAGCAATTTAACTTTTACATGATGTATAAAAAGACATGGATTGATCATGTGAATTATCGAACTACTCCAACTACTGTTGAAGAAGTTGAAGCAATAGAGGGATTCATTATATTTGACAGAGATGTTAGCAAAGAAATAGTGTCCTCCACAGTTTCATCCTGTATAGTGCTTCCTGTCAATGAAGTGGATTACAAAGCGGATAGTAATACATTCTTCTTTCCATTTGAATTAGGAAATCGTGAAGTAGGAAAGACAAGTATTATAGTATCCGAATCAATATTGAATCATTATTGGACATGGATAAGTGGACTTAAAGGTGGATTTAATCATGACTAACGAACTGTTTAAAAACTTGTTGATGATTTTGTTTTTAAAAAATGAAAGTTGTGATTTTCAAAAAAACTTTTTTGAAAATATTTTTAAAAATATTTTTTGAAAATATTTTAAAAAATATTTTTAAAAAATATTTTTTGAAACATTTTTTCAAAAATATTTTTTTAAAAAATGTTTTTTTAAAAATATAAAATGAAATTGTAAATATGTTATTGTAAATATGTTATTGTAAAAAAATGTTGTAAAAGAATGTTTTATGTTTCAAAAATGTTAAAGAATAAAAGTTATAAAATGAATATATCTTTGTCATTTTATTTCTACCCATTGAATGGTTAGGACGTAAGAAATGGATGTAGATATTCTCTCCCTCTTGTTTAACCATCCTTGTAATATTTTCATTTCTGGTCCAAGTGGATGTGGTAAAACAGAATTCGTTCACAAATTGATAGATTATCGTGAAGATTTATTTGACATTGCACCAAAAAGAATTACTTGGTGTTATAAAGAATGGCAAAATGCATACAGTATCATGAAAGAAAAATTTGATTTCATTACTTTCATTGACGGAATACCTGAAGATGAAAATGAAATTGTGAGTGATGCATCTATACCACATTTGGTAATATTTGATGATATGTTAGGTGAAAAAGATGAAGAGAAAATTAAATTATGGTTTACTAGGAAAGGTCATCATCGTAATGCAAGTGTCATCTATATAACACAAAACATGTTTTCACAGTCAAAATCAAGTAGAACCATTAGTTTGAATTCAAGATACATGATACTTTTTCGCAATGAACGTGATAATAACCAAATAAAGACTCTAGCAAATCAAATGCAAGCCCTACACTTGATTCCTGCGTACAATGATGCAACATCCTTGCCTCATGGTTATTTGGTCATTGATTTTCATTCTCGAACTCAAAAAGTATTGAGATTAAGAACTGATATATTTCATAGATGGTATACAAAGAATGAAGATCAAGGTCCAATTATTTATTCACCTGTATAAATGGGTGAACTTGTGATCATTCAAGTCCAGTCTTTCGATCTATGTCATCGAGTGAACATGGCCTTACCAAGAACATCTACATCAGTGATTCATGCTTTACAGAACTTAAGTCGACAGACAAACAAGTATGAAAGAGAAGCGTTATTGAATGCTGGTTTAAAGGAAATATTGAAATGGTTTTCTTTGGCAGCACAAAATATCATTGAAAATAGAATCAAGCTACCAAAGCAAACTGTTACATATATGAATAAACATAGAGATGATGTAGCTAAGCTTGCAGATCCAAACATTAACGAACAAGTAAAACGTAAAATCATATTGAAACCAGGTGGTGGTGGTTTTCTTGGTGGTGTAATAATTAGAAGTCTCCTTAGATGGGATGGAGAAAGAACTGCAAGAAAATTTGGTCATGATAAAAAATCTGTTAAAAGAAAATCTCATAAGAAGAAAAATTCTGTTAATAGAAAATCTCCAAAGAAAAATTCTGTTAAGCAAAAAAGTTTGAAAAGAAAATCTCCTAAGAAAAAATCTGTGAAAAGAAAAAAGAAAAATTCTCCAAAGAAATCAAAAAACAAATTCTCGATTGATGAAAGGTTCATTACAATGAGAAGATCACATAGACCTTTATCTAAAATGTCATCAACAAATGTTACACCAAATGTTTCCCCCATTTCATCAATTCATTCACCACAAACACCGATGCATATGTCTCCACCTTCATTCTTATCAAGTACTATGTCTCCGAATTCATCTGCCCGTTTTTCAACTCCGATCTTAAGTTCAACCTCTGATTCAAGTTATGACAGTGATTTCATTACACCACAACGTATGCCAAAATCAAGTCAGCAGAAACTTAAAAAAAGAAAATATGGAATTGCAC
Organism: Fragum whitleyi; assembly: GCA_948146395.1. Classification (NCBI taxonomy): domain Eukaryota; kingdom Metazoa; phylum Mollusca; class Bivalvia; order Cardiida; family Cardiidae; genus Fragum; species Fragum whitleyi. The sequence continues at coordinate 8,681,079 of OX411546.1, forward strand.
CCTTTTCACCCTTAACAACTTTGGATATGAGAACTGTATCTTCTCCAGCTAGAATAGCTCTTACAGCATTACGAGAAAAATTTTCTACCTAATAAATACTTTTGATATTACACGCTCTTTATCATTTATGATTTATCTGAAGAAGTGGTAACATGGTGAAAAAAATAAGAAAAGTTCCTTTAATTAGGAAACATGGTCATATGGTCATGGCCTTAATGAAATCTTCACCAAAGCTAAGAAAAAAATTAGTCAAAGAATTATCATCTCCAGTGATAAGATGTATATCAGAATGTTGTCACAATGTTTTAAAAGGCAATGTACACCTAACAGATGCTCAGAAGAAGAAGTTGTATTCAAACCGTCAACATCTTCGAAATCTTGCTTCAAAATCAGTGTCTGTAAAAAAGAAGAAACGCATTTTGAATCAGAAGGGTGGATTTCTCCCATTGTTAGGGTCTGCATTAATACCATTGTTAGGTAAAGCTGTCATAGGAGGGATTGGTGGTGCAATTAAAGCTTTATAATCTTATGAACCTGTGATTTCTGTAAAGAAGTACCTTTACAAAAAAAATGTCAGTAAGAAAAATGGTCATTGTTCCTTTCCAAGTGTTAAATGATCTGAAACAATGGAGAGATGAACAAAGTCATAAACCTATTCTACCACAAAATCCACAAGTAATTAATGTTTCCCACCTTTATAAGGATATGAAAAATACATTGGAAAGAACTGATATCTCTGAAACAGATAAAGCACAAACGTATGGAGAAACATTGTTCAAACTACAAAATTCATTTGAAAAAGTGAAAAATCCAACATCAACCCAATCTTCAAGAAATCAAGAAGCGGATTCAAGAACAGAATCAATAAATGTTTCATTACATGATCGTATCCTAGAAAGTGTACCTAAAACCATGCAGAGAAAAGCTAAGCTTCTATTAAATTTTCTAAGAGATAATGATAACATTTCATGGGATAATCAAGGTGTTGTAACATATAAAGGAAAACCTATCCCAGGTTCAAATATCATTGATCTCATAAATGATTCATTACGTAAGAGAAAAGGAATTGAACCTAGAGGTTGGGAAGTATTCTCTAAAGCTTTACATGAAAGCAATGTTCCACAAGAAGTGGTTGGAAACATGTCAAGATGGCAATGGATGCAAAAATATCAGCCTGAAAGTGAATCTAGTGAATCAGAAATAAGTTTTAGTACACCCTTTAAAACCCCAGTCAGAAGTTTAGTAAGATCTCCGAACAAAATGAAAACCATAAAGAAGAGAACCTTAACCCACTTAAGAAAAATGTCACCATATGCCACGACTCATGAAAAAGAAAAAAGAAAAGATCTTTACACTCAACAACTTTTAAGTCCTATAAAAAAAGATTCAATTTCTAAAAGTCTTCAGTCATGGGAGGCATACTGAAGCGTAAGTCCAAAGAAGCACTGTTAAGAAAATTATATTATGGATTAAATAAGAATAAAGTTGCATATTCAAGCATAAAAGAATTATACAAAGCAGCGAAGTCCACTTTGAAAACCATATCATATCAAGATGTTAAAAAATGGTTACAAGGGGAATCAACATACACCTTACATAAACCTATTCGAAGAAAATTTAAAAGACGTAAAACAATTGTTGCAGGAATCGATCACCAATGGCAAGCTGATTTAGCAGACATGCAACAATTTTCAAATCAAAATAATGGGTTTAGATATTTACTTTGTGTTATTGATGTCTTTTCAAAATTTGCATGGGTAGTACCTATCAAGAATAAGATGGGGAAAACATTGATAAATGCATTTCAGTCCATCCTTAAATCACGAAAACCTCTATCATTACAAACAGATAAAGGAAGTGAGTTCAAAAACAAAGACTTTCAAACGTTTTTGAAAAAGAAAAAGATCCATTATTTCACTACAGATAATCCAGAGACTAAAGCAAGTATTGTGGAAAGATTTCAACGTACGTTGAAAACTAGAATGTGGAAATATTTCACTCATGAAAAAACACGAAGATACATTGATGTTCTTCAAAACTTTGTGAATAATTATAACAATACTTTTCACAGGAGCATAAAAGCAAATCCATCAGATGTTAATCATTCTAATGAAGCAAAAATTTCAGAGAACTTATATGCAAAAAGTGAAACAAAAGTGATTAAGATGATAAAAAAGAAACCAAAATTAAAGAAAGGTGATCGTGTTCGTATCAATAAAACAAAACATACATTTGAGAAAGGATATCTTCCAAATTGGACACAAGAATTATTTGAAATCACTCATGTAAATTCAAAAACATCTCCAATCACATATAAAATTAAAGATTTAGCAAATGAACCTATCCTTGGCTCATTTTATGAACAAGAATTGCAACTTATAAAAGATGTTGAAGTTTATGAAATAGATTCAGTTCTTGATAAGCGAACAAGACGTGAAGGTAAAAAAATAATCAAAGAAATTAAAGTCAGTTGGAAAGGTTATCCTAAAAAATTTCAGAGTTGGATACCAGAATCATACTTAACGTGATTTGAAAAAACTTATAAAAACATAAGTAATTATCATGCAATCTCAGTTGGAATCTGGAGGTGACAGTGTCAGTCAGTCAACTCCTTTCACATGTTTTGGAAATCGTGTCCCTAAAAATCAGTTCACTTATGTATCACAAATAATAGTCATTTATGCCATTATTGCTACATCTATAGTACATCTTAGTATTCAAAGTGATAATCGTGAATTGTGGTTAATTCTTCTCAGTAGTTCTTTAGGCTACATTCTACCATCACCCGGATTAAAATTCACAAAACAGAATAAACATTCAGCATTTGATTTCATTGATGGTAAAAAATGAATTCCTTCTACATAACTTTGCCTAGTGATAGTTCTTTGAACTATTTTCCTACAAACACACAATGTTGTTTTAAAGTTAAATTACCTAAAACTGTTCATATTAATAAAGAAGATTGGGAAGTTGGACTTGCACAATTGATAACACCAAGTCAATTCCTAAATATAAGTGAAGAAGAAGCCAGATTTGATATCATCACGGCAGATACTGGTATTTACAAAAAAATATCTGAAGAAAATAAAAGAAAACCCAATCCATTAGAAATTACTGCCCTTAAAACTAATTCAACAGGACATGCTGCAAAATGGGGAATCAAATTTCGTTTCACACCTGGGTCTTACATCTCGCCATCTCATGTGTTAGATGTAGTCAATGAATGCATTGATGATGAAATTGGAAAAGTGCTTCATGATAGTAGTGCAACTATTCACGTTGGATATTCTGAATCATCAAAACGTCCAAAGTTTGAATTCAGAAATATTAATAAAACTGGAATTAAATTCAATAAATCATTATTTCAAAAACTTGGTGGTGATCCTTTGTTTGATGGAAAAACAATTTACAAAGGTCGAAGTGTTTTTGAAATGTTTAAATATTCACCAAACATTGATGCAGGATATAATCATTTATTTGTATATTCAGACATTGTTGAATATTCCATTGTTGGTGATACATTAGTTCCAATACTTCGAGTTGTACCTTTTAAAACATCTAATTCCATTGAAAATGATAATGGAAGTCAACATATCAATCATGAAATTATTGCTCCACATTATTTCCCAGTTTCAAAATCAGATTTTGATTCCATTCACATTAATATAACAGGTGATTCTGGTCATCCTATTCAGTTTGTCATTGGCAAGACAATAGTAAAGTTGCATTTTCGTAAGCGCAAAGAAAATCAAAAATAAAAAAACATGGTGCCTGTTTATAGAGGTGTTCAACATCAATATGGTTTTGGCTTAGGGTCTTTGTTTAAATCTGCATTAAGATCAGTAACACCACTAATAAAACCTATGGTTAAATCAGGACTACGTGCAATAAAAGATGAAGGTATTAAACAAGGATTAGGAATAGCACAAGACATTTTAGTACATCGTAAAAAGCCAAAGAAAGTTCTCATGTCACGGGGAAAACAATCCTTGAAACATTTGACTAACAAGTTGTTATCGAGTATAAATGAAAAGAAATCAAGCAAAGCACATCATTCTCATTCTCGATCTCGTCGTGGTAAGATCACGTCAAAGAAACATCGAACTAACAAAAGGTCAGCCAGACCATTAGACATTTTTGATTAACATTTTTGTAAAAAGTCCAAAAAGATGATGCAAAGTGGATCATGTGAGTGTAGTAAAACTGAGCTAGATGTATTATCAGTACCTCCTACCATGACAAGCATGCAGGAATCTCAGTGGGTTGAACATTTTCCTGTTGCATCAATTGCAAATGATTCACCAATAGAATTTATGATACCACCTCAAACAGAGTTTTGGACGGATTTATCACAGTCCTTTCTGTATGTAAAATTTAAAATTATCCAAGCAGCAGATGAATCAGCTTTAGCAGATACTGCTAACATTGCACCAGTGAATAATTTCTTACATAGTATGTTCAGTAACATAGATCTATACCTGAATAACAAACTGATAACCAGTGGGTCAAATAATTATCCATACAGAGCCTACATTGAAAACCTTTTGTCATATAGTCCAGAAAGTAAGAAAACTCATTTGAGAGCAGGAGAACTCTGGATTAAAGACACAGCAGGACATATGAACGATGCTCAAACCGGCGGAGATAACGAAGGGATTAAACAACGAATAGCGGCTATTGCAGAAAGTAAGACATTGGAATTATTTGGACGTCTTCATCTAGATGTTTTTCTCCAGGAAAAATATCTCCCCAATGGAGTGGAAATCAGATTAAGATTAAATAAGTCACGTCCAGAATTTTGCATTATTCAACATACAGGTGAACCCAAAGTTAAAATTCAGTTTGAATCAGTAAGTTTCCATGTTAGAAATGTTGAATTGTCACCAGTAGTTGCAAATAATCTAAACCAACTCATTGCACAGAATAATATGAAAATCCCTATTCGTAGAGTAGAAGTCAAAACATTTTCAATCACTAACGGTACTCTATCAAAAGTGGAAGATCATTTGTTCCAAGGCCAGTTACCAAAACGTGTTTTTATTGGAATGGTAACAAATGGAGCATTCAATGGATCTTATACATCAAACCCATTCAACTTTTCTCATTTCAACGTAAGAAAAATAGCCGTATCATGCAATGGACACAGTATTCATGGTAAACCATTTGAACCTGACTTCACAAATGGACTAACACTGAGATCATATCTGTCTTTGTTCAATGCCACAAAATCCATTGGTGCTGACAAATCATTTGGTATAACAAAAGAGGAATATGATGCTGGTTTCGCTCTTTGGGGTTTTGACCTCACGGCAGATCAAGGTAGTGAAGAGGGACAGTTGCATCCTATAAAAACTGGAGGCTTGAGAATAGAACTTCAGTTTGGATCTAACCTTGCTAGAGTCATCAACGTTATTGTTTTCGCTGAATTCGATAATCAAATCGAAATCAACAGTCTTAGAGAAGTTATCACTGATTACTAAAAATCATGCTTGGATACCAGTACGCCATAAAACTTAGAGAAGAAGCAGAGAAAGTGAAATATTCGTCAAACATTGAATCAGTTCGTAAAAATGACATTCACAACAGTTTTCAAAAGTGTATGGTGGATCAACTGCAAGAACTTATCAATGAAGAAGTTCATAACAATTGTAACGGGTGTCAAATAGATCATCCGAGTCAGATAGAACACCCTGTTTGCTTATTCATGAGTAGAGAAGAACATACAGACTTGTTCATTGAGCAAGCAATGCTTAAGGTAAATCCATACAAAATAATGCAGGCATGGTATCCACAACTTGAAGAATTAAAACTAAACGAACAAGAATCAGTAGAAGCCTATCGACTATGGCAAAGTATAAAAAAGAACATTTTGTGCGGATTCACAGATACATGGCTAGAACGTTGGAGTGAGAAAGTAAAGCAGTCTTGGGATCAATAATGTACACCAGTGAAATTCAACATATCTTGGATCGTGGAGTGTGGATTAAAAATCTCAATGGAAGAGTGTGTGCAAAGGATTTATTACCAAAGCGAAAACCTTCTCATGTGAAGGCTTATATCATCAATACAGCAGATTCATATAACTCAGGAGAACATTGGGTAGCAGTTATATTCTATCCAAATGGTAAAGCAATGTACTTTGACTCATATGGACTTCCACCACTTCATAGGGAAATATCTCATTTTATCCAAAATAATTCACGTTCATGGACTTATAATAATCAACCTATTCAAAGCATCCTTGGAAAAGTTTGTGGACACTATTGTATTTTTACCTTGGATGGGTTAGCAAGAAGATACAACTTAATAAAACTCCTAAGAAAGACATTCAGCACAAGGAACTTACACAAAAATGACAGAGTAGTCACATCGTGGTTCATACAGACATTTAGCAGAATTGTATAGACATTTTGTAATATAAAATTGATTGTAAATATGTTCATGATTGTTCATTTTTGTTCTTAGTTCACAGTTCATTGTTCAATAAAATATAGAAAATGTAAATATTTGTGTTTTGTTGTCGTTTAATATTCCATCCTTCTCATGATTGTTCATGATAAAGGTAAAAGAATCGGATTCATGATAAAGAATAATGAGTAATATCGTATTTTCATGCTTGGAGAAAACACAAATTTCAATCTCGGCATCCATTTCTTCAATTCAAAGTAGAGGTGCTTCCAGCAAGGTCCGCGTCGTCAATATAAATACATAGCAGATTTTCCACTCTTTAACATTCTAGATCATGGAACCGATTCGTAGAGAACTCACTGATATAGCAAAGGAATTGCTGAACATTGCTGAGCGACTGTATCGCGTGCAGGGAATGATTAGAGATACTCAAATCATTTCTCCACAAGAAAATGCCATTGAGCAGACACCAACGAATAATCTGCAAGATGTCATTTACTTGGATAGACCCATCTTGGGTAGGACAACAGAACAACTAAACAGAGCACTTCCTGATGTCATCTACATGGGTACTCAATTTAGGAGAAGAGTGGTATGGAATGGAGAATCATTGGTCATAAAGAAAAGAATGAGGAGACATTGTCCAATTTGCAATGCACGATTTGGATGCAGCCACTACTAAAGAGATCATAACTATCAACCAACAAAAACGGTCCTTTTTAGGACCAACCAACACCAAGAAAGAATTCATTTTCTTTCGCAAATTGTCAAAGTCCTTTTGCATTCCTCACTTTCACAATACATTCAACCACTTATTTCAAAGACAAAATCCCTATAACAAGTCCCTATCTTTCCGTCTTTGGACGGTAAGATAAGAACTAAGTCCACACACACATTACTCACAAACCAACCCGCATTTCTCCTAAAAAGACTAAGTCCACACGCATATTCCACACAAACCTAAGTTCACATGTTTCGTACGAAAGACTAAGTCCACACTCATATTCCCCACAAGCCTAAGTTCGCATTGCTGTGAAAAAGACTAAGTCCAAATGCACAAATAGCCTGCCCAAAATCTGGACGACACTTCACGTACTGGTACGTGAAGTGTCGTCTATTACTACTCTCAGAATCAGAACTCCATGCTTGTAATCGTAAATTCTTTCGAAAATATATTAATTGATAATAAATTGAATACTATCAACGTTGCGTTGATGATCGGGAACTAGGTTAATTCGAGTTCATACAACACAGGACTTGCAGATCGAATTTCGGGGGTTTTCCGAAAGACCCGATTGAATTTTATACAGAAATAAAGTGCAATGGATTTCCCCACGTGATGCGATTTAAACCAATCAGAATTCTGTATTTCATTGGATTGCAATTATAAGATGATAAATTGTGTTTGACTAGTTGGTAGATTGTAAATCATGCTAAATTAAAAAGGCATGCATTCGCATCTAAACGGCATGCTGGCGACGCACGTCACGGAGATCATGACCGGCGGACCGCGGCCGAGTACCATACGAGAAATGATAATTTTAAGTTACTAGTGAAAACAATTCTTTTTGAAAGGATTATGCATGAACGAACCGCCAGAATCTATTTCATTCAGGAGTCTATGTTAATTCGTTTCCTACAAGATCAAACTCCATCTGGCTTTTCTGGCCGACAGTGCCGATTTTCAAGTAGACATCAAGGGCATAGCACCTATTACGCACTTTACGCAATCGCGTAATACAAATAAATCCTCTTTCGAAAAATCTCGTTGATGAATGATCATAACATCGAAACTACAGCTTATTCAAGCTGTAGTTACGATGTTTGATTATTCACCAACGCTCAAATAATATTAACGGGGAGCGGTTGGACGACATTGGTCTTAAGTCACAGTCGACATATCGCCTTTACCCTATATATTCTGTGGTGGTCGCCTTCGAAATGCGTAAAAAATCAAAATCCTAGCTACGCCCATGGACATTCACATAGATCTAGATCTATATTTTTAGATCAATATTTATCGGTTTCATTCCAATATTAACAAAAGCTTTCACGTCTAGTTTAACAGTAGGTTTTGTATTTAAATCTAGAAATGTCTTGGCAAGCATGCATCTGATATTAAAAGAGCATGTCTAAATTTATCTGTAGGCCTACCCACGTTCATTTCAAAATTCCCGCCACGGAATTTCAGGAAACCGGAAATGAAAAAGGAGCCTCGCTCTGAGCTTAGTCGCCATTTTGTTCAGGTTGAACGGTGACCGACAGCCGATTCGGGCATTAAAAGCCCATAAAAACGTTTGAAAATAGAGACGAGCGTTCTACTTGTGACCACCAAGATGCCACTCGCCCAGCTGGCCGATCCATGGCATCCAATGGACGTATCGAATGACGATGTAGGTGTATGTTTGTGAAATCGGAAGGGCCGACTGAAAAAATCAGGACATTCTTCAATTTTATTTTACGCAGAAAATTCGACAATTTCCAAGCATGATATTATTTGTTCCGAATTTAAAATAAAACTTATTTAATCCTCTCCATCCAAATTTAAATTTTGTAGTTTTCTCTTTTGATAATTCGCGAAAATTAACATCGGTGCCGCAAAGGAACCTTGGTTGTAAATTCAGACTTGATCATACAGTCAACTAGCCAATAGCGGATCATGACCAATAGCGGATCACTTTGATTTCCATCTTCAATTACTTTCACTCGCAAATGCCGAAGAAAAAACTAATAATCTATCCCAAAACACTGTCCATCTCTTCGTAGCATAACAAAATTTTGACAGTTTACATTGTTGTTGTAGTGGTTCAGACCGACGAAACGCTGGTCAAGCGTCTGTTCGACTGAAAGATTACGTCATAGGAATTTCAAAGAAAAGAATTTGTCTGCAAAATTGAAGGCGAGTACACGAGTACAAGTTCAAATAGTGGATGAAATCACGAAAAATGAGGCATAAATTGTTGGTTCACTATGCTCTCGCATGATTTTATCCACCTTTTTGTGTACAATAAATAGAAACAACCCTCAACCCTTACTCGCCATTAGCGGATCAGCTATGCGCATCATAGGGGTCATCTCAAAATAAGCAAGCCAAATATTATATAAAGATAACCGCGCCGAATCTAGCTACATATGTATTTTGATTTAATATATTGAAGTTTTTTAAAGAAAAAATGATAAGAAATTTTATAGATCCCAATTCTTAGCTGGTTTTGATTAATTACGAAAACATTGTATTAAATTGAGAAATGACCTATATTTAGATCATTTATCTGTTAAGCAATGTCGTTGTTTGACAGCAGTGGCTGATGAAATTTCCAAGAATTTTTGCAAATCTGGCTTTTTTTTTTTATGTCAGTACATTGAAAGATCGGGATCATATTGCTTGACCATTTTTCGTCTGTCTGCAACACTTAACAAAAAGAAAAACCCTCAACATTGCCAATTACTGCAAGGTTATTCAAGATACCATGTTCATAGTTGGTATAATGTTAGATCTCAATAGTAACCAAGGTCAACCTCATGTGACGAGATCAAGGTCATCTGACAAGGTCATGGAAATGGCCTTTTCTGGGGTATTCGTCTTTCATAACAACATCTCTTTTTTGTAAAAAAAAAGTATTTTAAATTGTTCGTTGAGTCTAAATGTTAAAGGGCTATAACATTCGTAGTTTTTTTTTTCTAAAAAAATACCTTAACTAGATCTACGTCTTGAGTCAAAAAGGTGGTAGCAAGGAGATTTCAGAAGTATCTGGTCATAGATATCAGATTTTCTACCTATATATATGTATCAAACCAGAGGGAAATAAGTGTTGAAAATTTTGAGAAAATGGCCATAATTATGGTGGTTAGAAAAGTAATTGCTTTTGGGGTATTATTTTATCATTTTCAATCGATCTACAACTGTAATGTTTTAAAGGTACTTAGATACTTTTTTAAAAAAAGAAAACTGGAATGTAAAATAAGCCTAGATTGCTTGCAACCCACAATTTCTTTAAAGATTTTATTTCCTATCAAGTATGTTTAAGGCCCCATCACTTCCCACCAGTTGTCTTCAGCCTCTATCAAAATTTGATTATAACACAATGGCATAAAATGCAAGTATGAAATAAGGACAAATGGCATAGAACTTTATTGGCAATAAAATTCATATGTCATGTGTTTTGACAGTGCACTCATTTATTATTCTCAACGTAATCTTTAGCACAAACGTTAATTAATGCTTTTGACGTCATAAAAACCACTTGTATGCTAAATGATGCACTTCACTTTCAGTGAAATTTTCCCAACATCAATAACATTACCTGTTCATTTATTTTACACCCAGAAAAGTTTTATGAAACTATTTTACACCCAGAAAATGTTATCGCGGAATTAGCATGAGTCAAGGCAAAACGCTGCATCCTGACCTTCAGTTACATTATGAAAATAAGTTAAAGGCACTGTTGTCAACAATACCAGAAGGTTCTGCAATGGAACTGCTCTAAATAAGTGTTTAGATTCACTATGTCGCAAAAAGAAATAAATAAATGATTTGCTACAAGGATAAGTGTAAACATATATGGATTTCTGAGCCATGCTTGGCATGGGCTAGGAAAAACAAAGTGTACATGACGAAATTGGCTGTAACAAATTATTTTTTTATTTCCCATTCTAATTTCTACCTAGAATAAAAAGAGTTTTTTAACAATACATGTCGTCGTTGTAATTCTAAAACCTCGTAACGACAGCTTTGATCAAGCTGTAGTTACGAAGTGAAAATTTTGTCTGGTAACAGGTAGGTGGTTAGAACTGTCATTCTAGTTACAAGTGTACAAGTGATTTCTATTTCTCTCCAATGGTTTCAAATGAAAAGGTCCATATTTTCAATTTTCATAACTGAAAAAGTGTTACTTTAAAATTCTGGTACAGTACTTATTCTTTTAAATTTCAGCCGGCCAAAAATTGTGTCATGTGTAAATGGGTAGATACTAGTACCGACGAAAATGATACTTTTCAGTTTTGGGATTTGAAAAAATCAGGAATTGGAAAATCATCGAAAAAATGATAGAATTATATGTCGAGTGGACAGTGAAATACTATTGTAAGTGCCCATATATTCATAGGCACTTACAATAGTATTGCACTGATCCCTCGATGTAACATTTTGTTACAATGTTTCTTACAAAGAAGGCAATTAATAGAATATTACAAATTCAAATTGATGCAGTCAAAAAACCCGTCTAAAAACGTAGTTTAAGTTTGGATTGATGAAATCTTGTAAGAAGCTTAATAAATAAATGTCTGCTCAATGATTTCGTTTGTCCTACTCAATTAATATTGGAATGACAATATTATTGTAAAAATCACTTCCAACGGAAGAAAACATGATGGTTTGACAGTGATGACAGGTCAAAATCAATTTGAGACAGCCCCCAGAGTCATCTTATCACGTGATCCGCTATTGGCCAAATTGATCCGGAAATGGCTAATTGACGTAAAGCTACTATTTCCCCGACGATGCAACTGTTTTGATTGATTGACTAAAGATGTATGTTGCACTTCAAAGTGTACAAATTTTATTGCCTCCTAAGACCAAAATCGGGATTCTGCCACGTTTCTTTGAAAAATAATCAACAAAGTTCTCACTAGTGATCCGCTATTGGCCAGTTGACTGTACTATTACAGTGAGATGTCAAATGCCAGATTGATGTTGGTTGAGCAGATTAAAAGCTGCCCCCCCCTCCCTACGCATTCAAATAAAGGTGAAATCGGCCCCTCATATTTATTTAATGATTACTTTCCCCCCTTATTAATTTCTTTTTTCAAATGTAATATGCTAGATGAAACGCCGTTGAACTCTTTGAAATAAAACACTGTGTTTGTTTTCTAAATGCTTATTTGCAGTTTCGTTTACGGGAATTAAGATATTAAATGTACATGTAATTACAAACAGACCCCAATTGTTGCATTTTTAGCCATTTATAGCTGAATGTTATAACTATTACTATAACTGAATATGAAAGAGATTGTAGACAACTTCGTAAGCATCTGTTTATTAGGAAAAAAACAATTTTTAAAGAAATGTCTTTTTGGAGAAACAATCTTGAGAAAGAATTTAGAAAATTCTCTATTAATTCTTTCAAAAACGCTGAATGTCTTTTGTGTTAGAAATTGTGACACAGTCATGTATGTGTTCTGTAGTAAAACATGTTTTTTTTTTTTTTTTTAATGCTTTGGTAATTATATAAATGGGAAAAATTAATGATTACTCATAAAAAGGGAACTTGCGTCAATATAATGAAAATAAATTAAAAGAGGTTTAATTAACATACGATATCATGGATTTTTCATGTTCAATTTGATGATCGTGTTTATATACGACTGAAGAAGTAGTAGATATAAACATAGCATGTGAAATTCCTTTGAATTCTGGATAATTTCCATGTTTTTTGGAAAGATAAACATTTACGATGTTCAGGTACCGGGTTATATCATACCAATACTGGAAGTTTATTTTTAGAAATCAAAGTACATGACTGTCTACAGTTCGAGTTGATGCGAACTTTCGTCATCATTTAATTTGCTTTGAGTCCCCTTTCTGTCTTTTATGAGTATTTACCAAGACGCTAGACATTGTAATTAAATGCAATTAATTCTTCTCTCATCCCGGCGAATGACTGACTTAGAATTTCCACTCGTCCACCATAATTTCTTACTCGTAAATACCAGCGGACAAGTGGATTCTTTGGACCCTGCCCTGTTTGCTCTGAACTAATGGGATTCCTCAAAATATTTTGAGATCATAAGGATAGTGGGACTCTGTTAGTGTGAACCCTAAAAGTAGTGTGACTTCTATTTGAATACTTTTATGCCCCGCATTGAAAGATCAGGGGCATATTGTTTTACCGTTGTCCGTCTGTCTGTCCGTCGATCCATCTGTCTGTCTGTCTGTCTGCCTGCAAAACTTAACCAAAAAACTTAACATTGCCAATATCTTCAACCTTATTCAAGATACAAGGCTCATATTTGGCATGATTATAGATCTAAATGAACCAAAGTCAAGGTCATGTGACAAGGTCAAGGTCATGTGTCAAGGTCAAACTTTGAAAAAAAAAATGCTGCTATGGGGGCATAAGTGTTTCACAAACACATCTTTTTCTTTCTATTTCAGGGATCCACAGAAGATATGATGGTGGACGTCCAGGTAAGTCTGCCTTTTTAGCTCACCTGTGCACAAAGTGCTCAAGGTGAGCTATTGTTATTGCACTATGTCCGTGGGTCGTCATCCGTAGTCCACAATTTCTTTAAACATCTTCTCCTCCTGAACCAGTGGGCTAAATTGAATGAAACTTGGCAGGAATGTTCCTTGGGTCAAGATCTATCAAGTTGTTCAAATAAATGAAATCTATCCTTTACTCTCCCTTTGCCCTTAACAAAAAGGGTGAAAAAATGAAAATCTTCTTCTCTGAAATCAGAAGGCAGACAGCTTTCATATTTTGTATGTAGCATCATCTAGTTGACCTCTACCAAGTTTGTTCATCAGGGCTGTGGAAATACGAGTTTTCTCCACTTGTCCCTTGACAAGTAAAAGCGGATCTTCTACTTGTCCAGGATCAAAATGAACTTGTCTGCTACGGAGTAAATAGAAAAAAATGAAAAAAAAACATTGCTTTTTGATGAAGAAAATGCTGGTATACAGCTTTTTCTTCATTAAAAACAATGTTTTCTACCCTATGATATGAACATTGGGATGATTTCTCTCTTAATTCTTTTAAGTAACATTCAAAGATTTGCCCTGGTGTTTACTTGTCCTTGGACAAGTGGCTTAGAAAAATTTACTTGTCCGCAAGTACAAAAGCCCGAGTCGGACAAGTCGGGCATGGGAATTCCACACCCCTGTTCATATTAAGACCCTTGGGTCATATTTGGGCTCCACACTGGCACATCCCTTTTTAATTAGAATCAAAGATCAAAAATCTTAAAAAATCTGCTATCAAACCAGATGGCAGACAGCTTTCATATTTGGTATGTGGCATCACCAAGTGGGCCTCTACCAAGTTTTTTCATATTAAGACCCTGGGGTCACCGTCATATTTGGACTTTGCACGGGCGCATCCCTTAAAGCTCTTCAGAGCACCAAGGGTATAAAAATGAAAATTTTAAAAATCTTCTTTTCTGAAACCAGAAGGCAGACAGCTTTGATATTTGGTATGTAGAATCTTTTAGTGGACCTCTACAAAGTTTGTGCATATCAAGACCCTGGGGTCATAATTTGGCACCATAAGGGCGCATCCCTTTTAGCTCATCTGAGCACAATGAGTGAAAAAATGAAAATCTTCTAAAATCTTCCTCTCTGAAAGCAGAAGGCAAACAGCTTTGATATCTGGTATGTAGCATCATCTAATGGACCTCTACCCAGTTTCATATTTGGGCGCCAACTGGGTGCAACCCTTTTTACATAGAATCAAAGAGCAAAGTTCTTTAAAAACCTTCTTTTCTGAAACTAGATGTCATAGAGCTTTCATATTTGGTATGTAGCATCATGAAGTGGGCCTCTACCAAGTTTCTTCACATCAAGAACCTTGGGTCATATTTGGGCTTTGCCCTTGCGCACCCCTTTTAGCTTATCTGAGCCCGATGGGTCAAAATAGGAATATCTTCAAAATCTTTTCTCTGAAACCAGAAGGCAGACAGCTTTTATATTAAGTATTTAGCATCATCTTGTGGGCCTCTACCTCTCTTGGCTGAAAACATTCCATGGTATTGATCTTATGTAGAAATTATCTCCTTGTAGACATCTGCCTTTTTAATTAATGTGATGTCCCAGGGGACTGGGGTCAAAGAGACTCAGGTGAGCGATCTAGGACCATTGTTCTCCCCAGGCCCTTATAGCGTATCGGCCCCGATACGCCTTCAAGAAATTGAACAGGTTGCGGATACACCTTCAGAACGCTGATTTGCTTAAATTTGATCACCTATACAGCTTAATTTCTTTCTGAACAAAGGGTCAAAACGAGCAATAAAACTGATTGCAGACGCGCGGTCATTACATAATCGCTCTCTGGGAAGTGTCCCTAATTGATAAGACCCTTGCTAATTGGTGATTATCGATTTTTTCTTCACAGTTGGTTGATTTTCACTGGTTCCGCACTTCCAGTAAAGGAGAATAACAGATGGGTACCAAAACGGTCAATTTAATGTCCACTTCACTTACCGAAAATTGCCAATTTTTACTGAGATCCACTGGAAACAATGGAAAAATCGTTTTCACAACTATTTCCTCAAGTCAAACTAGATTTACCTTTATGTTCCAATGTAAATTTTGATTATATCAACTAAAAGATCGGCAAGAATATGCAGTTTTCGTGATCTTTCTACTGCCGAGAATTATGCGAAATAAGACACATGGCAGTCTATCTGTTCAAAATTCACTTACCTCAAGCTTAGTATCCAATTTATATGGACATTACATCTAATTTTCTTCATTTCTTTTGTAATAGTCTTTTAGTACACAATATATTCTATTAAAGGGAAGGGATACAATGGGAAGGAGGAGGCGGAGGGGGGATGTTTAAGCCATCATGCAACATTTTATTGAAGACTTTGGGGTTAAGTTATTTATGTAGAGATGCTATAAAGGTGTCAAAGAAAAAAAATAAGTTCAAATCAAATTATATATTGATTAATTCAACACAGAAGTTCTGCTTCACAAATATAAAAAGCCTTATCCAGTAAAACCACTGTAATCATCCTTTATTATTAACAGAAACACAAAGTAATCAGACAATAATAGCAGCACGCATATGCCACTACACCTTCAAAATTTTCTTGGGAGAACCCTGAGGACCATCATGGTCCTCTTGTGTCTGTTTGTGGGCCCCATATCATGAAAAAATATTTCCATTACATTTAAGCCCCAAATAATCATTTAAATGGGCCTCTAACTTATTCCTAAAAAAATTATTATTGGTTAAAACAGACATTAAATACAAACATGATCACTTTTGATTGATTTCATAGTATTATGAAAATTCCCTCTTGGTGTTCAACTGAATTTTATCCCATTGTGAAAGAACCTGCCACCTTTACACTAAACTTAAAAAAAATGCCTGTAAGTCAGTTTAGTCTCTCTGGTAATTGATGGATTTCTTGCCCCATGACCAGTTGACCTCTGTCCTGATACAATCCCCAAATATTGAATTTTTATCTGCAAAAAATAGTTATAGACATGAAAAAGATGATGAATTGCTAAAGTAAAACCTCAATATCATGACTTTATCTTGTTCAAGTTTAGTTCAGGTGTATAAGTCACCCATCCAAATAAATGATGTTAAAGGTTGTGGGCCCATAATTGTAGTGTACCTCTACCAAGTTAGTTCGTATCAAGACCCTTGGGTTACATTTGGGCTCCTCTCGGGTGCATCCTTTTTAGCTCACCTGAGCACGAAGTGCTCAAGGGAGCTATTGTGATCGATCGTTGTGCGGCGTCCGTCTGTCTGTCTATCCATCTGTCTGTCACGGCGTCAATTTTTAGCTCACCTGAGCATGAAGTGCTCATGTGAGCTATTGTGATCACCTTTCATCCGGCGTCCGTCCGTCGGTCGTCCGGTCGTCGGTTGTCGTCCGGCGTCCGTCAACAATTTCTTTAAACGACATCTCCTCCTAAACTACTGGGCCGATTTACACCAAATTTTACAGAAATGTTGCTTAGGTGGTCCCCTTCAAAAATAGCTAAAAGAATTGAAATCCATGAAAAACTCTGGTTGCTATGGCAACAGACAGTGAAATTTTAAGAAAATCTTTAAAATTCTTCTTCTTCTCAACCAGTAGTCCTACAGACTTAAAACTTGGCATGGATGATCAGTTCATAGACCTGAATTAAAATAGCTAAAATCATATCTTTTGGGCCACCAGGTGCGGAGCACCAGGGGGGAGGGGGTAGTACTTTGGGTAAATTTTGTAATCTTTAAGCTGCTTCTTCTTCGGAACCAGGAGCCCTACAGGCTTGAAAATTGGCATGGATGATCAGTATATGGACCTTTATGAAAATAGCTAAAATCATGACTGTAGATTCACCAGGTGCGGAGCACCAGGAGGGAGAGGGTAGTACTTTTGTGAAAATTTTGTAATCTTTAACCTTCTTCTTCTGATGAATCAGGAGCCTGATAGATTTGAATATTGGCATGGATGATCAGTATATGGACCTTTATAAAAATAGCTAAAACCATGACTGTAGATTCACCAGGTGCTGAGCACCAGGGGGGAGAGGGTAGTACTTTTGTGAAAATTTTGTAATCTTTAACCTTCTTCTTCTTCTGAACCACAAGCTCTACAGACTTGAAAATGGAGGATCAGCTCATAGACCTTAATAAAAATAGCTAAAATCATGACTGTAATGCCATCAGGTGCGGAGCACCAGGGGGGAGGGGGGAGGACTTTTGTGAAAATTTTGTAACTTTAACCTTCATCTTCTAAAATAACCAGGAGCCCTTCAGACTTCAATATTGGCATGGATGATAAGCATATGGATCTTAAATATAATAGCTAAAAGCATTAATGTAGGGCCACCAGATACGGAGCATTAGGGGGGGAGGGGGTAGTACTTTGGATCAATTTTGAAATCTTTAACCTTATTCTTCTCCTGGATCAGGAACCCTACAGACTTGAAAATTGTAATGGGTGATCAATATATTGACATTAATAAAAATAGCTAAAATCATGACTGTAGGGTCACCAGGTGCTGAGTGTCTTGGGGAGGGGGGTAGTACTTTGGATCATTTTTGAAATCTTTAAACTTCTAATGAACCAGGAGTCCTACAGATTTGAAAATTGGTATGAATGATCAGCACATGGACATTAATTGAATTAGCTTAAATCATGACTGTAGATTCACCAGGTGCAGAGCATCTTGGGGAGGGGGAGTGCTTTGTTGAGAATTTTGAATCTCTACAGCCTTTATATTTGACATGGATTGATCAACTCATTAAAGATAACTTTAAAAGTCTCAGACTCAGCCTGTATATCTGGCATTGATTAGCTGATCACAGACCTTTTATGAAAAAAGCTTAAATCAATAATGACCAGGTGAGGAGCAGAGGGGGGGGGGGGGGGGATTATTTCAAATGTTATCTGATTGACTAAGTGAAAATGTCTTTTTCTTTGGTTGCATGGACATACCTAGGTAATGAAGCTTTTTTCTCAGGTGAGCGACCCAGGGCCAACGACCCTCTTGTTTCTTTAAACGACATCTCCTCCTAAACTAATTGGTCAAAATCAACCAAACTTGGCAGAAATAATCCTTGGGTGGTCCCTTATAAAAATTGCTCAAATGGAAAGGATCCGCGCCATATCACGGGAAAAGGGGCCTTAATGACAAATTTCTTGTTTACACTCTAGAAGCCACAAATATGGTCCAATCTTCATGAAACTTTGTCAGAATGTTTGTTAGGTCAAGAGGATGAACTCTAATAAAAATGGGAAGGATCCGTGTCATATCACAGGAAAAGGGGTCTTAATGACAATTTTGTCAACAATTTCTTAAAACGACATCTCCTCCTAACCTTATGAGTCAAAATCAACTAAACTTGGCAGAAATATTCCTTGGGTGGTCCCTTGTAAAAATTGCTCAAATGGAAAGGATCTGTGCCATTTCATGGGAAAAGGGGCTTTAATGACAAATTTCTTGTTTACACTCTAGAAGCCACAAATATGGTTCAATCTTTATGAAACTTTGTCAGAATGTTTGTAAGGTCATGAGGATGAAGTCTATTGAAAATGGGAATGATTCATGTCATATCACGGGAAAAGGGGTCTTAATGACAATTTTGTCATCAATTTCTGTAAACGACATCTCCTCCTAAATTTATGAGTCAAAATCAACCAAACTTGGCAGAAATATTCCTTGGGTGGTCCCTTATTAAAATTGCTCAAATGGAAAGGATCCGTGCCATATCACGGGAAAAGGGGCCTTAATGACAAATTTCTTGTTTACACTCTAGAAGCCACAAATATGGTCCAATCTTCATGAAACTTTGTCAGAATGTTTGTTAGGTCATGAGGATGAATTCTATTGAAAATGGGAAGGGTCCATGCCATATCACGGAAAAAGCGGCCTTAATGACAATTTTGTCAAGAATTTCTTTAAACGACATCTCCTCCTAAACTCATGAGTCAAAATCAATCAAACTTGGCAGAAATATTCCTTAGGTGGTCCCTTGTAAAAAGTGCTAAAATGGAAAGGATCCATGCCATATCACGGGAAAATGGGTCTTAATGACAAATTTCTTGTTTACACTCTAGAAGCCACAAATATGGTTCAAGCTTCATGAATCTTGGTCAGAATGTTGTAAGGTCATTAAGATTAAGTCTATTGAAAATGGGAAGGATTGGTGCCATATCGAGGGAAAAGGGGCCTTAATGACAATTTTCTTGTTTACACTCTAGGAGCCACAAATATGGTCCAAACTTTATCAAACTTGGTCAGAATGTTTGTAAGGTCACGAGGATGGACTCCTTAGAAAATTGGAAGGAGTTTGCAATATCATGGAAAAAGGGGTCTTAATGACAAATTTCTTGTTTACACTCTAGAAGCCACAAATATGGTCTAATCTTCATGAAACTTGGTCAGAATGTTTGCCAGGTCACAAGGATGAATCCTATGGAAAATGGGAAGGTTCATGTCATATCACAGGAAAAGGAGTCTTAATGATAATTTGCTTGAAATATCAGGTGAGCGATTTAGGGCCCTCAGGGTCCTCTTGTTTTACATGGAATCAAAGAGTGGAATGGCATATCCCTCTTGCTCTTGGCCAAAAACATTCCATGTTATTGATCTTATAAAGAAAATATCTCCTTTATGACATCTGTCTATTTAATTAATGTGATGTCCCAGGGGTCAAAGAGACTCAGGTGAGCGATCTAGGACTATCATGGTCCTCTTGTTATACTCATTTTTATACGCCCGAAGGGTTGTATTATGTTATGGCCTTGGTCGTCAGTCCGTCTGTCCATCCGTCTGTCTGTCTGTTAGCAATTTTTTGTGTGCACAACTCCTCCTAAACGGTCAATGGGAATGAGTTGATACTTGACACAATTACTCCCTATGATGTCTAGTTGTGCATAAGACCTTTGAAATTCAAATCGCTCCAGTCATTCCTGAGAAATCTTGAATTATCTGCCCTTGAATATAACCAAAATTACTGTGTTGGCAATTTTTTGTGTGCACAACTCCTCCTAAACTATCAATTGAAATGAGCTGAAACTAAAGACAATTACTCTCTATGATGTCTAGTTGTGCATAAGACCTTTGATACTCAAATCGTTCCAGTCATTCCTTAGAAATCTTGAATTATCTGCCCTTGAATTAACTTAAAATCACTGTATTTTGTGTGCAACTCCTCCTTAACTATCAATTGAAATGAGCTGAAACTAATCACAATTACTCTCTATGATGTCTAGTTGTGCATAAGACTTTTCAATTCAAAATGTTTCAGTCCTTCTTGAGTTATCTTTGATTACCGTATTTCACCTAATAAACGCGCCCTCCCTAATAGACGCGCTCCCCCATTATTTACCGTTCAGGGGGGCCTCAGAGCTATCCCCACATACACCCGACCTTACCTGGATAATGGCGAATAAAAAGTCGGACTCAATGCTAACACCACGAAACTTCATTGATACTATTTTACAAAAAATCAGGATTTAATGTCCATCACTATCCGGATCTGTTGACGACTTGTCCTCGGAACCGCTATCGGCGCTGGATTCACCCTCGGATATTTCAACATTATCCAAGACCTGAGGATAAATTGTTAATATCATCATTATTTCCTTTAAAAGAGAGGAATAACACCAAAGGCGTTTCATGCAGTTGTTTCAAGCAAAAACAAAAACGAAAGTACAGTTGACCCGCATAATTTTGATCAAGGGAAGTAAACCGATAAATAGACTAGAACATCCAGGAAGTGCATTTCTAGACTGGAATCTTTACATGCAGCCTAAATAAAAATGAAATGCACGTGGTTAACACAGACTTAATTTACATGTCTTATCATATAAGTGTCTTCTACCTTATTACAGTTTCATGCCTTTATTATTAGCCCATTCGACCGTGCCAGCTTATCTGCGTTCGTTAGAGTCGGAAGATCACCAAACAATTTAAAAAATGTCGTCTGCTTCAATCTCATTATAGATCTAGTGCAGCACAATTAACCCGAGATAATTACATCATACAATGACCCACGACGTAAATACTTTCCCAAATACCTCAATTAACACAGACGTACGGCGACAATTACTTAATAATAGTTGATTGAAACCCGGCAACGACCGTGATAAACATCATACGGTAATTTTTTTCAAGGTTAAATTCGATGAACTAGATCTATACGTACCGCAACCGTTGTTTATATTCAGTTTTTTTATTTTTGTTAACAAAATGCTGATCGAAACCAAGTACAAACTATGATCTCACCTGTTCAGCTATCTCAATTTCGTCTTGACCAAACCCCTCAAACGGAACGTCATCATCGTCAGGTTCAGAGTCAGCCTGGAACAGGTGATCTTCTGTACCGTCTAAAGCGGCAGAAATTCCACACTTCTTAAATGACTTCCGCACCATTTCTGGAGTAATGGTGGCCCAGGCTTCCTTAATCCATTGAAGCAGCAAAGGTTTAGAAGGTGGGCGACGATTACCCTGGCGGGTGAGATCGACCACTCCACTAAAAACCCACTCGTCATAAAGCTCCGACAGCTTAGCCTTGAATGGCTTGTTCCATGAGACGTCTGCTGGCTGCAGTTTACAGGTACATCCTCCCGGGATAACGGCCATGTCGGAGTTATACCTCGTCTTGACTAGAGACTTCATGGTAGGTGTTATATGAGCGCGGAACGCATCCCATACCAACAATCGACGGCGCATATTATTCACTCCGTAAAGCTTGGAAAGCCAGAATTTGATACTCTCTTCATTTGCCCATGACTTCTTTCCCGACCCGCACATGTAAATAATAACTCCTGCCGGAACTTCTTCTTTCTTTGGTGGTCTCACGCCAGGTAAGTGTACCAGGGGTGCCACCTTGGTCCCATCGCTGTAAGCAGCTAAAGTCACAGTTAGTTTCTCTTTCTCACGACCCGTTGAAATAACGCGGACCTCCGAGTCTCCTCTCGAGGCTAAAGTTGATTTCCCCGGCATCTCGAACCATACGGGGGTTTCATCCATATTCAGCATTTCCGAGTCCGCATAACCCCTGAGACGTCTCAATCGTGTGACGAACCGTAGGAACTTGTCGACACGGTCATCGGTTATTTGAACGGCATGTTGTGCGATGTGGGTCATTCGACGTAAAGAAATGCCGTGTCTTGATTTAAAGCCCTTATACCATCCGTTAGAGGCCTTAAAAGATGGCTCCCATTTTCCCGATGCAACCGGAGGGCTTCATGGCGTAGGGACTTTCCTGTTACTCGAACCCCTGTGGACCGGTGGTTTTCAAACCAGTTTATCAATGCGGCATCTATGTCGGGATACTTCAGTTTACGACCCCCGCCTGGCTTTCGCTTTTGAGAATTCGGTGCCTGCCCCAATTGATCTTTATCCTTGCACCATTCCTGGACCCGTTTGCGATGTACTTTAAATTCTTTCGCGGCGAAGTGCTTTCCCCTAGCTTCTGCCACGGCAACAACTTTTAATTTAAAAGCCGCCGAGTAAGAACGTTTCGGACCCATATTTTCGAAGATGTGATTTGAAATGAAAAACCAAAAAACTTTTGACTTGTATTCTAATTTATATCTTAGAATATGTGTCACGAATTTATAACCAGAAAATCGTATCGAGAGCCGATTTAACTAGGATATACGTTGTTTTGTTACCGAAGATAGGAAGGTCGTGTCAAAATTTTCAACGTCATTTATAATGTACCGGGTATCCTTGATCTAGTTCTACTGACAATTTTGAATCGATAATTACGTACGGGTTAGGAGGGCGCCACTATTAAGTACCGTATTTACCTTAAAATACGCGAGTAATTGGAATTGAGAAAAATAGGTATGAAATAATAGCGCCCCCACGACGTTTTGCATCGCGCCCCGGCGCGTTTATTAGGAGAAATACGGTATCTGCCCTTGAGTTGATGAAAAACAAAATTTCTTGTCAGCTCATTTTCTCCTACATTTTGGATGGGAATGAACGGAAACTTGCCATATTGACTCTGTAGGTTGTCTATTTGTGCTTAAGACTAAACATAATTTCATATGTAAAGTAGTTCCTGATTTACCTGCCCTTTACGTTACAAAATAGTTTAAATTTACAGATTTTTTGTGTGTGTGTGTGTGTGTGCTCAACTCCTACAAATTTAATTGGATTGAAATGAATCTTGCCATAATGTAACCCTTATATTTGGTTGAGCATAAGACTTCAGAAATTCAAAAAGCTTGGGTCTTTCTTGTATTATCTGCCCTTGAATTGATTGAAATTCACTATTTTTCTTTGTGAGCAACTCGTCACACTTTGAATTGGAATGAACAGAAACTTGCAAAATGACTGTTTGGCATAAAATCATTTTCAATTTACACTCAAAAGGTCATACTATGTTATGGCACCAGTCGTCTGTCTGTCTGTTAATAATATTTTTAGCTATCATTCAAGCTCACGTTACTGACAAGCCAAGGTTACTGACAAGCCCCATCGGGCGTATATGCGCCACTCTGTGAAGCTCTTGTTATGTATTGAAATATTAGAACTTGAACTAAAAATACCCTTTTCCCCACCTGTAGCTCTGTTGTTGTTGTTTCAGAATGATGATGATATGGACAAGGAGATTGTGATAGGGAGTGACACCGTTGGTCAGGATGGGGAGAGAGTGGACCCTTCCCACTTTGAATTGCTCAAGGTACTTGGGCAGGGCTCATTTGGAAAGGTAAGGAGTTGAATCAGTTTGGAAGGACAAATTTAATACAAGCAAATTGATATAAGTTCGAGTTGTACAATAAACTTTGGACAAGAAAAACTAAATGGTATGTAGTCAAGACTAAATCATATTGTACAAATAATGGAATTTGCATTTAAAAAGCTATCCTACTTTATCTAATCATGGAAGCCAATTTTCTGCCAGAATGTTTTAGAAATTATTTCATCTCCAAATTATTTGTAATCAGGAAAATAAGTTGCACTATTTAATCATATGTTTTCATGGTTACAGTAGTGCAGTTGTTAATGACATTGGAAATGAAGAGCAAGGCAATGCAGCTTTATCCATGTGGGTTCAAATATGGGCAGAATTTTTAATCACATAGATTTACTTATGATAAAACCAAGATTTCTTGTACATAAGGACTTGCAGATGAAAAAAGAACCTTGAAGCAGGGCTGTGGAAATACGAGTTTTCTCCACTTGTCCCTTGACAAGTAAAAGCGGATTTTCTACTTGTCCAGGATCAAAATGAACTTGTCTGCTACGGAGTAAATAGAAAAAAATGAAAAAAACATTGCTTTTTGATGAAGAAAATGCTGGTATACAGCTTTTTCTTCATTAAAAACAATGTTTTCTATCGTATGATATGAACATTGGGATGATTTCTCTCTTCATTCTTTTAAGTAACATTCAAAGATTTGCCCTGGTGTTTACTTGTCCTTGGACAAGTGGCTTAGAAAAATTTACTTGTCCGCAAGTACAAAACCCGAGTTGGACAAGTCGGGCATGGGAATTCCACACCCCTGCTTGAAGTTTAAATGAGGCATTCAAAATTTTAACCTTACCATGTTTTAAAAGCCGCCACCATAGCGCAGTTGGTTAGGCATAAGACTTCCAATCTGGAAGTCGTGGGTTCGATCCCCGGTGGCGGCAAATATCCTTTCCGACGTTTGTCTCTCACCAATGGGTAGATAATCGTAAACCTATGTGAGATAGCAGTCGGAGGCTAGGAAAGGGTGTAATGGTAGTACAGGTGAAAGAAATACCAGGAATCCATTGTTAGGTGCTCCGGCCGTCGCGATATAACTGCGAAATTGTTGAAAGCGACGTAAAACCCATTCAAACAAACAAACAAAACCATGTTTTAACTTCAGGTCTTCTTGGTAAGAAAAGTGACAGGAAAAGATGCAGGAACTCTGTTTGCCATGAAGGTTTTAAAGAAGGCAACATTAAAAGGTAGGTCTGTTAATGGTGTATATTTGTCTGTTGAATAGGATCTTGGTTAAGAGTTCAGCAATATGTTGACTGCCAGCTGGTGACTATTTGAAATCAAAGTACTGAAAGTACTCATAAGTTGGAATGCGTTTAGGAGACGGTGACCTCAAGCTACTACCGAAGCTGACGCCTCCCGCCCAGCACAGGTGATCACATAATACGTCTCGTCTTTTGACAGGCGTATATAAATCAATGTATTTCAACAACGAGAGACGCTTAAACCTCTGAATCGCTATACAGGCCTGAATCTGTTGAAAGAAAAATGGTAACAAGAGGGCCAGAATGACCCTAAACCGCTCACCTGAATTAGATTGGTCCAATGGAACTTATCCAAGAAACTTTCTGGCAAAGATTCATTCAAATTTGCCTAGTTTTCGAAGAGAAGACATTATTCGAATTATAAGCAGTCAAAATAGACCCTGCCAACCCATTCATTACAAAGGAGACTTAAAATTAGCCCCACCCTGTCACACTCATATTTATGGGCTAATGACAATTTTACCAACAATATTTGAAGAGGGTCATCAAAGGAACATTCTTGTAAAGTATGATTGAAATCTACTCAGGGGTTCAGGAGGAGATGTCGTTCAAAGATTTTGGGCTCAAAATAAGCTCCGCCCTACCATACCCATATTTATTGGCCAAGTAGAATATAGCGACAATTTTGAAGAGGGTCACATTCTGGCAAAATTTCACTGAAATTGGCCCAGCGGTTTAGGAGAAGAAGAAGTCTGAAGAAAGATCACGTCGGACGACGGAGTCAGGGTGATCCTAAAAGCTCCCCTTGAGCACGTTGTGCTCAGGTGAGCTAAAGAAAAAAAATAATACGGACCATACAGCCGACTAATGGACGCACAGGGGAACACTTATTCACTCAAAACAGTTTTTATATTATTTTTCGAATGACTTCTGCTCCATTCGAGTTATCAATTACATTTTTAATTAGAAGTGTCGCAAAGTGGACCTCAACATGTGATTTGTCCATGATAAAAAGATATTCGCTGGGAAGTCTTTTACTTCATGAGTTGGAATCTCAAGACAATTTTTGGACGAAGTTCAATTGTGATTTCGACCTTTCTGACTCCAAAATTGGGTACTTTCTCGGGTCATTGACAAGTTTTATGATTTTGATCAATTGGTTGTTCAGTTAGAGTGGAAACTGTTAACTGTTTAAATTTACTGATGACCGTGACATGTATGACCCCGAAACAATAGGGCATTTCTTTGGGTCATGGGCAATATTTGTGTAAAGTTTCGTTATTGCAGGTCAATTGCCTCTCCGTTTATCCATCGGAAAGCAAAAGGTCTATGGACTGACAGACAGACATGATGAAATCAGTACGGCTCCTCTACTTCTGAGTTGGGGGCACAGTTAATGAAATTGATAAGGTGAACGATTTTGGAATGATTTAGGCATGGTGTTGAATGATTGAGCGGAGCGAGTTTTGAGTGAAATTTAAGGGAGGGAATCCAGTGTCGCTTGTTTTGTTCAGGATGAACAAAATTAGCGATATATAAAACTTATATAAAATATGCATAAAAGTTCAATCAATAGCTTTCTATATCGTCAAGAACCCATTAGACGCTTTAAATTTCAATAATGTCAGTGAAATCGCGAATTGGTTCTTGCTTAATTTATTTTGAATGTACATGTTGATCTTATTTTTTTAATAACTTTGAGCGTTTTTGAATGGTTTGAGTGAGTGTTTGGAATGAATCAATGGAGCGCTGAGTGAGCGTTTTTTATTGAGATGAATGTCAATTTCATGATGTAACTAACTGTATGGTGGTGCTCTTAAACGTGTTGATGTGTAAGAATGTGAAGAAAACAAGTTTAACTAGTTGGTATGTTTCAAATGGCAAATTTTCTTAGTGATAAATGCAATTGGGCAAATATATTCATAATTCAATGAAAGATATGGTGGTAAGGGTATATGAGGATGAGTATTGAGTTTTTACAATGAAACATTCATGTAGATAACTGCAATATGACGAAAAAAACCCCGACAATATGATGCAAAAATATTTATTAACTTTAAAAGTGTATCATCACTTTAAGAAAAGATTTTTATTTCGTAGCTAAGGCAGAAATACACAATATAACACCATGTCAAAAGAAGGTCGTTCAGAAAGAGAAACTATACCTTTAAAAGAAGCTATAACATAATTCTACGAAAAATAAATGACGACCTTACCAAATAAGCAGATCACGTGATTGGCTGTTGCTATTGTCAATTGCTGACCTTATTGGACTTGACTTATCACATGATTTCCAAATATAGTAATGCAAACATGTGATACTAACATATTCGTACGCAATTTTAAACAAATATCGTTTAAAACATAAATTAGCGTGTTAATAATATACGTGAAGTGATAGTTGTGTAATTGTACAGCATTATTACTTTTTGATTAAATTAAATGTATGTCTATGTCAAGTTGAGATATACAAAATAGGTCGAAGTGTATTCACATCCTGTTCACGTGATATGTGTTCTCAAGAAACCCGAAATGAAATTATCTTGTGTTCATTTTGCGGTTTTGTTAAATCTAAGTTGGAATTGCTCCGCATTCCAACTTAAAAAACAACACTTTTTCTTTCCCTGAGCCTTATTCAGGGCTTCTTTTTCTAGAATTTGGAAGAGGCCTTAGCCTGTTAATTTTGGAAAATTTTAGAGCGCTTTTCATAGGAATTGGGAAACTTAAGGTCAATAAAAGAAAGTATTAAAAGTGAGATTCATGCATTATTTGAAAGATTTAATGATAAATAATTGTATTTTAGCGTCTTATCAATGATGAAATTAATATAAATACAAATTATGAAGATGAAAAACTACATTATATGGCAGAAATAAACTGTATCTTGGTAAATTTTCTGCCACAAGTGAATTGGGAAGTAGCCTTTTATAGGTCCTGGTTAAAGAAGGAAAAATAGCGCGTCAGACTGTCAATGAGGTCCCGGGTTCGATCCCAGACGGCGGCACTCATTCTTTCCGACTATTTGTCTCTCACCAATGGGTTGATAATCGTAGACCTATGTTAGATAGTAGCTGGAGGCTAGGAAAGGATGTGGCGGTTGTACTGGTGAGAGAAATACCGGGAAACCATTGTTAGGTGCTCCAGCCGCCGCGATATAACTGAAAAAATTGTTGAAAGCGACATTAAACTCCATTCAATCAATCAACAACCAATTTGTTTACATATAGTCCGGCACACTTGTGGTGAGTGATGCACAGTTGTCTTAATGACAGCTCAGGGTTTGCCTTAGTGTGTGTTTGTTGATCCATCTGATCTTGTCCAACAGTTACTTGTATATTTATGGATGTCAGGGCTCGTGCCAGGATTTTGACCCTATAAAATTTCATTTTGACCCTCAAAAATTTCCCGCAGGGGATCATTTAGACCATTGGTGTTATTTATACCATATGAAATATTATGTAAATTAATCAATTTCTTCATACTGTTACAAAGGATTAATATAAATGTAAGAACATAAACAATGAAGTGTCAACACTTACTGTTTATGTTGATTCATTTATATAGATCTCTTTAAAGACCAATCTGATTATATGTTTTGACTCCTTCATGTTTTGACCCCCAGAATTTTATGGTGAAGGGGTCAATGACTCCCAAATTTGAAAAGCTAGCACGAGCCTTGGATTGAATTTAAAATAATGTGGCACAAGTGCCTGTAGTTTTCATGTCAAATTTCACTATATTTAGTGAGTCATCAACAGATTTTCAGTTTCATTTTGATGTGGAATTTTGTTATTTCCAGTGAGGGACAGACAGAGAACAAAGATGGAGAGAGACATCCTGGCTGATGTTAACCACCCATATATTGTCAAACTACATTATGGTAAGAAATGAAACCAGCCACACGATAAGGATCTTAACCCTTGTCATGCTGAACCTGTAATATTTGTCCTTTGGCAGGACATATATCCAGGCTGATCTAAGTCTTTACCACCTGATTTTCCTATTAAAACCAAAAAATGCATTTGCAAAATGAATATGAAATTACAATAAGTGCATCCAGTGCTTTGGGCACTTTGATTTTTATGGCAATTTTACCAAGTTTTTAATTCAGCATGACATGAGTTAATACTTAAAAAAAAAAAAAAAAAAAAAAAAAAAAATTGGAAATCGACTTTTATAGAGATCTTTTCTAGTATAGGTCAACAGGGGATCACATTTCAAAAATTCTTTCACAATGAAGTAGAATGAACATTCTAGATTAAGAAAATTGCTTGTTTGGAAAGTCTCCATCCTAGTTAGTCTGCGCATCAGTGAAATACACAAAGTGATGATCAAAGTGGACTGCAAAGAAAGACTAGGTTTGAAACTTTTCACACTAATTTTCTGACCCTAGAATATTCAATCTACCTTCCTGTGAAAGAAATTATTATATGCAGCCTCTGGCCGGCCAGTACTAGAACAAATCTTCTTTTCAAATGTTTATTTTATGGAGTTCC
Organism: Fragum whitleyi; assembly: GCA_948146395.1. NCBI lineage: Eukaryota > Metazoa > Mollusca > Bivalvia > Cardiida > Cardiidae > Fragum > Fragum whitleyi. Next base: position 8,711,124 of record OX411546.1, read on the forward strand.
AAGAAAGTCCTTTCTTGTGTGACCAATTACATATGTGATCAGTCAAGAAAAAGGGACCATATGGGAAGTATTTCCTGATCCTTTCACCCTACTAAATAAATATTTTCAAATTACAAACCTTGGTTGAACTTTGATTGATGCATGCTCTATTTCATACAATTATTTTACCAAGTTCACAGATGTACAGTTTTTGTGTTAGAGGTCACAAATTCAAATACAATTATGCTGAAATTTGTAAACCTTCAACTTATTATTTGATTTCCTTAGTATTACAAAGATATGGATCAAATAGGTACAATAGATATTAGATTTTTATGTTCCTGCATTGATAGATCGAGATATATTGTATTACTGTTGTCCATCTGTCCGTCCGTCTGTTTTTCTGTCTGACTGTCTGCAAAATTTAACCAAAAAACTTAACATTGCCAATCACTTCAAGGCTATTAAAGATACAACGCTCATATTTGGTATGATTGATCTCGATGATTCGCATCCGCTGGTACCCAGGTCTAGGTCATGTGACAAGGTCAAGGTCATCTGTCAGGGTCAAATTTGTAATAAAAAGCCTTTATGAGGGGATTCATGTTTTACAAATACATCTTGTTAGAAATTGCATTACAATCTTATTTTTGTGATTACTTATTGAAATCACTTCAGTGATATTGATCAATTTTTTTTGTCAAAAGTTAAGTGCATAATCCTGTTGTGTAATTATACAAAATATTATTCTCTTGGTGAAGATGATTTTAGGTCTATCAATGAATTGTCAAGGTCTAAGTGACCCTAAGTTTATCCAAGTGTATTGATGTGTAGACCGAAACTTAGGTAAAATTGAATTAAAGAATATAAAAGAAGTTGTAGATTGCAGCGAAAATGTTCTCTCAATTTTAAGGTCAATTGTTGAATATTTGTCAATTGATAAAGTGGGAAGTGTGTGTGTGTGTGGGGGGGGACTGTTTTAACAGATGGCCTGCAGACATGGCGAAGGACCCAGAAAATCTGTCAGACAGTTGGTCTGACAGTCCTTGAAAAACTGTCAGACCGAAGTCGGACCTGTCAGACCGAACATTTAAGGGGGCAAATAATATCATCATTGTAGTGTTTCCTCATTGAGAGAGAAAACTTATAAAATTAGTAGCAATACAATTAAAGGCCTAACTAGCCTGTCAAAGTCCTCTCATTCTGTCAGTGATTTCAGTGCTTTGATTTAAAAACAAAGATTCTGAGATAAACAGAGCTTCAGATATTTTCATAATTTAAAAAAAATGTCTTTTCAAGTCAAAAGGTAACAGTCATTTGTATTTTTTCATTAACCCTTTCCTGTTTTACACAATTTTGGACCTGTCCAAATTCAAAGGTTTTGCAGACAAAAATTTAAAGTGGATTTAATTTGAAAAATAACCATTCAGTAGGGTAGAAAACAGTGTGGAAAAAAGAAGAAATTGCTTGTCAGAAGCAATTAATTCTTTTTATACGCCCGTCGAAGACGGGACGTATTATGGGATCACCCGTGGCGTCCGGCGTCCGGTTGTCCAGGCGTCCGGCGGCGTCCACTTCTTTGTCCGGAGCATAACTCTGTCACTTGAAGTCCGATTGACTTCAAACTTGGCAATTATATTCTTCTCATCATTGCGGAGTGCAGTGCACAAGAACCATAACTCTACCTGGCCTATTTTTTGAGTTATTGCCCTTTGTTGTTTTTCAGACTTGAATCTTGTCCGGAGTATATCTCTTAAAGTATTATAGCTAGGATCATGAAACTTCATGGGTGTATAGACCTCACCAAGGGGGAGTGCAGTGCACAAGAACCATAACTCTACCTGGCCTATTTTTTGAGTTATTGCCCTTTGTTGTTTTTCAGAATTGAATCTTGTCCGGAGTATATCTCTTAAAGTATAATAGCTAGGATCATGAAACTTCATGGGTGTATAGATCTCACCAAGGGGGAGTGCAGTGCATAAGAACCATAACTCTACCTGGCCTATTTTTTGAGTTATTGCCCTTTGTTGTTTTTCATACTAGAATATTGTCCGGAGTTTATCTCTTAAACTATAAAAGCTAGGATCATGAAACTTCATGGGTGTATAGATCTCACCAAGGGGGAGTGCAGTGCACAAGAACCATAACTCTACCTGGCCTATTTTTTGAGTTATTGCCCTTTGTTGTTTTTCAGAATTGAATCTTGTCCGGAGTATATCTGTAAAAGTATTATAGCTAGAATCATGAAACTTCATGGGTGTATAGATCTCACCAAGGGGAGGTGCAGTGCACAAGAACCATAACTCTACCTGGCCTATTTTTGAGTTATTGCCCTTTGTTGTTTTTCAGACTTGAATCTTGTCCGGAGTATATCTCTACAAGTATAATAGCTAGGATCATGAAACTGCATGGGTGTATAGATCTAACCAAGGGGTAGTGCAGTGTACAATAACCATAAGTCTACCTGGCCTATTTTTTGAGTTATTGCACTTTGTTTTTTTTCAGACTTGAATCTTGTCCGGAGTATATCTGTAAAAGTATAATAGCTAGGATCATGAAACTTCATGGGTGTATAGATGTCATCAAGGGGGAGTGCAGTGCACAAGAACCATAACTCTACCTGGCCTATTTTTTGAGTTATTGCCCTTTGTCGTTTTTCAGACTTGAATCTTGTCCGGAGTATATCTGTAAAAGTATAATAGCTAGGATAATGAAACTACATGGGTGCAAAAAATATTCATTCAAAATAACCTCAGTTCTATTCAAACCCCCAGTTTATACTAAGCAGTGTGACGGGCGTATCTTGTGACAATTTGGCACCTTGTTTTCACAGTGTTTTCTCAATCATAAAATCACAGGCACGTAAAAAGCAGGGATTAAACAGCTAAGAGTTAAAAAAAGAAAGACATAATTTGATTGTTCGAACATTCTTGGGTACGAACAAGCAGAAAATATTTTAGTCTGTGTACCTTTGAAATTGAAAAAATGCAAAAAATTCAGGTAAGATAAGACTAGCTAACAATAATTCTTTCTAAATTGGATCCTTAAATCATCTCTTCTTTCTCTTAATTGGTACAATTTGTAAAAGAGAATTTGCATATTCTAGCAGTGCCAAAAGTCGTAGAGGAACTGTAATTGTTGGATTCTAGACCTATGTAAAGTTTAAAATCAAGTTTGTTTTCGCGAGAAGGTTGACTAGAAATAATGTTTTCTTGAGTGAAAGTTTGGATTTACTGTTTAAACAGATTTTTCTGCCCAGAAAATAGTGTCGGACATTCGGACTGGCGATATGGAACACTTTACCGGACCTAGGGGATTTTTGTCGGACATGTCCGACGGTCCGACGGTCTTCGCCATGACTGGGCCTGTAAATTTGAAATCCCAAATTCCTTCACATTCATTAGCTAATTAGGATTAAGGCCAATTTTGAATTAATGAAATGAAATATTTCTATTTCTTTAAGCTTTTCAAACGGAGGGCAAGCTGTATTTGATACTGGAGTTTCTGAGAGGAGGCGACTTATTCACAAGATTGTCAAAAGAGGTGGGTTTGTGTATAGCTTGTATGTCTGCTTGTAGTCTGTTTTCTCTACTTTTCTACTTTATGTATCTTTTTATACATCAGGGGTACAGATACAGGGGGTTTCCTGGATTTTACATTTCATTATTTATGGCTCCCTTTGAAGAAGAGGGGGTATATTGCTATGCACTTCTCAGTCAGTCTGGCGATCAATTGGTCCGTAGACCATTTTTTGTCCAGAGCATATCTCAAAAAGTATGCAAGCTAAATCTTGAAACTTCACAGGTGGATAGATATCATTGGGGAGAAGTGCAGTGCACAAGAACCATAACTCTATCATATTTTGTGAGTTATACCCCCTTGATGATTGACAAAGAATAAGCTATTGACTGCTTTAATGGGAGGCATATATGTTTTACAAACATCTCTTGTTGAACAAAACTTGCACCAATCCTACGTTGTGAGTTTACAATACAATTCAAATGAGTACCCACAACATTGGGCTTAATTGAGAAACAATTATTTACCTCCTTTTATCTGTACCTTTGTTAAAGATGAAACTTCATGAAAATATATCATAAGGCATATTATTTTGTTTCTTCTTTGATAAATTCTTGGCCCATAATTTACTTTTGTTATTTGTCTACAAAAAATAATATATTCAATTACACTAAATTTTGATATTTAACACAACTTCTAAAATGATGCATCAAGGTCAATTTCATTTTAAGCGCGACTGTTTTCAGAGAAAAGCCGAGGTATTGCTATTGCATTGGTGTTGTCATCGTCGAGCTAAAAGCTTTGATATTTCGTTGTTTCTATGGTTTAATTAAGGCACACATGTTCACCATAAAAAGAGCAACTTATACTATCAAGAGAGATAACTCTAGATGCATTTTGTGCATACTATGCCCCTTTTTATGCCCCCGCATCGATAGATCGGGGGATTATTGTTTTACCGTTGTCCGTCTGTCCATCTGTCTGTCTGTCCGTCCGTCTGTCTGTCTGCAAAAGTTAACCAAAAAACTTAACATTGCCAATATCTTCAAGATACAAGGCTAATATTTGGCATGATGATAGATCTAAATGACCCGCATCTGCTGCTACCAAAGTCAAGGTCATGTGACAAGGTCAAGGTCATCTGTCAAGGTCAAACTTTGAAAAAAATGCTGTTACGGTGGCATTCGTGTTTCACAAACACATCTTGTTTGACCTAGTTTTACTCACCATCAAGTACTCTAGTGACGAGCAAAGGCATCCATAAGCGGTGCTCTTGTTTTAATAAGGTTACAGCTATTCTTAATATGGATATCAGGGTTACCTATCTTGCATAGCTATAAAATGATGAATTAAATACGAGAGCCTGTAAAATTGTACTTTATATTGAAGTGAGTGTGTGGACTGCATTTAAGGTAGTGGACCTATAATAGTTCTGCAACATTTTGGAACACATGATCTTCAACAATGTTAACCAAGGTTTCCTAATGAAAACCATTAGGAAACCTCGGTTAACACTGTTAAAGTTCATGACTGCAAAAAGTTAGTGGAACAATTAAGGGTCAACTACCTTTAACATGTGTTAAGTAAAGTCTCGGATCAGTTGGCAAGTCTACATTATCTAATCATCGTTTCTTCTGGATTCTCATGAAAAGATTATACAGAACATTTTCTATAGAAAATGTTTTAGAGGTCATTCTGTAACAATCTGTGTCTCTACTTGTACAAAAATCCACATACAAGCTTCATTTACTTCTGTCATATTCTATTGTTTTCTATAAAACCTCATTCACTCTCTTAGCCTTTCATTCTTCACCCTCCAAAATGTTTCGGCTGGGACTGGCTTTGAATCCATTCTGTAGTTCTCTGGCACTGAAATTAGAATACCTATTGCAATTACTGAGTACTAGTCAGTTCCATTCTGATATATCCACCCATTATCAATTAGACAAAACCCAAGATTCTTATCACTGTAAATCTATATTATCTTAATTTTATATATTTTAGCTGTGTTATTCTAACTTTTTAAGCTAAACATTATATTGATACATGTATCTACAAATGATAAAAGAATGTGTGTACAATTTTCAAGATAACTAAGTAACCGTTTACTTATCTATTCTACCTAGCTCCAAATCGATGGATATGTTCCGCAGGTATTGTATAGCAGAGCTCCTGGAATGAAAGAGTGTTGATAAAATAGTTTGTGTTCTTGTTTTAAATCAAAATCATCCGCTTGAATTAAACAAATTAAGTACAAGTTATTTAATATAAGACCCTTGTCTTTGCTGAATAGATATTTTGTATAACTACATAAGTCAAAAGAGCCTAAGGCTTTGAAAGAGCTATTCAAAGGTCTGGCAGGCGATTTCTTTTAAAATCAAAGGACTAAAGGTATTGAAGCAATATCAGAGTACCCTTTCTTGTGAAAATTAGAATACATGCAGTACTTAGAATTGACTGGCATGGTTCAGACTAAGATCAGTCTTTATTAGGATGTTTCAGCTGATCATTCTCTATGCCTCGTGTCAAAACAGAAATCTTTTGAGCATAGCAAGGGTTGATATTTAGCATGTAGATCCATATTACTCCATCAATCTGGAGCTCTGGTATAAGACAGCATGTTGTGTGTTCATTACTGTCCCAATTGGAATGAAATCATATCCAAGTTGCAACTGAACTTCTAGATCTGCCAACTTGGTGCAGAAAATGCTTTCAGCTCATATTCTCAAAATGTTATGTTTTATCATAAATGTGCTGAATGCAGTATTTTACAAGAAAGGAAACACACTTTTGAAGTGAAAATATAAGTGAATGTTTCATTGTTTAAATTTTTATGAATTACTGCTACAGAGCACAGGGGAATGTCCCGCTGATTTTTTTTAATCATATATGATAATAAAGACAAGGGGTCAAACTCCATTTTGGAGCGAACATCTCCCGGCACGAATCAAGAGTCGATTTCTAAGTCAGTTTTCACCCAAACTGAATGCACAATACATCAATTCATAGCTAAATGGATAACACTACTGCAAGATCAACCATGAATCAGCCATGAAAAATTCATGGCTTGAGCCATTAACCTCACCCATTAAAAGCGACATTGTGCTGGGCATTAATAAACCATCAAGATGCCATGAATTTAACATTAAATTATTTTAATGGGGGAGTAATGGCCATTAAAGAAGTCATTCATGACCATTAATGGAGAAAGGACACCATTAGATTTTCAGGAGTAATTACTGGGGAAATAATGACCATTACAAAAATGAATTATTGATGGGCATTGATTTTTAGCTCCACTGGCTGAAAGCCACTGGGGCTATTGTCATGGCGTTGTGTCCGTCGTGCGTCCGTCCGTCCGTGCGTGCGTGCGTGCGTCCGTCCGGTCGTAAACATTTTCTTTAAAAATCTTCTCCTCAGAAACTACTGGATGAATTTCAACCAAACTTCACAGGAATGATCCTTGGGTGACCCTCTTTCAAAGTTGTTCAAGAAATTTTGATCCAATGAAAAACATGGATTTAATGGGCGTGGCTAATTTCCAAATATGGTAAAAAGTGACATTTGTCAGAATCTAATTGATAGATACCAATTAAATTTTACATGAATGATCCTTAAGTGACCCTTTATCAGTCTACCAAAAATTATTGTGATCAGATGAAAAATATGCTTTTTATGGGCGGAGGTCATTTCTCTATATGTTATATAGTGGAAACTTTGAAAATCATTTTCTCAGAATGTAATGGATGGATATAAACCAAATTTCACTCGAATGTTCCTTTGGTGACCCTTAATCAGTCTACCAAAAAATTTTGTGATCGGATGAAAAATATGCATTTTATGGGCGGAGGTCATTTCTCTATATGTTATATAATGGAAAATTTGAAAATCATTTTCTCAGAATGTAAACAATGGATATAAACCAAATTTCACTGGAATGATTCTTGGGTGACCTTTTATCAGTCTACCAAAAATTATTGTGATCGGATGAAAAATATGCATTTTATGGGCGGAGGTCATTTCTCTATATGTTATATAGTGGAAACTTTGAAAATCATTTTCTCAGAATGTAATTGATGGATATCAACCAAATTTCACTGGAATGATTCTTGAGTGAAGCTTTATCAGTCTGCCAAAAAATATTGTGATCAGGTGAAAAGTATGTATTTTATAGGCGGAGGTCATTTCTCTATATGTTATAAAGTGGCATTTTTGAAAATCATTTCAACATCAGTAGAACCCAAAATATCTTAAAATCTAGTCAAACCTTAGATTTGCTATTTCAAGAATTTCAAGCCTGTGGAGCGACTCAAGCCATTCATGGCTTTCTAGTTTAATGGTAGCCATTATTAATATTAATGGTAGCCATGAATTTGTAAAATTGCTAAATTCATGACCCATTAATATTTTTCATGGCATATTTTAATGGGCAGTGGCCATTAAAAGCGACATTGTGCTGGGCATGAATTTAGATTAATGGGTAAGAATTTTATTTTCACTGCTATACCATGCCCATTATCCATAAACCCTGAAATTATGTTAATGGGCATTAGAAATAAAATGAACAAGAGCTGTCACTGTAAGATGACAATGCCCCCGACACCGCTTTGATTTAGAAGTTATGGCCAATGTTAAAGTTTTTGGACGGAATGACGGACGGACAGACGGACAGACAGACGGACGGACGGACGGACAAGTCAAATTTATGATGCCTCCCTATCGGGGGCATAAAAATTAATGGTCAAAATATCTGCCAAGTAATGGCCATGAAAAAGTACTTAACTTTTTTTAATAGACAAATTATGACCATTAAAGTTTACCCATTAAATGTTGTAAATGGGCATTAATTTTCTAATGGCCAAACAATGGGGAGAAAATACCAGTCATGGACCAAAAATGATGGCCATGGAAAATTTTCATGCCGATTATTTTAATGCCCATCAATACAAATCATGCCCATTATTGTTTCCCCTTCAATGTTGGTAATCTTTAGTTTCCTAGGGTTGAAAATTCATAAGTATGAATCTACAAACATTTAATAACTTTACAGATCTTTTTCATACAATTCTTCTATAAAATTGATGCAATAATGTTTAATTAGGGTTTGAGTATATTTGCACAAATTATTTATTGCTAAAATCTTAAAAAAATATCTTGTTTTCTTCAATTTCTGCAAATTTGAAGGCTTCATTTAAAATTTGTCTTATATTTTGTTAATCAATTGTTTTAAGTCCAACAGTACAAGATTCTTATTAAAATAATCAAATTTCAGCTTTTTACATACCTTCTGCTTGCTAGTCTTCCCAATGTACAAGAGAATAAGGCAAAAAACATTTTAACTGGAAATTTTGTTTGAAAACAGCAGCCATGTTGGATTTCCATAGACTGGATTCACGTCACTTTTAGACTGGTGCTCTTGGCCATGACTTTGTATAACGACTTATTCATGGTTTGTGTCATGGGCATGAATCAAAATGAAAGTAGTTAAAGCTTTAATTCTTTATTTAATTTCTCATTAATTAATACCCATTTCAAATAATGTAAAGGGCCATGAATAAACTGGTTTAGAATTCAACAGCATATGAATGGCCAGAATTAATTTTCAGAATTTTTTCAATGCCAATTAATGACTTGATTTTTTTAATATGGCTATTATTTTTCATATTTGGTATTTAATTATTGTCATTTATATGGGTGTTAACCTTTAATAAATGTTCATGATAGTAACTGGGCATGAATCAAAATGAAAAAAAAGTTAAAACTTTTCTGTATTCCTTTCATCCCCATCAAATAAAGTTAATGATCATGGGACATCTGATTCATAAGTGTATGATATATTAATGGCCATAAGTGATAGTCAAGATTTTTGTCATGCCAATGAGTTTTTTTTATAATGGCCATTATTTGTTACTGTTTTGTATTTAATTGTCATCTTCAATGGTTGATTGATGGGCATGAATAAATGTTCATGGTAGTTAATGGGCATGATTCAAAAATAAAAGAGCAAATGGTTTTTAGAAATTTTTATAATGGCCATTATTTGTTACTGTTTGGCATTTAATGGCCATCTTCAGTGGATAATGATGGGCATGAATAAATGTTCATTGTAGTTAATGGGCATGAATCAAAACAAAAGAACTTTAAAAAATTTCAGTGTTTCTTTGATCTTATTACAATCAAATTTAATGCCCATGAATGGTCTGATTCAGATTCAATGATATATTAATGGCATGATTAATTGTCATAATTTATTTTAATGCCAGTGACTTTTAGCAATCTTTATTATGGCCATAATTTGTCCTTTTTTTATTTAATGGCCATCATTCATGGGTGATTGATGGGCATGAAAAAAATATTCATGGTAGTTGATGGGCATGAATAAAGCTAAAACAAGAAGTAATGGCCCATTACTTTTTTAATGCCAATACTTTTATGCCGGCCCATTATATGAATCTGCATTTCATGGTTTTTTAATGGTCAAATCATGAATTAATGGCCATTAGTAAGCATTTTAATGGCTAAAAGTGTTACCCATTATTATTTTTTTACAAGGACTAATGGCTCATTTTAATGGTTTACCTTGTTTTCATGGGCCATTAATGGTCTTTTAATGTAATTTTAATTGGACCCTTCTGCAGTAGTGTAAGCTACCATTGAATAATTAAATCTATGACCAAACACATTTCATTTGCGAAAACCAAACTAAAATGTCACCCGAATCGACATCAATTTTGCGGCTAAGACAAATGTCTGCATTTTAAGATTAATTTATCCTACAACAAACAGACAATTATTCTATTTCATTAATTAAAAAATGAGGATGAAAAGTGAATCATTTTCGGACAGATTGACTTAAAGCATATTATTTATGCATGTGGTCACTAGGCAGCATCATCATTATATCATTAGGATTTGTTTTTTGGGTCTCGCTCAGACGTCATATAGAAAATGAAAGAAAACAGGGTATTTATTTTTGAAAGTTTCACAGGTTATGCAGAGAGATTATCAATTGATAAACTACAGAACTAATCTCTTGATAATCCACAAAAAAACATTGAAAGAAAAAGAGTTTTGATGCAGTTAGTAAGGTTGGATATGATTTTATTATGCCCCCGATAGGGAGGCATCATAAATTTGACTTGTCCGTCCGTCTGTCCGTCCGTCTGTCCGTCCGTCCATCATTCCGTCCAAAAACTTTAACATTGGCCATAACTTCCTTATTACTTAACATATTCGCATCATACTTTACCACAACATTCCTTGGTACATTACCTTTCTGTAGGCACATACTTTGGTGACCTTGACCCCTGGATGACCTTGACCTTCAACATAGATTGGCCATAATTTAAAATCAAAGCGGTGTCGGGGGCATTGTCATCTTACAGTGACAGCTCTTGTTTTGATTGTTACTGTCCTCTTTGAACCATGCCATGCACCAATGGAAATTTACCCAGAGACATTATATGTGGCTTTACAGGTCAAAATGCATGTACAGAGCTGAATCTAGGGCGCGGGATTGTGGGATTCACGCTTTCAATTCGTTCATGCCACAAAAAACAGAAGGCCGTGTGGCACAGGTCACGAGCATTTTAAAAGGTTGGCGCGTTATTAAGTCAGCTGTGCTGAAATCTGGAATATATTTGAGAAAACACCCTAAATCATATTTTATTGTGTAAAGCTGTTTTAATCTAACCTGGTATAATTGACACTATAAATAGAATTCCCAGTCAGCTTCCTCGATAAAGATAGCCTACAATTTATGTGTTGAAATATTCTAAGTAAATAGTGTTGTAAGTGATACCAGTACACCTTACAGATACAGCTTTATGGAATCAGTTGGCATTACTTTCAACACAAGACAGGCAACCCAGCTTCCGAAAGTCTTATTTTAAATCAGAACTTTCAGTCAAGACTTAAGGAAGATTATTGTCGGGTAATGAATGAATTAGACAGACTCAGGTACGAAAACTGGATTATTCCATCATCTTTGTCTGAACGTATTAGCATCGTAAATTGGAATGATACACCAAGACTCTAATTGTTAATTTTTGAAACTTTGATTGTCCTTTCGGTAAATTCTTTTATTTATACATGTCCCTTTTAAAAATGTGCCAATCAAAACTTCAATTTTCAACAACATCTATCGGAGATAATTATCGTCTATAGGTGGTCAAGTCCTTGTGAGTGCAACTTCACTGAAGTTGTACTTATTATGTTTTGGTCCCATTGAATCAGCAGCGTGAAGCAATGATAAAAGATGACACTTCCTTTTTCCCTACTGATGTGCAATAGTAAATACAGCAGCCTGTATAACCAAGGGGTGGGTTTGGACCGTATTGAAAGCCTTAAGTACCAAATGAATTAAAATTACTTACCTCAGTAAGATTTATAAGAAAATGAAAGGACATAAAGAAATATTTGTTACAAAAATTACCTCAAAAACATTTTAAAGATAAGTGGACATAAAGGAATTATTGTAACCAAATGTTCCTTCACATCTAATCTCGCTATATATATTCTTTCTGATTAGGGTATGTGCAATATCGTATCTTTAAATTTTGTGATAAAAAGTGAATGTCTGCTTGTGGCTCAATCTTTAAACATGTTGGCCCATATTTGAAATGTGATGGGGGAGTTGGCCCACTTTACTGAAAACCTAGATTCAGCTCTGTAATGTTCAACTGAAATATTTACAAAACCTTTATGAGTGGTTGTCAAGTCCTTCATAATTATACAATCAACTAAATTATATATAATTAATTGTTTATCAATAACTTTCTTTGCCAAAACAAAAAATCTACTCTCCTAAGAAGATAACTTTAGGACCATTGCTGTGCAAATAATGACCCTGTATTTGGTTTGATATGTTATTTTATATCAACAAGGCCTGAGTCATATTTGTGTTGTAGAGCTATTATATTTTTAAGTGATTGTCAATACCATAATTTTTGTGATAACTGATAATTCTAATATTTCAGGCATGTGTAGACCTCGGATATAATATTATGGCATTGGTATTTCTTTGCCAGTATTAGTTTTTTTTATACTTGAGTAAAGCAAGGAGTTGAAATGATTATTATCAATAGCTTCAAGTTATCTACATAGATTTGATGAAGAATGTATCCATCAATTTGGTATACCTTCCATAGATTTGATAAATATATAGTGTTTATTTTACAGAAGCAAACTTATACTTGAGCATCAAGCATATAACTGTTTTAGTTAAAAACTTACAGTGGATCTTGTAAAAAAGGAAATTACTAGTTATAGAAAATCTGATTGTTCTATAAATCTTTTTTATTGATGGCTCCACGCGAAACAGTTGTAACTGCATATAAAGATATCAACAGGTAGTTACAATTGTTTTGTGCTGAGTCATCAATTTTATTATGAGCCCGTAAGAGATGATTCTGTTTATTACCAAAAAAAGAATAATTATGATTCAAAAGTTATTGCCAATGTTAAAGGCTTTCTTTAGACAGAACAACAGACAAACAGATAATCAGACAGGCCAAGATAAAAAAAATTTCTTAAAGCATTTTTGTTAGGGAACTTGCCTGTTGTACAATGTTTTTTTCAGTTCCTTTATAGTGCAGCATGGCTCTCTTGATTTGTTGTTGTAGTATAGTTTGTTTTGTTTCACGATTACATATAGAATGTATGAAATGTTTTAACTGCTGTTTACAGCGTTCTTATTGTCATTCCCACACAACAATCTATAGATCACTTTTAGGATTCTGGACATTCAGTGTCTAATAAAGGATTCAAAAAGTATGGAGGAATTTTGTCACAAATGCACAAACATAACATACACTGCCCTCCAAAAATTTCTTCACAGACACTTCTTTTAAAGATCTTTAGCTTAAGTAATTTAAAACAAATTATTTTTATTAATAAAATGTATATATTATATCTTTATTGCAATGTATCAATTAAGAAGCAATACCAGAAATGGCAAAATCATGCAAAATCGACAAAATCAGAATAGTTCACCATTTTGCCAAATTCTATCAAGGGGATCAACTTCTGTCAATATTTAGTGTAGTCCCATTAGCAGGTAAGACAGCCTGAACATGCATCTAGGCATGCTATTTACAAGTCTCTCACAACGTTCCACTGATAATCAGCATTTTCTCCTTTTGTCTCAATATTTCCTGTTATACATTGTTCTAAAATAGTAACTTTATCAACAGTCATTTTGTCGTCTAAAGTAGCGTTCAAATGGGAATAATCAGATTTTAAGTAATAAAAACTAATCTATAACTTTGTTTAAAAAGATTAAAGCTGAAAAACTTATAAATGAAATGTGTGTGAAGGATCTTTTGGAGGGCAGTGTATATCTGATTTTTTAGCTCCACTGGCTGAAAGCCACTGGGGCTATTGTCATGGAGTTGTGTCCGTTGTGCGTCTGTCCGTGCGTGCGTGCATGCCTGGGGTCGTAAACTTTTTCTTTAAAAATCTTCTCCTCAGAAACTACTGGATGAATTTCGACCAAACTTCACAGGAATGATCCTTGGGTGACCCTCTTTCAAAGTTGTTCAAGAAATTTTGATCCAATGAAAAACATGGATTTAATGGGCGTGGCTAATTTCCAAATATGGTAAAAAGTAAGTTTTCTCAGGTTCTAATTGATGGATACCAATTAAATTTTACACGAATGATCCTTGGGTGATCCTTTATCAGTCTACAAAAGATTATTATGATCGGATAGAAATTATGCATTTTATGGGCGGAGGTCATTTCTCTATATGTTATATAGAAGAAACTTTCAAAATAATTTTCTCAGAATGTAACAGATGGATATCAACCAAATTTCACTTGAATGATCCTAGAGTGACCCTTTATCAGTCTACCAAAATTTATTGTGATCAGATTAAAAATATGGATTTTAGGGGCGGAGGTCATTTCTCAATATGTTATATCGTGGAAACTTAAGAAACCATTTTCTCAGAATGTAACTGATGAATATCAATCAAACATTTTTGGTATGTTATTTGGGTGACCCATTATCATCCTGCCAAAAATTATTTTGATTGGATGAAAAATATGTCTTTTATTGGGGGAGGTCATTTCTCTTTATGTTATATACCGGTAGTTGAAACTTTTAAAATCATTTTCAACATCAGTAGAACCCAAAATATCTAAAAATCTAGTCAAAACTTTATTTGCTTTTACAAGAAATTCAAGCCTGTGGAGCGACTCAAGCCATTCATGGCTTTCTAGTTAGCTCACCTGAGCATGAAGTGCTCAAGGTGAGCTAATGTGGTTAGGTGGATGTCAGTCATTGGTCGTGCATCGTCAACATTTGCCTTGTATGCACTCTAGAGGCCACATCTTTTGCCCGATCAACCTGGTCAGAATGATTGTCTTGATGAAATTGCGGATGAGTTTGAAAATGAGCCATTTGGGTTGTAAAACTAGATCACAGGGTCAAATCTTAGAAAAACCTAGTATGCACTCTAGAGGCCACATTTTTGGCCCAATCAACCTGAAATTTTTAAGAATGATCGTCTTGATGAAATTACGGATGAGTTTGAAAATGAGCCATTTGGGTTCTAAAACTAGATCACAGGGTCAAATCTTAGAAAAACCTAGTATGCACTCTAGAGGCCACATTTTGGCCCAATCAACTTGAAATTTTTAAGAAAGATTGTGTTATTGAAATATCGGACAAATTCGAAATTGGGTCAACTGGGGTAAAAAACTAGGTCATGGGGTCAAGTCTTAGAAAAACTTTGTATGCACTCTAAGGGCCAAATTTTTGGCCCAATCAACCTGAAATTTTGTCAGAATGATTGTCTAGATGAAATCTCGGACGAGTTCAAAATTGGATAAACTTGGGACAAAAACAAGGTCACAGGTCAAATTTTAGAAAAAACCTTGTATGCACTAAAGAGGCCACATTTTTGCCCAAACAACCTGAAATTTGGTCAGAATGATTGTCTTGATGATATCTTGGATGAGTTTGAAATTTGGTCAATTGGGATCAAAAACTAGGTCATGGAGTCAAATCATAGAAAAAAGTTATAAGTCAACCTGAAAATTGTAAAAAAAAGGATTCTAAATATGTATAGAAGCATCAGCATTGTTTAGCTTAGTGACATTTATTCGGCATTCTCTTTCTAAACCTGCTTTTGAAAATTTTAGGCAGTTCATTCAGGTGAGCAATTTAGGGCCACTTTGGCCCTCTTGTTATTCCTTGCTTTTGTTACATATTCCCCTATCCTGTCCGAAAATGTGGGAGATTTCTTAGAAAAATGGGGGATAAGCACATCCAACACCTAGGTAAGACACTGTATATTGTCTTGAAGTTGCTCCAAGTTGTGTTTAACACATAGGCAGAGAGTAGCAAAAATAGTTTCTTTGGTAAAGCTTGTCTGATGTGTGTGAGAACTAAAACATAGCGAGTTCAATCGGTAATGCATTGAGCCATCAATCCTGCGTTTGTGAATTTAAATCCCCATTCAGCCAACTTCATCAGACATTTGACTATATTCAATGTGGCAAGTGTCATTCAAATTTTGTCTCTAATGAATGTGTGAATGATAAGTAGTATGCCTCAGTGGGATGTGCAGCTGGTGGCTTTGATGAAATGGGGTTTTACTGGTGTGAGGCACTTCAGGAAGCCATAGGTAGAAGCACCAGCCTTTGCAATCTAACTCCAATAATGTCGAAAGCTCCGAAGTATTTTTTTTTATTTTCTTTGAGCCAATTCATCAATCTATGTTTTCCTTTAGATTACAAATTTTATTTCTACATTCATAAAACTCTTGCAGCCAAGAGACAGATGTCATGAGCCTGTGCGTGAGATTTCCAACAATTTCAAATATGCCCATAGCAAAGAATCTGACCAGTCTGACCATCTGCACAGTCTGGCCAGAATCTGTACTATGCGTTAGTAAATAGATAATGTCTCAAGGTATCTGTTGACCATCAGGTAACTTAATATTTACAGTATGTGGCTTTCTACGCTACTCAATGTTTGCATATCACGAAAATTTCAAATTGTTGGAAATGTCATGCACAGGCTTCTTTCATATACAACCACCATCCTTGTTTTTCTATTTGTGTCAGTATAATGTTCATCATTTATTGAAAAATTACAGATCCCTCTCCTACAATCGTCTTTAATTGAAATCATATTCGTAAACCCCTGTGCGACAAATAGTTTGAGGCTTGAACAGGATGTCATGTACTTTTAGTGAGAGAAACAACATAGATTCATAGCTAGGTGGTCCAGTCTTGACATGAGAAGAAAACTGTTTAAAGCACTATTAAACTCTGTCAAAATCAAAGTTTTTATAGTCCACAGATGTTTTCCTTCATTATTTTTCCTCGTAAATTGAATAAGGAAAAATTATTGCAGAATCATTCTTGTCTGTAAAGTAATTACGAAGGAGTGAAGATGTAATTATCAGATTCTTAGTAATGAATTCAGGAGGTGAGATTGGCTTTTGTAATGTTGTGGGTGGGTGACAAAAAAATATCAAATATCAGGGATAATTCTGGCTCAGAATAGCATGTGCAAAAATATCTTATTGAGCTGAATCGAACGAGAAATTCAAGAATTTTGTGTGACAAATCTTAACAAATCAATGGCTCAAGGCAAAATAGTTGTAACTGCCTATATAATTATAGGCAGTTACAACTGTTTTGCCCTGAGCCTAAGAAATTCTTCAATAAATTTCATTTTGGCAAACAAAATTCTTTTATTAAGTTAAGTTTTGCTATGAGATTTTTCTCTTATTAAGCCAGTTTCAATGAGATTTCTGGCAGAAAATGAGAGAATCTCTCTATATCTCATCAAAAAATGATCCCTGCATCATCATGATAAACAACCAGAGGAACAGATAAAAATTGGGTAAAACCAGTCAAAAGTCTTTATTTCACCATAAAAACCCATGTTGTGGGTACTCAATTGAAGTGTATTGACACAATGATCCAAAGAATATGGGCAACATGGGGTTTGTGCCATTATTGTTGATATACTTAGATCTGAAATAAAAAAAAACAAACTTTCTATCTGTAGTTGCTCATTTTTTTTTACTTCTTTTGGAATATTGGCCTCTAGATTTTGACCTTAAACTTTTATTTAAAAAAGATGACATTACCCCTCATGTTAAAGAGTAAATTGTGGTTGTCTGGGTCTCTTGGTTAACATTATTATGTCTTTTTCTCTGTGGCAGTCCAATTTGAAGGGTTGTCAAAATGGGAAAAATACAAGATCGAAAACATTATGGAAAATAAAAAAAAAGAAGAAAGAAAACAAAAAGAAAAAAAAAATCTCTTTATTTTAAAAGTAATTTCTCTTTCTTATCAGGGTCTCAGATTCCATTCCCGACAGCTCCTCTCATCCTAAGGTTTTAATGGTAGTACTTGTGTGAGAAATACCAGGAATACATTTGCTGGTCCAGCCGCCACAAAAAAACGGAAAGTTTGTTTTAAGCTGCTTTAAACTCCATTCAAACAAGCTGCCGTCATAGCGCAGTTGGTAGTGTGTTAGACTGTCAATTAAGAGGTCCCAGGTTCAATCCTTGACGGTGGCACTGATTCTTTCTGACTAATTGTCTCTCACCAATTGTTTGATAATAGTAGACCTATGTCAGATAGTAGCTGGAGGCAAGGAAAGGATGTGATAGCTGTACTGGTGTGGAAAATACCAGGAATCTATTGTTAGGTGCTCCTGCATCAGCAATATATTTGAAAAATGTTGAAAGCGGCATAAAACTCCATTCAATTAATCAATAGTTTCAAATAAACAAATCTTTTCTCTCATAATGTTTTAAAATTCTATAAAAATCCAAGATGTATTATATGAATTATGCTTGCATAAATTTTGCACTTCTAATTAATATAATGGCCTTGTACTTGATTGATAGTTTCTATTATAAGGAGTGGCGTGTCATTTTGTATTATTTTTGGCCTATTCAATTCAATAATGGTGTTTATAATATGGAGAATGCTTGAACCATCCTTAAATTGGACATTTTTACTCTATTGAATTGATAATATGATGTTGTTTGACTTAGAAAAATCATTGTAATCTTAAGTCATTAGTTTTCAACAGATAATTCTAAAAAAAATTTTAAAAAAACACAAAAGACCAACAATACACAGATTAGATAGAGAGGGTTTACGCAAATTTAGATGGTTAGGCTTAAGACTTCCAATCTGGAAGTCGTGGGTTCGATCCCCGGTGGCCGCAAATATCCTTTCCGACGTTTGTCTCTCACCAATGGGTAGATAATCTTAAACCTATGTGAGATAGCAGTTGGAGGCTAGGAAAGGGTGTAATGGTAGTACAGGTGAAAGAAATACCAGGAATCCATTGTTAGGAGCTCCGGCCGCCGCGATATAACTGCGAAATTGTTGAAAGCGGGGTAAAACCCATTCAAACAAACAAACAAACACTAATTTAGATTGAAATATTTCAAAAATGCACTAACTGATGTTTGGGGTACACATTAGGAATCATATCCAAAACATTTGAATTATTAAGGTAAAAACATTTTAAACTTTTGTTATCAAATCTTGTCTATATCTTTGAAAAGAGTTTGTTTTTAATCAGAAAAAATGTCTTTGTCAAACAGCTCAATCCCAGGCGTCCAAGATTATTTGATTTTCATACCTTTTCTCTTTAAGAAACCCATTTCCCTTATGTGCAGGAAACTCAAGTCAGGGATGTAGAATTCCCATGCCTGACTTGACACAGACACTTGTTTTTCTATCTGTGGACAAGTCCATATATCAAGGCAAATTGTCCATGGACAAGTAAATACCAGAACAAATCTTAGAATGGCACTAAATAGATATAAGGGGTTATTATTTATATATCTTATGTTTGAATCAAAGAGTAGAGATTTTTTTATGAAGTAAAAGCTGGGGTCTAGCATTTTCCTTAAAAAACATGTTCCAAAATTCATCTATTCTCATTTTACATGTTCATTTTGATCCTTGAGAAGAAGAAAATTGTCATATTCTTGTCTTAGGACAAAAAAGATAATACATCTATTCCACACCCCATCCAAACAGTCCCTTTTATTTCTGATAGCCAATCTGTATTACTTGCAGGTGATGTTTACTGAAGAAGATGTCAAATTTTACCTAGCAGAACTTGCATTAGCTTTGGATCATTTACACAGCATTGGCATTGTATACAGAGATCTTAAACCAGAAAAGTGAGTAGTGTATTGGCTATTGTTCATTTACACAGCATTGGCATTGTATACAGAGATCTTAAACAAGAAAAGTGAGTAGCATATTGGCCATTGATCATTTATGCAGCATTGGCATTGTATACAAGGATCTTAAACCAGAAAAGTGAGAAGTGTATTGGCCATTGATCACTTACACATTATCAGCATCGTATACAGAGATTTTAAACCAGAAAAGAAAATAGTAAATGGACTATTGGTCATTAAAAAAGCATTGGCATATGAAATAATTTACTTACTTGGATATAATTATTTAAAATGAAAGGTTTTTTCAGGAAGGGTCTTCAGATTGACCTTGTTCAGAATTCTTCGTATTTGGCATTACGATGCTGTGTCATGGAAAAAGAGGTCTCTTCTTAAATTTCCTTGTAAACTTCCATATCTGACTGAGCTTCTCATTGCTAGATATTTGTAAGCCAGTGGAGCGATTCAGGCCCTCTTGGTCCTCTTGTTATATTTGTATGATGAGTATTCTTTTGACTTATGATTATTTACAAAGGATTTATATTAATTGTGAACAAAAAATGTCTACAGAGTATCATAAATGTACAAGTTATTGTGAAATGATCAGTCTAAGTAATATCTAAGAATAACACAAAATGAACAGAGAATATAATTAGATAGTAGCGGCCACGGCAATAGCGCAGTTGGTAGTGCGCTGGACTTCTAATCCAGGGGCCTATATTCGCACGGGTTCGATCCCCGGCCGCGGCACTTATGCTTTCGGACATTTGTCCTCCACCAATGGGTAGATAATCGTAAACCTATGTGGAATAGCAACTGGAGGCTAGGAAAGGGATATGGTGGTAGTACTGGTGTGAGAAATACCAGGAATCCATCGTTGGGTGCTCCAGTCGTCGCGATATAACTGAGAGGTTGTTGAAAGCGACGTAAAACCCCAATTCAAATCAAATAGATAGTAGCGCTAAAGGTAGAGGAGGTATTTTGGTTTTCAAATCTAAATATTTCATTAAACTTTACTTAAATTCTAATTCTCATTTGAAATGTTTCATAAAGACAATTCAATGACAATTGAAATGAGTACCCACAACATAGGGTTTCACCGAAAAGTAAAAAAATCAGGCTGGCATTACCCCCTTCTATCTGGACCCCTGAGATAATATTTTCCAAGTTTTCTTTATCAATAATGCTTTAAGTTTTCAGGGGGAAATCCTCCTGCTCTGATTTGAGGGTTAACAGCTAGCTAAGATATTATGAGATTTATCCCCTGGAAGATTCACTTGGGGTTAATTATTAAATTAGCAACACAATATGCTGAGATTTTTATAGCATTTCTCCTATGAATTGATTTTCTGAGTTAAGTGAGGTTGATGTATCTCATATCCGCAGCAATTTGAGAGCTTTAATTTGATTCAATTTGAAAATTCACCCTTAAATATTATTTTATTGAAAGTTATATATTTAACCCATTACTGAAAAAAATCAAAGTAGAAAGCTTATGATCACTTTATTGGATAACTCACAATTGTTGTGCTCTTTTTATGCCCCAGCATCGAAAGATAAGGGGCACAGGGCTTTTTTTCTAGAAATTGGGAATAGGCCTGAGCCTGTTCAATTTTGGAAATTTTAGCCCTCTTTTTTAAAAAAATTGATAAAAGAAAGTACTTAAAGAGAGATTCATGCATTATTTCAAGATTTAAGGATAAATAACTATATAAAAGGGTCTAATCAGTGATGAACCTAATAAAAGAATAAATTTTGAAGAAAATATATCACAATTTTGCAAAAATAAGGGAAATTTCTCTGCCACAAGTGGGAAAAAAAGAGCCTTCTTTTTAATTGGGAAGTTGTCTATTATAGGGCCCCTGCTAAAGAACGACAAAAAAGCCATTGGGCATATTGTATTATTGTTGTACTTCTGTCTCGCTGTCTGTCTGTAAAACCTAACCAAAAAAACTTAACATCCGATCCTAGCCTACACTGCCTCCTTTCTACTTGATTTTTGTGGAAAAAGGATAGGCCAGTCTGGTTGAAATATCTTGAAAATTTGTGGTTTGAAAATCAAACAAAATAAAAATGGGCAGGGTTAGAGTTACTTGAAGCATAACTTTTACAAACACATCAAAGCTGGAGTTCAATGATCATGTTTCTAGTATCAATGCAAGATGTAGAGAAGGTGATAGCCAATTTGTGCATCAGGATTCGTCCTTAACCCTTGTCATGCTGAATAAAACCCTTTACAAAATTACCTTTGAATCAAAGTGCCAAGAGCACTCGATGTACTTATTGTGTGTCAGTAATTACTTTGAAAATATGATATGGAAACTCTTGAGGTTTAAAAAAAGAAAACCAGGTTGTATGGACTAGGATCAGACAACTCATGTGTGCAGACTGGTCTGTCTTTACCTCCTGCCAAAGCTGGAATATCCAGGATCAGCATGACAAGGGTTAAGCAAGAAATAGATACTGAATAAAATGCAGGAGACAATTGCAAGTCAATCATAGTAAATAAAAAGTTAATACTCTCTGTTTTCAGCATATTATTAGATTCTGATGGACATATCAAGTTAACAGATTTTGGGTTGAGTAAAGAGTCATTGTTTGAGGATCGTAAAACCTACTCATTTTGTGGCACAGTTGAATACATGGCCCCGGAGGTGGTAAATCGTAAAGGGCATGGTACCGCAGCGGACTGGTGGTCATATGGTGTACTCATGGTATGTGTTGTGTATTGTATTGTATTGTAAAAGACTCAAAGCAAGGGCGTAACTCCCATCATGCAAATTACGCAAGTGCGTAAAGGAATTATTCTCTGTTGGAAAATATCATGGATGAATGATCATAGCATCGAAACTACAGCTTATTTAAGCTGTAGTTACGATGTTTTGATTATTCACTAACATAACAAACCATAAAAAGGGAACAGATGGAATGTATTCATCTATTGATGCAGTTCTCATATTGCCTTTATCCTATATATTCTTTGGTTGTGGCCTTCTGTGTGTGCATAAATTTCAAAGCCCTAGTTACGCCTTTGCACAGGATGAAGCATTTTGTGGGGACTGATCGTAATTTAAACCATGTCCATTTTTAGTAGTTGTAAGACATATAGTTAGCATAAAACTTTTTTAATTGCCACACAAACTTACAAAAGTTTTGCTTTGAACTATCAAAATAAAATTCGATTTTCAAAAAAGAATTATTGACCAACAGCAATGGACTAATGGGTTTTGTTACCCATGACTCCTTATTTTTTTGATGGGCATGTGAATGTTTCGAGACACACCTACTATCATGATGTTAAATATGCAAATTTGTCAATTGGGACTCTGACTCATAGCTTCAAATCTTCAGTCTTTTTTCCTGCGCAAGTCATGCTCTTAGTGCCCTCTGTTCTTTGGTTTTATTGTAATTTTGCAACTAGTTTTATTTAGCATGATATTTGTTAAATAAGAAGTGGTTGTGTGATCTGAGATCATAATTATCTCTCTTTCTTTAACTTTGTTTAGTTTCTAGTTTTCATTTACTTTTGAAAAAAGTTATGTGTTCTTCATTTCTATATTGAATGATGAATACATTGACGAGAGAAAAGTTAGTTGCTTCATAGCCCTAGATCAATTGTAAGCCATTTTACTTTTCAGTTTGAGATGTTAACAGGAGCCCTACCTTTTCAAGGATCAAACAGAAAAGAAACAATGACACAAATTTTAAAGTAAGTGTGGAATTTTATTCAAATCCATGTTTAAGTCGTGAAATCCAATCGATTAAAAAAGAATTCTAGAACTGTTACAATAATGCAGTCTTTAATGAGAAACATGCAAACTATGGGGTCAGTGGCTGTGCTCAAGCCTGCCATGGCCAATATTTTTAGCTCACCTGAGCACATTGTGCTCAAGGTGAGCTTTTGTGATCATTGAATGTCCGTCGTCTGTCGTCAGATGTAAAAAATTTAAGTTTTTACACTCTAGAGGCCACAAATAATGTCCAATCTTCATGAAACTTGGTCAGAATGTTCCTCAGGTCACAAGGATGAACCCTATCGAAATTGGGAAGGATCTATGCCATATCACGGGAAAAGGGGCCTAAAAGACAATTTTCTTGTTTATGCTCTAGAGTAGGGGCCACAAATATGGTCCAATCTTCATGAAACTTGGTCAGAATTTTTGTTTGAAAATGAGAAGGATCCATGCCATGGCATGAAAAAAGGGTCTTAATGACAATTTTCTTGTTTACAGTCTTAGAGGCCTCAAACCGTAAAAGTACCACTTTGCTGGAAATTTGATTTATTAAATGAGACAAAGATACAAAAGTGAGCGATAAAGGACCATCATGGTCCTCTTGTTAGCTCACTTGAGCACAATGTGCTCAAGGGGAGCTTTTAGGGTGGTGCTGAGTCCGTCATGCGTCTTCCGCCATGCGTCTTCCGTCGTCAACAATCTTATAAACTTCTTCTTCTGAACCACTTGGCCAATTTCAATGAAACTTTGTCAGAATGTTCCTTTGGTGACCCTCTTTAAAAATTGTAAGTGAAATTTTGATTGGCCCATAAATATGGGTTTGGCAGGGCAGGGCTTATTTTGAGCCGGAAATCATTGAACGACATCTTCTTCTGAAGCACTGGGCCAATTTCAATGAAACTTTATCAGAATGTTCCTTGGGTGACCCTTTAAAAATTGTTTGTAACAATTTGATAGGCCCATAAATATTGGCTTGGCAGGGTGGGGCTGATTTCGAGCCCGAAATCTCCGAACGACATCTTCTCCTGAACCACAGGGTTGATTTCAATGAAACTTTCCCTGAAGGTTCCTTTGGTGACTCTTTTCAAAAATTATTCGTGAAATTTTGATTGGCTCATATATATGGGTGTGGCAGGGCAGGACTTATTTTGAGCCCAAAAACTTTGAACAACATCTCCTCCAGAACCACTAGGCCAATTTCAATGAAACTTTGTCAGAATGTTCCTTGGGACCCTTTCCAAAAATTGCTTGTAAAATTTTGATAGGTCCATAAATATGGGCGTGGCTGGGCATCGCTTTATTCGAGCCCGAAAACTTTGAACGACATCTTCTCCTGAACCACTGGGACAATTTCAATATAATTTTACCAGAATATTCTTTTGGTGACTCTTTTCAAAAATTGTTTGTGAAATTTAGATTGGCTCATAAATATGGGCGTGGCAGGGCGGGGCTTATTTTGAGCCCGAAATCTTTGAACGACATCTCCTGAAACACTGGACCGATTTCAGTGAAACTTTGCCAGAATGTTCCTGGGGTGACCCTTTTAAGCTCACCTGAGCACATCGTGCTCAAAGTGAGCTTTTGTGATCATTGAATGTCCGTCGTCTGTGGTGTGTTGTGTGTCGTCCGGCGTCCGGCGTCAACAATCTTAGTGTTTACACTCTAGAGGCCACAAATATTGCCCAATCTTCATGAAACTTGGTCAGAATGTTGGCCAGGACACAAGGATGAAGCCTTTTGAAAATGGGAAGGATCTATGCCATATCACAGGAAAAGAAGCCTTAATGACAATTTTCTTGTTTACACTCTAAGGGCCACAAAAATGGTCCAATCTTCATGAAACTTGGTCAGAATGTTGGCCTGGTCACAAGGATGAACCCTATTGAAAATGGGAAGCATCTATGCCATATCACGGGAAAAAGGGCCTTAATGACATTTATCATGTTTACGCTCTAGGGGCCACAAACATGGCCCAATCTTCATGAAACTTGGTCAGAATGTTGGCCAAATCACAAGGATGAACCCTATTGAAATTGGGAAAGATCCATGCCATATCACGGGAAAAGGGGCCTTAATGACAATTTTCTTGATTAGACTCTAGAGGCCACAAACATGGCCCAGTCTTCATGAAACTTGGTCAGAATGTTGGCCAAATCACAAGGATGAACCTTATCCAAAATGAGAAAGATCCATGCAATATCACCGGAAAAGGGGCCTTAATGACAATTATCTTGCTTACACTCTAGAGGCCACAAATATAGCTCAATCTTCATGAAACTTGATCGGTATGTTGGTCAAGTCACAAAGATTAACCCTTTTGAAAATAGGAAGGATCCATGCCATATCACAGGAAAGGGTGCCTTAATGATAATTTTCGCTTTATAACTCAAAGACCACAATTAAGGCCGGAACTTCTTGAAACTTGGTTTGGTGTAGAAATTATCTCCTTTATGACAGCTGCCTATTTAAATGATAAATGTCCCAAGTATCAAAGAGACTCAGGTGAGCGATCTAGGACCATCATGGTCCTCTTGTTCAAAATTATTCACGAAATTTTGATTGGCCCATGAATATGGACGTGGCAGGGCTGGGCTTATTTTGAGCCCAAAATCTCTGAACGACATCTCCTCCTGAACCACTGGGTGGATTTTAATGAAACTTTACCAGAATGTTCTTTTTAAGACCCTCTTCAAAATTAGTATGCAAAATTTTGATTGGCCCATAAATACGGGCATGGTAGGGGGGGCTTATTTTGAGTGGCCTCGGTAAAAAATGGGTGGACAGGGTCTATTTTCTCTTTAAATCCTTAGAATAACATCTCCTCATCAGCAAATGTGAATGAAACTTTGTAAGAAAAGTACTTGTATGGGTTCCATTTGGCCAATAAAATTCAGGTGAGCGGTTTAGTGCCATTCTGGCCCTCTTGTTTCTGATACTTTGCAATCTGTGGAAGAAAATGACTTAACCCTTTTCATGCTGAATAAATTTTGGCTAAAAATTTCCATCAAAATCAAATGGCAAAAAACACTGAAAGTACCAATTGTAGGTCAATTTTTATTTCGAAAAACTATATCTATTGACAATTTTTTGGTTTGAAAGTGAAAAACAGGTGGTGAAGACTTACATAAGACTGCACATATGTGCAGCCTGATGTTGGTCTATAGCTCCTGCCAAAGCAGGAATATTCCGGGTTCTGAATGACAAGGGTTAATTTTGAGAAGATTAGATCATTGGAGGCAGGATAAGATAAGATCTTGCTGTTAAATTGTTTGAAATAAAAGGAAGCCATGGTCAGGTGCTTAAGGTGCTTGAAAATCTTGAAATACTGGTACAGTAGGGGTTAAATGCGATAAAACAAAACCTTCTAAGTCAGAAACCAATGTGTTCTACTTTCTTACTAAAACTCTTGTTATTTCAGAGCAAAGCTTGGAATGCCGGGATTTTTAAGTCCAGAAGCCCAAAGTTTACTGCGAGCACTTTTCAAAAGAAATCCTCAAAATAGACTTGGTAAGTTGGTTTTTTTTCTCAGAGAATTAATAAAATCTAAATGAATATTCCGAGAACACACATGTTAGTCTTCGTGTTTGTGTTCAGATCTAAAATTTGTCATTGCAGGGCTCGTGTTTGACCCTTAAACCAGAGTTTTGACCCCCAAAATTTTTAAAATATATTAATTTGACCCCTTGAAATTTCTCTGACCCCCTTGAGAGAAATTACAAAGGGTCAAAACATGGTTGTATACCTTTGATTTTCAAAAATTACTGGCTTAATTGCTACAAATTATTTACTTATTTCATATCATTACAAGAAAAAGTTAAATGGACCTTAAATATGCAAAATTCTTCTTATGATTTGCTTTTTCTGTCGTTTTGACCTCTTTCATTTAAAATTTGACCCCCAGAATTTCTTAAGTGAGGAGTCAATGACTCCCAAATATCAAACAATAGCACCAGCCCTGCTGTCATAGTGCACTTGGTAACCCCAATTCTTCAACCATGAGACATGTGTTTCCATGCCCGACAGCAGCACATATCCTGTCCTACAATGAAATCAATTTATCCTAACAATGGTTTGATAATCCTTAACTTAAGTTGAATAGCAGTTGGAGGCTTTAGAATGCAAGAAATACTAGAATTCTACTAGGTGCACCAGCTGCCATGATAAGACTGAACACAACTATTAAAATCTTAATTAAACCCTCTTAACAAAAAGTCTTAAATGTAGCATCATTCTAACTACTAAAGCTTTATCATTAATTCATTAATTAATTTCATTCTGAAACTATAATCTCTCGTAAATAAAATGCAAGAATTGCAAGTTTCCTTGTATTTCAGGTTGATAATTGTGGGAAAATAAAGGAATTCAGTGGTAGACTTTGCCTGTTTTTCAATGTGATTCAGACGGAATTCCTTCATGGGATCACTTTCTTTATTTAACAGTTAGCATTTTACAGAAACAGCAAGAGCAAACATAGATTACTAATAAATTCTAATAGTTTTCCAAGCTAAGGTTCTATTACTCCACTTTGTTCCTTACATTTATGGAACCTTTGATTGTAAAAATGATGGATCTTTATCGAATGAACTTCTAAATTCTATAAATATTGAAGGATCCTGAAGAAATCTCTTGCTTGTGCTTATGGGATCATTTTGGGATTCTCAAAATCAGGGGACACTGTTAGCGTGGAACCCTGGAATTACTTTTTTAACATCAAAGGCTGGAAGTGTGGAAAAACTGAGTTTCTCCATTTGTCACAGGACAAGTAAAAGCTGATTTCTCACTTTTCCGGGATCAAATTGAACTTGTCCATAAAAAGGAGGTATTTAGATATTGAGAAAACATTTTTTTTAATGAAGAAAATGCTGTAATCCAGCATTTTCTTTATTAAAACAATGATTTCTACCCTTTGAAACAAACATTAGTTTAACTATTCTCCAAGAACTATTTAGTGTCCTTCAAAGGTTTGCTTTGATATTTACTTGTCCAGGGACAAGTGGTGTAGAAAAATGTACTTGTCCGCAAGTTGAAAAGCCCATGTAGGCCAAGTTGGGCAAGGGAATTCCACACCCCTGTCAAAGGCATAAATCTAGTTACACACTTGTGGCGTGTGATTGAGTAATTTACCCATTATTTCTTTACAAATTTTACCATGTTCTTTTTGCAGGAGCTAATGGTTCTGGTATAGAGGAGATCAAAAGACATTCTTTCTTTGCATCAATAAACTGGGATAAACTTATACGGCGACAAGTCAACCCTCCCTTTAAACCAGCAGTTGTTCAGACAGATGATGCATTTTATTTTGACCCGGAATTCACCTCAAAAACACCAAAAGGTGGGTCATCATTCATCCAGTCAGTTAAGACATTTAGGGGTAAGTGCAAAACTATTGTAAGTGTCTATATAATTATGGACACTTACAATAGCTTTGTGCAGACCCTTCGATAAACAAACCCATAAGCCAATCACACTTATTGCTTACATGGAAACAGATTTATACAAAAGTGAAATTCATGGATTGATTTGAACTTGTCATTGTTTTCAAAAACAGATTTATACAAAAGTGAAATTCATGGATTGATTTGAACTTGTCATTGTTTTCAAAACTGTTTGTGGTTGTTACCTAATGGTTACATGAGAAACAACGTTTTGGGTTCCTATTTTTAGATTCACCAGGTATACCACCAAGTGCTACAGCTCATGAACTATTTCGAGGGTTTAGTTTTGTCGCCCCGTCATTACTGGACGCTGATAGAGCATTGACGAACCCTCTGGAAAACCAAGTCAGTTTAGCCAAGGTAAGAAAACTTTGACATCACTTCTTACGATAATTTTTTGCGCAAGTCAAAAATTAAAGTTGCTTCTACAGTAGTTACTAAACATAGAATACTGTCATGCATCATCTCATTAGAATTGTCTTCTAACGACGATTGCAATGTGTTATTGCAGGGCAGAATAGATCAATGAATGAAAACACCAGGTACAATTTGTGATTTTGACATACAATTAATATATTTCTAAGAAATTTAGTAAAACAGGCCCTTTATATGCTAGGAATATTTATAGTAACTTAAGACAACTTATCCCGAGCTGTGATAAATCAGTCTACCGAGCAAGGGGCTTTTGTTTTGGAGTTGTAAGTTGGATCATATCATAAAAAATTACTGAAATAATGATGTGTGTCCATTTCTCTCCTACCAAAGGACAAATGATAAATGGTATTGAATGGGATGAGCTGATGGCAGCTTTGGTGAAATGTTTTGGTTGTACTGATATCAAAAAGACAGGAATCCATGTTGAGAGTAAATAACTGAAATAGTGTTAGAACTTGTGATAAGCACTACACAAACAAATAAGCCAGCCCAGGGCTTGTGTTTGACCCTTAAACCAGGGTTTTGACCCTAAATTTTCTGTTAAGGGGTAGTTTTGGCCCCTTCATTTTCAAAATTGCATCATGATTCTGCTGTAAATGTATTAGAATAATTGTCTCCTACATATTTTTCATAACAGATTCATATGAAATATGTACAGTCAACTCTCGTTACAACGACAACATTTGTTCCTATAAAATATGTTGTTGTAACGAAAATGTCGGTATATTGAATGAACACTGAAGGCAATTAATGCCGGTTGGTGGTAAAGCAGCATTCATTGTATAATATACTTTATATAGTACATATACAAACTAACGGAAACGCATTTTTCAGTTATATCATTAATAATTTGAATATCTTTATTTAACTGATCTTTTTATACTTTATTTGCCATATGCATTTCTATCAAAATTTAAATGCAGTGATCTTTAAACTACCAATTTCTGTATAGCAAAATAGAGAAAAAGCTTAACAAACAAATGAAGACCTAATCTAAATAAAGTGTATTGAAATGATGAATGTGTCAAAGGTGTTAATTTAACATTGCCATTGTTTGCATGTCAAACATTTTCACACATTTCAAACTTAAAAACTCGTAATTATCAACTAATTTTAGGTGTGTGTCTATCATGCCTATAATTAACCATCATGACCAAATCTTTTTGTGTCGTTGTAATGAACAAGCTTATATAGGGAATATGCACTTTCGTTCCCTGAAAATCAGTGTCGAGAATTCCGTTATAACGAATGTAAAATGCACTGTGAAAATCCGTTCCCAACAAATTTGTGTCGTTAAGTGAAAATGTTGTATTGAGTGTCGTTAAAACAGGAGTTGACTGTATCTGTTTTGAAGATTGAAGGAGAAATCTACAGAAGTCAGTCATCATTATCAGGAAATAGTTACTTTATTTTTCCCTTATTTATTGTTTTAAGCCATTCAACAGTAGTTTGACCCCCTAGGAATTCAGTGTAAAAGGGTTAATGACTCCTGAATTTGAAAAGCTAGCATAAACCGTGCAACCCTAGTTGCTAGTCAAAGTTATCTTGCCAAGTCAGATGCGTGTAATACTTGCTGTTTGGGAACATTTTTAGCTCACCTGAGCACAAAGTGCTCAAGGTGAGCTATTGTGATCACTCACCGTCCGTCGTCCATCCATCGTCCGTCCGTCCGTCTGTCCGTCCGTCTGTCCGTCCGTCCGTCCGTCAACAATTTCTTTAAACATCTTCTCCTCCTAAACCACTGGGCCAATCAAGCTGAAACTTGGCAGGGATGTTCCTTGGGTGAAGCTCTTCAAAAGTTGTTAAAAGAATTTAATTCTATTAATAACTCTGGTTGCCATGGTAACAGAAAGGCTGAAAATCGCGAAAATCTTAGAAAAAATTCTTCTCCTCCTAAACCACTGGGCCAATCAAGCTGAAACTTGGCAGAGATGTTCCTTAGGTGAAGCTCTTCAAAAGTTGTTAAAAGAATTTATTTTCATTAAAAACTCTGGTTTCCATGGTAACGGAAAGGTTGAAAAATGGCCGAAAATTGCTAAAATTCTAAGAAAAAATTCTTCTTCTCCTTAACCACTGGACTAATCAAGCTTAAACTTGGCAGAGATGTTCATTAGGTGAAGCTCTTCAAAAGTTGTTAAAAGAATTCAATTTCATCAAAAACTCTAATTTACATGGAAACATAAAAGGTTAAAAAATGGCCGAAAATTGCTGAAAATCTTAGAAAAACTTCTACTCCTCCTAAACCACAAGGCCAATCAAGCTGAAACTTTGCAGGGATGTTCCTTGGGTGAAGTTCTTCAAGAGTTGTTTAAAGAATTTAATTTCATCCAAAACTCTGAATTGCATGGTAACAGAAAGGATGAAAAATGGCTGAAAATTGCTGAAAATCTTAGAAAAACTTCTCTTCCTAAACCACTTGGCTAATTAAAGTGAAACTTGGTAGGGATGTTCTTTGGGTGAAGCTCTACCAAAATTGTAAAAATAATTTCATTCAATCAAAATCTCTGGCTTCTATGGTATTGGAAATGTCAAAATATTGCCAAAAATCTCAGAGAAGGTTAATCTTCGCCTAAACTATTGGGCATATCTTAAAATTGGCAGGGATATTCTTAAAGTTTAGGTCTACTAATCTTGTTAAAAGAATTCAATTCCATCAATAAATTTGTTTGCAATCAAAAAGCAGTAGGAGAAAATTAAAGTATGTTTCTTTTAAATCCATACTAAATGTACATCAGACAATCTCTGGTATTTATAACTTGGTTGACAAGTTATGACTTGACCCCTCAGGTGAGCGATATAGGACCATCATGGTCCTCTTGTTTTAACCTAGAAATAGAAAATGTTCCAAATTTAACATCACACGAAAAGACAGAATTTGTCAATTTTTTAGTACGAATTGGGTCGTAACAGAATTTCATTTTGTTCTTATTTGCCCAAAATACTCAGATCTTAGAAACAAATGTATAAAAGTAGTATCATACTTGGTCTACTATTCAAAAACTTACGAGCCGCGGCATTAGCACAGTTGGTAGCGCGCTGGGCTTCTAATCCAGGGGTCTAAATTCGCATGGGTTCGATCCCCTGCCGCGGCACTTATCCTTTCCAACATTTGTCTTCCACCAATGGGTAGATAATTGTAAACCTAAGTGGAATAGCAACTGGAGGCTAAGAAAGGGATGTGGTGGTAGTACTGGTGTGAGAAATACCAGGAATCCATCGTTAGGTGCTCCAGTCGTCGCGATATAACTGAGAGATTGTTGAAAGTGACGTAAAACCCCATATCAAATGAAATTGAAAACTTATGAATCTTATGACAAACACATCAAAGCCTGTTAATTTTAATTTGGCAAAATATTTTTATTACACATTTTCTCGAAGAATTTGGTTAAAAAAACGTTCATAGTAGATTTATGCCCTTTTGTTAATCCATGCATTTCTCTACCTAGTCTAGATCATATTGAAATTTGCGGTAAACATTGTAATATTGTTTAATGTAATAAAGTTTTTGTATTGTTTTGTATTATGAATTGTTGTACAAGGACTCGTTATTGAAATTTTGTCTTCAGGAAAATAAAGTATTGCTGGTAGAGAAGAAACACACTCAAATTATTTCCCTTCATTTCAGCTTCCTGGTGTTAAAGTTTCTCCATTTACAGATGAATACGATGTTAAGGAGGTATGGATTGATTCATTTGTTTCAAATGGGGTCATCTGGAAATGAAATTCCCTGAAGTTAATAACCCTTTGAATTTATACATAAAGATATTGAAATAAGTAGAAATAACTTGTATTATAACGTGATGGCGTAAAACACATATATATGAAATAAGAAGAAATTACATAGAACTTTATTCGCAATAAAATTCAAATGTCATGTGTTTTAACTGTGTACACAAATAGCTCCACCAAATATTTACTCAACATCATCCTAAGCATGAACGTTCAATCTTTTGATGTCACATAATTCATGTGGAACTTTTTGAGACATCTTCTCTTATTTGAGATGAATTTCCTCCAAACAATCATTTATATGATTGTTTAAGGGAAATTCACCTGAAATTAAAATGAAAAGGGCCTAAAATGCATCAATTTTAAAAGATTTTTTTCACTCAGAAAATGCTTACTGAATAAAAGCTTCCTGACCATGTTATGTATAGCTCCCAGGAGCATTTATTTGGAGAAATACGGTAGACAGGTCTAAAACTTTATAAAAAACAAGAGGGTTGAAAATCATTTCTGAAATTTGTTACAAAAAGCAATACTGTCCTGAAATTAGCAGATATGGTGTGATGGCCTATCCAAATGTATCACCGATTCATTTCTGTTGGTTATTGGTTCTCTATATTAATCAAAACTATTTGTATGGAGAATTCTATTTTGTCTTTGAAGTCTAGAAAATTATTGAACATCTATGACTTATATTAATATTATGGGTGGGCTTCCAAAGCCTCTTTGATAATCAAAGTTCAATAATATCACAAAAAGATTTCGGGCACCTTTTGGCAATATGCAATAACAAGATTCATGACATATCTTTGGCTCTGTGTGACACAGTTGTAACTGCCTATATGTTTATAGGCAGTTACAACTGTTTGGCACCGAGCCATAGACATTGTGTTGCTGTTAAACACTGTTTCCTGTATTTCAGGATATAGGTATTGGTTCATATTCAGTGTGTAAACGGTGTATACACAGGTTGTCTGGCATAAGCTATGCTGTAAAGGTGAGTTCACTTGGTTATTTGTATCCCCCACCGTTTGGAAAAGGGAATATAGTAGTGGTCTCCGTCACTAAACTTGTCCGGAGCACATCTCCTAAAGTATAAAAGCTATCAGCTTGAAACTTTATAGCTGGATAGATCTCATGAAGGAGAAGTGCATTGCACAAGAACTTCAACTCTTGCTTGCATAATTAGCTCACCTGAGCACAAAGTGCTCAAGGTGAGCTACTGTGATCACTCACCTTCCGTCTGTCCGTCCGCCCATCCGTCTTTCTGTCCGTCCGTCAACAATTTCTTTAAACATCTTCTCCTCCTAAACAACTTGGCCAATCAAGCTGAAACTTGGCAGGGATGATCCTTGGGTGAAGCTCTTTAAAAGTTGTTAAAAGATTTTAATTTCATTAAAAACTCTAGTTTTCATGGTAACAGAAAGTCTAAAAAATGGCAGAAAATGCCTGAAAATATAAGAAAAAAATCTTCTCCTCCTAAATCACTGGGCAATTAAGCTGAAACTTTGCAGGGATGATCCTTGGGTGAAGCTCTTCAAAAGTTGATAAAAGAATTTAATTTCATCAAAAACTCTGGTTGCCATGGTAATGGAATGTCTGAAAAATGGCGAAAAATGGCCCAAAATCTTAGAAAAATTCTCCTCCTCCCAAACCACTAGGCCAATCAAGCTGAAACTTTGCAAGGATGATTTTTGGATGAAGCTCTTCAAAAGTTGTTAATAGAATTAAATTTCATCAAAAACTGTGGTTATCATGGTAACCTTATGTCTGAAAAAAGGCCAAAAATGGCTGAAAGTCTTAAAAAAACGTCTTCTCCTCCCAAACCACTTGGCCAATCAAGCTGAAACTTTGCAGGGATGATCCTTGGGTGAAGTTCTTCAAAAGTTGTTAAAATAATTCAATTTCATAAAAAAACTGTGGTTGTCATGGTAACGTTATGTCTGAAAAATGGCGAAAAATGGCCCAAAATCTTAGAAAAATTCTCCTCCTCCCAAACCACTAGGCCAATCAAGCTGAAACTTTGCAAGGATGATCTTTGGATGAAGCTTTCAAAAGTTGTTAATAGAATTAAATTTCATCAAAAACTGTGGTTATCATGGTAACCTTATGTCTGAAAAATGGCCAAAAATGGCTGAAATTATTAAAAAAACGTCTTCCCCTCCCAAACCACTTGGCCAATCAAGCTGAAACTTTGCAGGGATGATCTTTGGGTGAAGCTCTTCAAAAGTTGTTAAATAATTTCATTTCTTCAAAAATTCTTGGTTCCATTGTAAAGGAAAGTCTTAAAAATGGCATAAATTACCAAAAATCTTGGAACAAATTCATTTCCTCCTTAACCATTTTTAACCATAAGGCCAATCAATTTTAATCAAGCAATGGATGTTCTTAACTTGTAGGTCTACTAAAGTTGTTAAAAGAATATACCATGGTAAGAGAACAGTTGAAAATTTACGAAAATTGAAAAAAAATCAAATTGCAGTAGGACAAAATTTAGCCACCCTAAATGTACATCAAACAAAGCCTGGTATTTATAACATGGTTGACAAGTTATGAGTGACATACTCAGGTGAGCGATATAGGACCATCATGGTCCTCTTGTTTTGGAGTTTTTGCCCTTTGATTAGGTGTCAGTTTACTATCAGTTTTGATGGTGGGGGATGGCAATGTCTGACATGGCTCTTGTTGCCAAATGCTTGTCGGGAAATAGGGATAATTAACTCGCAAAGCGGCTTATTATTTACATTTGGTACTTTCTGATATAAATTATTGATAGACTTTGATGAATGTGCGATTGGCAATTCAAACAATTGCGTGAGTTAGTAATGATGAGAAATTGAATAGCCTGAACATTCACAGAATGCAATGAGTATGTTCTGCAATGTGACAAGACACTTTAGGAGCATGTAGTGAAGTCTCTGATCAGACTGAGTGTTGGGGATGAGACGTGAATTTTTAGCTCGGCTGTTTTTCTGAGAAAACCCAAGGTAATACTAGTATAGCCATGGCTGGTTTTAACATTGTCATGCCAAAACTTTGACATTTTGTGATACCTCTGATACTATTGAATTCATTTGCAACTTGGCACACATGTTCACAATCAAAAGAGCAACCTATACTATTAAGGAGGATAACTCTCAATGCATTTTTTGCATATGATGCCCTATTTGGACATAGACTTTTAACCACCATTCAGCACACAACAGGCAAACAAATTTCTTCAAAAAAACTACCCTAGTGTTTTACAAACATATCTTAAATGTTTCAGATAATGGACAAAGAAAAAGTGGATCCCTCCGAAGAAGTTGAAATTTTGCTCAGATTTGGTCATCACCCTAATATCATAACATTACGAGATGTAAGTTTGTTCATACCAAAAATTAAAGTTGTATGTAATTTTGTTCTATGAATAAATTGGTAAACTAAACGTGAATTTCTGAAAGATTTAAAAAAAAAATACCACTTTAAGAGATTGTCAATTTCAAAAAGAAGAATTATCACTTATGAAATATGCAAAACGTATTGCAAATTTTCTATACGTATAAGTGTTGTAATTTATTTTTGGAACAAATTAGCAAAGTGTGTTCTTTCTGTGTGTATTTCTTTTTACTTAATTATAAGAAAAGTCCTTTTTAAGCGAGATAAAACTTTCAATATTGAGCAGAAAAAGCTGATTAATGCAATGAAGCAGCAGTTGTTTTTGCACTGTAAGAAGGGCATATCTCAAAATCCTTGGGTGCTGGATTTGATCCCAAGTGTCACAAATCCTTAAAAACATTTGTCCCCCACTGTAGGCTAATGATAATAAGAATGTTTTGAATTGGTGAGTAAATACCAAGTTAATGTAGTGGACCCATAATAGTTGCACAACATTTTGGACTTACTGATCTCTTACAGTGTTAGACAAGATTTCCAAATGAATTCATTTGGAAACTTCTGTGAACATTGTGAAAGAGCATGTGATCCAAAATTTATTGAACTATTGCAGGTGCAATACCTTAATTGTCAGATTCTCAAGCCACCACAATATGACAGAAATTTGTTTAGTGCACATTAAATTTATTTCTGTCTTTTAAACATTGTTTTCTTCTAGAGAGACAAAGAATGACTACAAATATATCTGAACTATGTTTTCTTTTCAGGTATTTGATAATGGTAATAAAGTATATATGGTATCAGAACTCTTACTGGGTAAAGAGTTATTAGACAAAATTTTACAACAGCGATTTTTCTCTGAAAGAGAAGCTAGTGCAGTCCTTCAAGTTATCACCAGAACTGTGGAATATCTACATCAAAATGGGGTAAATAATTCTAGATTACTTTCATCAGATGGGGGCAAAAATCAAATGGGATTAAAAAGGAATTACAATATCTTAGAAGTCTGGAATAGCCTATTGTTAAAATTGTTCAAAACTTACATTGACTATTTATAAAATCTTGATGTTACATTAGGATTTATATTTGTAAAATGTTGATAAAATGGAGTGGATATTGACTGAAAATGCTCATTAAATGTGGTTTAAAAATGAGGAATATCTTTCAATAATGGGGTACAAAATTTATGAAAGACTACATAAAATGGGGAAAATATTTAAGTATTTTTCCTAGTTTATATTCTTTCAAAATATATCTTTTGGGGAATGAAAAGATAACAGAAATATTTTTTTGAAGTTTCATTTTAACAGTTTTGACCCATCAGGCAAAAAGGGAAGTGTGTAAAGTGTGCACCCTTGACAGGCTGTGTAAGCTTACTAGGGAAGATACTTTTGCTTTGTCCATATCATCGATGTTCTGCTAAAATCTCTTAACTACAGCTTGTTTTAAGCTGTAGTTACGAGGTTTTGGTTGAAAATTGACAATATTTTTATGCCCCCGCATCGATAGATCGGGGGCATATTGTTTTACTCATGTCCGTCTGTCTGTCCGTCTGTCTGTCTGTCCGTCCGTCTGTCCGTCCGTCTGTCCGAAAACTTAACCTTGCCAATATCTTCAAGCCTATTCAAGATACAAAGCTAATATTTGGCATGATCATAGATCTCAATGATCCGCATCCGCTGGTACCAAAGTCAAGGTCATGTGACAAGGTCAAGGTAATATGTCAAGGTCTAACGTCCGAAAACTTAACCCGAAAACTTAACCTTGCCAATATCTTCAAGCCTATTCAAGATACAAAGCTAATATTTGACATGATGATAGATCTCAATGATCCGCATCCGCTGGTACCAAAGTCAAGGTCATGTGACAAGGTCAAGGTCATCTGTCAAGGTCAAACTTTGAAAAAAAAATGCCGTTACGGGGGCATTCGTGTTTCACAAACACATCTTGTTTTAATCTATAATTAATATTCTACCCAAAACTGTAAGAATTTTTGAAATGTAATTTCCAGTTTACTGAAAGTAATATCTTTTCCAAACATTGATTTTGTGTTTAGTTCCCAGATAATTCCTTCTGGTGTGACAGGGTCACAATTTATTTTGTATTTTAGGTAGTACATCGAGACCTTAAACCTTCCAATATATTGTATGCAGACACAAGTGGTAGTCCCGAGAGTTTACGGATCTGTGATTTTGGTTTTGCCAAACAATTACGAGCAGACAATGGCTTGTTAATGACACCCTGTTATACAGCTAACTTTGTAGCTCCAGAGGTGAGTGGTAGCTTGGTTAAAATGATTTCTTTACATTTGTCTCTTTTGTTATGCCCAATGCATTGAAAGTTTGGGGCGTATTGTTTTACAGTTGTCTGTTTGTCAATCTATCTCTCCAAAACTTAACCAAAAAACATAACATTGCCAATATCTTCAGGCCTATTCAAGATACAATCTCAAATTTGACATGGTGATAGATGTCAAAGGTACACATCTGCTGGTACTAAAGTCAAAGTCATGTGGGAAGGTCATCAGTCAAGGTCAAATAACTCTTAAACTTAACCAAAAAACTTATCATTGTCAATATCTTCAAGCCTTTTACATCTTGTCTGTTTGGAAGGGTATTGCTGTAACCTTTGTTTTGTTTGGGTGATGTTTGTTGTCATACAAAATGTTGAGACATAGGGACATCAATGGATTACTTCAGGCATGTACTTGCATACTATAATATTTGTTCCCTATCAAAGATGATCCTATATTATCAACAGGGATTGACACTTACACCAGTCCCTTTGCCCGAGGCCTGTAGATTTTAGGTAGGACTGGTAGATGTTACTATGCTGCAGGTCCTTTAGGCCTGTAGATAATGGCAATACATGTACTTAAATTAGTGTTTCAAGTCTATCGTGTTTTGAAAAAAATGCCTTTCCAATACAAAAAAATTGCATAAACAAAAAGAAAACATTGTAGAAAAAGAAGAATTTGCTTGTCACGTAAGCAATTTCTTCTTTTCCAACAGTTTGATCAAGT
Organism: Fragum whitleyi; assembly: GCA_948146395.1. Classification (NCBI taxonomy): domain Eukaryota; kingdom Metazoa; phylum Mollusca; class Bivalvia; order Cardiida; family Cardiidae; genus Fragum; species Fragum whitleyi. Next base: position 8,750,527 of record OX411546.1, read on the forward strand.
GTCTAGCCCTCAACAGCTGAGCTTTGGCACTCCATGTGGTGCCTCTCTTGCTAAGCTTATTCTCCTAGAAAACGCCACAAAAAATAAAAAATAGTTTAAGAAATATTTTTTCAATTCAAAAACAATACCTGTTTGCAATTTTGCCAAGACCTTTTATTCAGCATGACAAGGGTTAAGCTATGTTCAAGCTATTATGTATTTCAGGTGTTGAAGAGACAAGGTTATGATGCAGCGTGTGATGTTTGGAGTCTCGGGGTCCTTCTATATACCATGTTGGCTGGGTGAGTTGATCAGACTATACAACTAGATAATTTAATGGGTGAAGTGAAATGTCTTCTTAGGTGCCCTGATTGGTTAAAATCATTTAATGGTATTGATGTTATTATTCAAGCCACATCACTGATCATATGGATTATCCTTCAAAAGATAAACAGACCCAGCCTAGAACATGTGATATTCTTAAAACATATGTAGAAATGAATGTTTTAGTGGTTTTAGATTAAAAATCTTTCAAAATCGCAAAATATATCAAAGGTAGTAAAATAACTGTAAGAGTCATCGGTCATTTATGATATATTTAAGACCATAGTGCAAAATCACAATCTTATCAGATTGCTTATTTTTGAACTGATGTTTGTTGTAAAATCTTTATTTTTCTGAATTCATTGAATATCATTGATAGAAGTGTCAGCCTGTAAAAGTACATAAGATCAAAAACATGTCTGTCCAAAAGTCTCACACCATTTTAGACATTGACAATTGCAGTATTTCTTGTTTAATTGTAGGCACACACCATTTGCTAATGGACCAAATGACACTCCCAATGATATCTTGAGTAGAATTGGTGAGGGAAAATTTACACTCAGTGGTGGTAATTGGGAATCTGTATCATACCCAGCCAAGGTAAGGCTGTTATTTTACCATAAGGGTTAAATATCTTTATCCTTTCATGAACAATTCACAAATCAATTTAGATGGAGGTGGGAAACATTGAGAACTAAGTGGTCAAAGACAACAGTGTTTTTATGAGTCCCGAAGGGAGAGCATATAGCCGCCGCTTCGTCTGTTCCTCTGTTATTCCGTACGTCCGTAATTCCGTCCGTCCATCCATCCGTCCGTCCCCACCTATTTCTCCATAACCCTTGGGCCAAGTGGAATGAAACTTACTATGTGAACTTCCTATGATATAGTGTTGATGCATCTGTGACGGTTTTTGGATTTGAGGCCTCGTCTTTTCCCAAATTTCTCCTAGTCTAACAGTCAGAATTTAGTGAAATTTCATATTTGAGTAGCAAATCAGATGCCCTTTACTATAAACAATTTGAAATAAACGTAAAAAAAAAATATATCATGGAAAAAGGGGGCTAAATGTTTGTTACCTTTACATTAGTGTGTAAAATACAGTTATTCCGTCCGTCTGTCCTTCCCCACCTATTTCTCCATAACCCTTGGGCCAAATCAAATGAAACTCACCATGGTAACTTCCTATGATATAGTGTTGATGCATCTGTGACAGTTTTTGGATTTGAGGCCTCATCACGGGAAAAGGGGACTTAGGGTAAAAAAACAGTTTTCCCAGAATTTCTCTTAGTCTAATTTCAGAATTTAGTGAAATTTCATATTTGAGTAGCAAATCAAATGCCCGTTACTAAAAGCAATTTGAAATTAACATAAAAAAAATATATATCATGGAAAAAGGGGGCTAAATGTTTGTTACCTTTAGGTTCGAGTGTAAAATACAGTTATTCTTTCATTTCTCCTAGTCTTATGCTCAGAATTTAGTGAAATTTCATATTTGAGTAGCAAATCAGATGCACTTTACTATAAACTATTTGAAATTTGTGTCTAAAAATATGTCATGCAAAAAGGGGGTTTAATGTTTATTACCTATATGTTAGCTGTATAAGATAACACCTTATCTGAGTCCTTGCAATCTGACCACAGGGCATATCTCCCAAAGTATAATAGCTATCAACTTGAAACTTTATGGGTGGATAGATCTAATGGAGGAGAAGTGCAGTACACAAGAACTACAACTCTTGCTTGCATAATTTTAGAGTTATTGCCCTTTGTTATTTTTGATACTTAGATTATGTCTGGAGCATATCTCCTAAAGTATAATAGCTATCAACTTGAAACTTTATGGGTGGATAGATCTTATGGTGGAGAAGTGTAGTGCATAAGAACTACAACTCTTACTTGCATAATTTTTTAGCTATTGCCCTTTGTTATTTTTGTCCAACATGGCTCTTGTTTTTGTGACAATGCCTTATTCGGGGAGCATAATCCGTCTCTGACCGCTCTTGTGTTGTTTAAGCAGACTTTGAAATATCTTTGAAATAGATATTATAGAGTACAATTACAGCAAAAAAATGATTAATCATAGAGTATATTGTCATTGTGCAATCGAAACCTTGAAACTACAACTTTATTCAAGCCAGTTATAATGTTATGGTTGTCAACTGATCTATTGATGAATGAATTTAGTAAACATGTGTTTGTTTCTGAAATAATTTTGAGTTGAATGAGATGGTTCAAGTTCAGAGTGTTTAACTGATAACCTAGTACTTATAAATGAGTTGTGCAATAAGAATTCAAACAAATAAAAATACAAATAGATTGGACAAAAAAAACATGTTCAGTGACAGGAGATAGTAAGAGGCATGAAAATTAGTATTAAGCAAAAAAGAGAGGACAGCTTTAAATTGAATACGGTACTGTGACTTGACGAGTCAAAATATCGATTCTACTCATATTCTGTGTCTCTGTTTTTGCAAATGCATATAGAGGGCTAGTGCAAATGTATTATAAGTGCCTATATATTTATAGGCACTTATAATAGTTTTACACTGAACCCTTGATATAGTACATTTTCTCAAAGCCAGGCTCATATCTATATTGTAGGAGTTGGTCAGTAAGATGTTACATGTGGACCCACATAAGAGACTAACAGCGTCAGACGTGTTGAAACACCCTTGGGTGGCGATGCGAGACAATCTTCCACATATGAGGCTAACTCTTCAAGATGCTCAGGCTGTGAAGGTTTGTTGGTTGTCAAAAATAGGCCTCTACAACATTTTCAATAACTTGCCATTTTGATCTTACTCTGAGAAGCTTACCCTATGTTCAGGATGACATAACAGTGCAAACTTTGAGAATTATACCCACTTTGCATACAGGTGCATGTGCAAAGTTGGTATAATTTGAAAACAGTTATCCTTAATGTAATTCACTGCATAAGACAGATCATTCTACCTGTTCCTAAGGGTGCTAAACAAAAGTTTATAAATCAATAAAGTTGATTTTCAAGAGTATGAACAAGCTAGCATAAATGTTGGAAATGTCACTTCATCAATTTATTCATTCTTGAACAATATTTAGACTGTATTATTCGTAAATATGAAAATGCCTTAATTTACTGTCTTGATTCTGAAAGAAGAGTATTTCTATTTCACTTGTTTTGGAAAGATGGTAAATGATAAGACCTTTCTGACAAAAGCAGCTTGCCTTTTTTTCCCCAGATAATTGAAGGATAAGAGTTTCTCAGAAAAAAAGACTTTGAAAGGAATAAAAAAAATCGAAGGAATTTAAATAACTAAATTCATATCTGTTTTCTTTAGAAATATGATGTAAAATTGCTGTTGATTTTTTTCATAAGATTGAAATATTAGTCATTTCTTACAAATTAACCAAAAGTTAACCTCCTGGGTTTTGAAAGAAAAAAAATGATAAGCATCTTTGTTTCATGGGCTATTTTCATAATGTTCTAGTATATCTTTTTCTACAGGGTGCATTGGCAGCTACTTTTAAAGCTTTGAACTCTCAACCGACAGTTCCATCTCTAGAACCTGTCGGGGCCTCATTTTTAGCACAGCGGCGTGGGAAAGCCAGACCAAAGAGCTCAACGGCTGTGTGATAATAAAACGGGAGAATCTCTTGGAAATGTACAAAATAGCATTTTGTCTGTATATATTGTATGAACCAAACACCTGAATGGAATTCAGGGAGTGCTCTATGTTTAGGATGTAAACATATTTGTGATTGTTTTATAAAAAGGTGCCCTGCTTTGTGCTTAGTTCACATGCAAAACAGAGTATCATTTTGGAAATGTTTCACAATACTTCAGAAAGATAGATTAGAATGCCAGTCTTGAATCTTTTTTTATGCCCCCGTATCGAGAGATCGAGGGCATATTGTTTTACTCATGTCCGTCTGTCTGTCTGTCCATCCATCCGTCTGTCCAAAAACTTAACCCGAAAACTTAACCTTGCCAATATCTTCAAGCCTATTCAAGATACAAAGCTAATATTTGGCATTATGATAGATCTCAATGATCTGCATCCGCTGGTACCAAAGTCAAGGTCATGTGACAAGGTCAAGGTCATCTGTCAAGGTCAAACTTTGAAAAAAATGCCGTTACCGGGGCATTCGTGTTTCACAAACACATCTTGTTTTACAATGACCCTATGTTGTTGGTACTCATTTGAATTGGCATAACGTGATGATTCCAATGATTACATACAACATGCAGTTTGTGTTGGTATTAATTAAAATCTAAAATCCAAACAACAGCCAACTATCTGTAGCTTTGTGTTTTTATCTTCAACAAGGGCACTGTATTCAACCCCCCCCCCCCCCCCCCCCCAAAACCCCTGCCTCTTACCAGTCTCAATGAACCTTAGCCATGCAGAATAAAGTCCTCTTATAGAACTATATACTGAAAGTACTGTATTTCAGAACTGAAAGACCAATTGAAATTTTGATTTAAAAAGGTCCCTTTGGCTGTCCGCTTAAATCTTGTCACTTTTTGAAAGCATCAAGTTGTATGTCAGTGTAGTCCCAAAATGTTGAAGCTATGGCTTGAATTAAGCTGTTTTAAGAAGGTTTTTGAATTACACTGACATTGTATTAAGAGCAATAATTGCAAGCTATTGTGGGCTCTTGGTTGTTGTATAATTCAAGGGGTCACTGCGACACTATTGTAAGTGCCTATAAAACTTAAGGCACTTACAATAGTCTTGCACTTACACCTCAATAAGATTAACTGTAATTTTGCACCTCTTGCTTAAGGTAGTGGACCCGTAATAGTTCACAACGTTTTGAAAGTAATGAACTTTAACAGTGTTAACCGAGGTTTCCTAATGATTTTTATTAGGAAACCTCGGTCAACTTTGTAAAAGATACTACGTTCCGAAATGTTGCGGAACTATTAAGGGTCCACTACTTTAATTGGTACTTAGATAGTTTTGGCACAGACTCTGTTATACAGTCTTGATATTAAATATCCTGCAGATAATAAAGGCGTGTACATCAAATTGTGTATATAGTAGTAAAGCTCAGACCGTAGAAGTTGAACAAATTTTGCATAATCATTGCAATTGGTAGGATAAATGTGTTATGCTGCCTTAAGGGCAAGCAATCACTTTTAAGCTGCTTAAAGGGCAAGCAATCATTTTATGCTGCTTAAAGGGCAAGGAATGATTTTATGCTGCTCAAAGGGCAAGCACATAGCAGCCATTTTTCTGTCCCTCTGTCCATTATTTTGCCACTTAGAAGCATAAACTCCACCAGCCTTCAACTAATTTGGATGAAATATTATCTCTACGATTGGCTGAAGTATTTTTTTTTAATGGAAAGCTCATTGCTGAGAAATCCTGGTGAAATTACCATAATTCCCCTAATAAAAGTGCCTTCCCTCATAGTAGCACCATTGCATTTACTAAAAAACTCTTCAAATTCCTAAATTTAAAGAACTTTTTGAGACTTCTTCTCAAATTTGATGTGAGCCGCCGTCATAGCGCAGTTGGTAGCGCGTCGGACTGTCAATCTAGAGTTCTCGGGTTCGATCCCCGACGGCGGCACTCATTCTTTCCGACTATATGTCTCTCACCAATGGGTTGATAATCGTAGACCTATGTGAGATAGCGGCTGGAGGCTAGGAAAGAATGTGGTGGTTGTACTGGTGATAGAAATACCAGGACTCCATTGTTAGGTGCTCCAGCCGCCGCGATATAACTGAAATAATGTTGAAAGCGGCGTTAAACTCCATTCAATCAATCAATCAAATTTGATGTGATTTTCTCCTAAACAATCATGTTTTAGAGGAAATTCACCTCAAAATTAAAGGGAAAATAGCGTAAAAGACATCAATTTTAAATCAGAAAATGCATAATAATTAAAAGCTCTCTGTCCATGTTATGTTTAGCTTCTGGGAGCATTTATTAGGAGAAGTATAGTAAATTTTGTTTCAAAGAAATTGATAATTTTATACATATTTCAGCAATTTTGGGTCAAATTTGTCGTTCTGTCAATGAGCAAAAAGCATGCTGTGTAAGGTACATGTATAATCAGACTGTATGTCTATGCATGCTGATCTTGGACATTTGAAATATGCTCACAGCCTTAAAATGGTCAATTTCTAACTCTTTACTAGGTTTACTCTGGGTATTTGATAATTTTATGATTGTAATGTTTGTTTTGTCTGCTCAAGGAAGGAAAAAAATATTTGCCCATACAGTTTTCCATAACAGTTTGTATGTTCTTGTATTGATTGTTGTGAGAAATGTTTTTGTTGCATAATATGTTTACAAATCTAGTGCTAATATATATTATTTCAAATAGGGGCTGAATACTTACATGATATTGATCTTTTGAACATGGTTTTGTGCTGAGGTACCTTAATTTTATCTACTGTGGCACATATATTCAAGTTATCAAAATAAATATTGCTAGAATAAAATGTATGCTTAGTGTGATTAGGTGCTTTTTGTTGAGCCCATGTCAGTTTTAACAATTTGGTGCTCAGCATCTAAACATTCATGTGCAACACTTAAGGTAGTTGACCCGTCAAAGTTCCGCAACATTTAGGAGGTAATGAACTTTAACAGTGTTAACCAAGGATTCCTAATGATTTTCATTTGGAAACCTGGTTCAACATAGTGAACTATCATAAGCTGCGAAATGTTGCAGAATCCTTTACGGTTCCACTTCCTTAAATTGACTTTAATGGGCATTTATAGTTCATTAACACTTTTTCGCTTCTTTAGTAGGACCAAGACCGGGGGCAGCTTTTTTTATCTGTGTGTGTGACATTTTCAACAATTTCACATGTGTTAAGATATGGAAATAATTAGATAGACTCAATGTGTAATATGTGTAATGATATTCCCTGAATTACTTGAAGAAACTTGGTACCTACCTATACAGCACAAATAGAGGTTTGAACAAATTTTTTAGATGCATAAGCTTATCTCAGTCTCTACTTGGCACATAGATGCTGTCATAGCGCGATAAGTAACACGCCTATCAATCCAAAGGAATTTGGGTTCAGTCTTAGATAACGGCACTCATCCTTCCGACAATGGGTTGATCATTGTAGACCTATGTGTCGTAGCAGCTTACAGCTAGGAAAGGTTGTAATAGTAGTACTGGATGGAGAAAAACCAGGAATCCTTTGATAGGTACTCCAGCAGCTGCACAATGACTGAAAAAACATTAAAATAGGTGTAAAACCCCATTCAAACCAAAAAAAAATCTAATTTGCACTTATGGAAAGCTGTTAAAGGTTTTAACTTATTTATTTTACATCGATTAGGAAAAAAGTTCTTTCAACGTAGATTAATCCCTCTCAATTCTGATTCCTGGAACATTCACCAATTCTCGTGCCAAATGTGATGGCAAATGAAAGAACCAAGATCAATAGCCTCTCTCTTTGGTAATCAAACTCGAGGCCATTGGGTCAAGAGGCGGACGCTCTACCTCTAGACCTTGGACACCCCACAGAAGCTGATAAAATTTCACATGATCAAGTTATATATCTTTTCAACTGTTGACATTTAGCATATTAGATATTTTGTTTTGTATCAAACTTTTTTGTTTGTTTTTAATATTTTTTATACACTATGTTGATCATTTAATTTTGTGTACTGACCAAAGATTAGTAGTCATATATTTTTTGATAATTCAGCGTATCAAAAGTATGTCGAGGGATATTATATGTCAAAAGGAAGTATGTGTTAACTCTTGTCATACTGAACTCAGTATATTCCTGCTTTGGCAGGAGGTATAGACAAATATCAGCCTGCACGTATATGCAGTCAGATATTAGTCTACACCACCTGTTTTTCTTTTTGAAATAAGAAAAAATTGAGAGAAAAAAATAATAGCTTTTTCTAATTAATCACTGAGTCACAATTTGTGCATCAAGTTCTTTCAACTCTTTGATTTTACTGCTATTTTGTCGTGGATTTTATTCAGCATGACAAGGGTTAGTTGATATAAATGGAATGTATTTCAAGGAATTTGAACTTTCTGCACTGTATATGTTTAGTGGTCGGTGAATGTCCAAAATGTCTGAACTTCAGCTTGAATAAAGCTATAGTTTTGATATTTTGGTTGATCACTGATATAGAAGCCTTTATAAAACTTTTCAGTAATAATTATACACATATGCATCAACGTTATCTGATCTGATCTGAGTCTTCAACATGCAGCCCGCAGATGAATACTGGTTTGAATATTTCTATTGTAGAAGGCAACATCTTTAACATTTTACCAAGCTTTTGTTACAATGTTTTGTCATCCCACTGGTGAAATTATCTCCTTTCAACAGAATAATTTTATGCCCCCGCAACAACAGATCAGGTTTTACCTTGTCTGTCTTTCTGTCCGCCTGAAATCCTGCCATCTTACATTTTTTCTATAATATCATAAGTATTTGAGGTACAATATAATTGGGATGAAGATACATAACATTTATGCTCATCATTTAATATCAAGTTCAAGGTCATCAGTCAATTTAATTTATCAAGGACAAATTTGGAAAAAAAAAGTGCTATTTCTTGGGCATTAGTGTTTTGTGAACTCATCTTGTTTCTTGCTGAGAACTAAAGATTAGAGTATATTTCGAGGGGTCAGCTCAACAATTTTTTAAGCGCTTATAAATATATAGGCACTGACAATAGTTTTGCTCTGACCACTCGAATAAGCCAGTGCTCTCCTCTGAGGAGGGTGGCTGTTATAGGGCAGTTGGTAGCGTGTCGGACTATCAATCTAGAGATCCTGGGTTTGATCCATGATGTCAGCACTCATTCTTTCCGACTATGTGTCTCTCACCAATGGGTTGGTAATCGTAGACCTAAGTGAGGTAGCAGCTGGGAGCTAGGAATGGATGTGATGGTTGTACTGGTGATAGAAATACCAGGAATCCATTTTTAGGTGCTCCAGCTGCCGCGATATAACTGACAAAATATTGAAAGCGGCGTAAAACTCCATTCAATCAATCTTTCTGAGGACCTGTGTCTCTGCATAACAGTCCTTGATCAAAACTCATTATAGAACTTGAAAATAATTTGATTCAAAATCTATTTGTTATTGTTGTAGTATTTGTTGATTAGTGACCAACAGCTTGTAACTACAGCCTGATATGAGCTGTAATAAGGAGGCTTGTGTTGACCAGTCAACTAAAGATGAAGGACATCTTACAAGGGGATGGTCAACTATCAAGTTTATAAATCTTATTTTGATACTGAAAGTTTATATAAATATATTGAAAGTTATGAATCAAATCTGAAATTATCCTTAAATATATATACTGAAATATAATGAAAGTGTTGATACTCTTCACTCTTTGGAGATGTTTCTTTTTATTGTGTGATAGGTTGCATATTTGTACAGCTACAGCTGTCACGATATGACTGCAAGATTGTTAAAAGTGGCTTAAACCCATTCAAACAAACTAAGGATATGTAGTTGAACTGACAAATCCGGGCTATTTTCTTAGAAAACCCAGGATATTGTTGAAAACAAATCAATAGATCAAGGAGATATCATAAAACTTTTGAAAGTGTATATTGACGGTGGGCGATCAAGACAGCGTAACTACAGCTGTAGTTACAAGGTATTGGTCGCTCACGGGCAATATATTTGAGGTACTTACAAGAGTTTCGTGATTACCCCTCACATTGTGTAGAAGCTTTGTTAACTTTGAGATCGTGTTAAGATATTATAATAGAGATATATATAATATACATTATACATATTATAAATAAATAAGATGTTTCATTGATAATAAAAATGATAGTGTACTGTGGATATTTCTGTTCTCATTAAAGCCCCCACCCCTCTTTTCTGACGGTAACAAGTACAAATTGCCAATATCATAGCGCCGTTTTGAACAAGAATTTTTCAGATCGCAATGTGAACGCTCAAAAATATTCATACTTTACTAGATGGGCGACACCTTGAGGGTTTCGCTGGAGAGGAATGAGAGAAGATGAGTTGAAAGGAATTACATGTAAGATTTTTTTCTAATTTTCTAGGGGACGAAAATTAACAGAGACGAATAAACTTTTACATTAAAAGGTTATGTAGAAAGGAAACACCACAGGTGGCATTATCAAAGAAATTATATAGAGGATAATCGTTTGTTTCAGTGTAAGATCGATATATATTTCATTGAGTGAACAACAAAAGCTATATTTTCACGAGAAAATATAGCTTTTGTTGTTCACGTAATGAAATATTAATCGATCTTACTCGAAAACAAACGATTATTCTATTTCTTTAATGCAAAAATGAGGCAAAATGTGAAATTTCTAGGACATATTTTCGTAAAGCGCGTCATTTTGCGCGTGATTGCTATGCAACGTTCACTGTGACGTCACTTATTTCGCCCTGCATAGATGACGTCAGAAAGGTTGAAATGCACAAAAGCAGGGTATAAGTTTTTGATAATTTCACTGCTTTTGCGGTGACATTATCAAGTGATAATCTACCGTTATTTCTCGATAAACCACCGAAAAGCATTAAAGAAAAAAGGATAATTATTAAACAATATTTTGCATATATATAATTTTTTGTGTGTTTTTTTTCTGATACCACCACCTATGGGAAACACTGCTTAGGAACTCTAGGTTGTAAACCAACATTAGTCGGGCCGGCTGGATAAACTGAGTTCAAAACAAACTACAACATATAAGTGAAATTCGCTAATTTGACTCGTCGATTGCATACAAATGCACTGTAATCACAAGTCACAATACCGTATTTGAGTTATACCTGTATTCTTAACCTCTCACGCTTATGCGACTTTATCATAATATTCCTTAGCTAATTTCGCCTGAGACTCTGTTTATTTTCCATGAGTGAAATCCGAAAAATCACCGATGATCGACGAATTCGGACAATTAGCATTAAGATTTAAGTGTTTACTAGGGGCATGTGTACTACTCAGACCTGTGGTGTAGAGGTTAAGACATCCGCCTCTGAAGCAAGAGAACCCAAGTTCAAACCGAGTAAGAGAAAGTGATTTTTTTCCTTAAGTTTTCTATTTTTAGCTCACCTGAGCACATCGTGCTCAAGGTGAGCTTTTGTGATCATTGAATGTCCGTCGTCCGTCGTGCGTCGTCATGCGTCAACAATTTAAGTGTTTACACTCTAGAGGCCACAAATATGATCCAATCTTCATGCAACTTGGTCAGAATGTTGGTCAGGTCACAAGGATTAACCCTATTGAAAATGGAAAGGATCCATGCCATATCATGGGAAAAGGGGCCTTAAAGACAATTTTCTTGTTTACGCTCTAGAGGCCACAAATATGGCCCAATCTTCATGAAACTTGGTCAGAATGTTGGCTAGGTCACAAGGATGAACCCTATTGAAATTGGTAAGGATCCATGCCATATCACAGGAAAAAGGAGCCTTATTGATGATTTTATTGTTTGCGCTCTAGAGGCCACAAATATGGCCCAATCTTCATGAAACTTGGTCAGAATGTTGGCTAGGTCACAAGGATGAACCCTATTGAAATTGGTAAGGATCCATGCCATATCACAGGAAAAGGAGCCTTATTGATGATTTTATTGTTTACACTCTAGAGGCCACAAATTTGGAACAGTCTTCATGAAACTTGGTCTGAATGATGGCTAGGTCACAAGGATGAACCCTATTGAAAATGGGAAGGATCCAAACCATATCACAGGAAAAGGGGCCTTAATGTCATTTTTTTTGTTTACACCCTAAACATCACAAACATGATTCAATCTTCATGAAACTTGGTCAGAATGTTTGTCAGGTCACAAGGATGAACCCTTTTGAAAATGGGAAGGATCCGTGCCATATCATGGGAAAAGGGGCTATAATGACATTTTGGCTCTTATCACTCTAGAGGCCTCAAATATGGTCCTATCTTCATGAAACCTAGTCAGAATGTTTGTCAGTTTACAAGGATAAACCCTATTGAAAATGGGAAAGATCCATGTCATATCACGGGAAAAGGGACCTTAGTGAAAATTGTCTTGTTTATAGCCTTAGAGGCCTCAAATCATAAAAGTACAACTTTGCTTGAAAATTTGATGTATTTAATGAGACAAAGAGACGAAGGTGAGCGATATAGGACCATCATGGTCCTCTTGTTTTTTTTCGTTCTTACAATTACATATTTCATTTTTAGATGGAGGGTGTATTGGGGTTTATCCACGTCCTGTAATTTTGAAGAGTTATTTTTTTCATATATTGAGTTTAATTTCGATATAAATTAACAACAGCAGAGGATGCTCTGCGGATACAGGGTCGCATTGTGGTAACTTTGTCAACGATCTTTTTTTATGCCCCCGCATCGATAGATCGGGGGCATATTGTTTTACTCATGTCCGTCTGTCTGTCTGTCCGTCTGTCTGTCCGTCCGTCTGTCCGTCCGTCTGTCCGTCCGTCTGTCCGAAAACTTAACCTTGCCAATATCTTCAAGCCTATTCAAGATACAAAGCTAATATTTGGCATGATGACAGATCTCAATGATCCGCATCTGCTGGTACCAAAGTCAAGGTCATGTGACAAGGTCAAGGTCATCTGTCAAGGTCAAACGTCCGAAAACTTAACCCGAAAACTTAACCTTGCCAATATCTTCAAGCCTATTCAAGATACAAAGCTAATATTTGGCATGATGATAGATCTCAATGATCCGCATCCGCTGGTACCAAAGTCAAGGTCATGTGACAAGGTCAAGGTCATCTGTCAAGGTCAAACGTCCGAAAACTTAACCCGAAAACTTAACCTTGCCAATATCTTCAAGCCTATTCAAGATACAAAGCTAATATTTGGCATGATGATAGATCTCAATGATCCGCATCCGCTGGTACCAAAGTCAAGGTCATGTGACAAGGTCAAGGTCATCTGTCAAGGTCAAACGTCCAAAGACTTAACCCGAAAACTTAACCTTGCCAATATCTTCAAGCCTATTCAAGATACAAAGCTATTATTTGGCATGATGATAGATCTCAATGATCCGCATCCACTGGTACCAAAGTCAAGGTCATGTGACAAGGTCAAGGTCATCTGTCAAGGTCAAACTTTGAAAAAAAATGCCGTTACGGGGGCATTCGTGTTTCACAAACACATCTTGTTTTTCTTTTGTCTTTTGGGAACAGGTTTGAAACTAAGCTTAATCGGAAAGTTTTGCTGTTTCTGAAAATTAGGTAACATCTTTTCCTCATGGTTTCAGACAAATAATGCAGTGTTTATTTAACCTTTATACAACAATAAAAGATTCTTTAAATTTTAGATGTCGCGATATGAATCAGCAGAAAATGGTCGTTTAACAATTCAACATAAATGATATTCCCTTGGTGTGAACTTGTCATACTGAGCTATTCTTTCTTGATCTGTTTAGCTGGTTAAATTGCTTCTTTATAGATATGTTACTAACGGTTTATGTAATTAGAACTCGGAGATCTTCCGAAAATATACGGAATATGCACAGAGTCTCAGGCGAAATTAGCCAAATTATACAAATAAAACTTACCGGCATAAACAGTGTGATTTTTAACGCACTCCTAAATAAATCCAAATCTTAAGGTTCATGTAAAGTGTTTGAGGTCCAATTTTAAAACACTTCATTTGCCAAGAAAAAGCAATGTGTCCAGGTATATTATATATCAAAATGAAGCTATTCATGAGCATAAGCAGTTAAGCAACATAAGACTGCCATAGCTATAGTGGTATAGCCAAAACATTGTGGAAAAGGTTCATTTTTTACAGAACAAGCATCTGCAAGACTATTGGATAATATTAGCCCATATTAGAACAAAGTACAGGCTAAAGTACTACCCAGGTACTACTACAAACGTTGGTATAAAATTCGAACTCAAAACGTAGTTATGCAAACAATTTATTTTGACTTATTTTATAAACACATATGTCATATATGTCATTCTAATTTTGTAAACGTGTAGATTTTTGAAGGTATGGTGTGTTATCACAACATAAATGGACATTAATAGTTTATATACCTGTAAGGTTGTTTAACAATATATCAAATTCTTTTTCACTGAATGATAAATAATGTACTGAGTTCCATAAGAAAGTGTGCAGTTTCACTTTTTGCATTTCTTTCGAATTTTGAAAGTTGGATGAAAATTATAGAGTAAATTTGATTCCATACTTTAGTCAAGACCTTTTGAAATTAAAAGTCAAAACAGTCTTTGATAATGTATCGCATGCTGCATACCTGCATGCAGAACTTAAATTGTCGGGATATGACCCCCTTATAACGTTTTCTTTGGTAAGAGCTATGTGTTTATGTTGCATTATAAAGCCATTCCAAGCCATTTCCAAACAAAAAAATATTTTTTATGCAGACGTTACGCGTACGTCAACGTTAGACATTTCTACGTTGTTATGCAAGTAACTTGTCACTGAATGGTGCTATTGCGTTCTATGACATCTAGATTTACTTATCAAAGTCTTAACAAAATGATGACATCGATTTCTATTGGAATATGAATGCTCAATCAATTTTAATGGCGTTCTAAATCTGACAAGGTTTGATTTTGTTCAACGACGTTTATTTGTGGTCAAACCACGCTGTAGCATCATGAGTAATTGTATTATAGATGTGATTTTATGCTTAGGAAAGCTGCAAAGATTCAACTGAGTGAATTTTCTGACCAATTGTTCGTCTAATGCATGATGCACATGCAAAATAAAATGTCTCAATTTAGCAGAAAATGTTTGCTCATCCCGCGATTTTTGTATTCAAATATGGTTTGCACATGCTCTTGGGGATAGTCATACGTCGTTTCATGACGATAGATTGTGTAATTCTAGAGATATTCAAAATTCAAAAGAGCACACTTTCTTTTGGAACTAAGTATATATAGTAATTTATTAAAGATCATTGCATTCAAAAACTATAATTTGAAATAAATCGCAGAAAATATTTCACAATATTATGGTGTACTGTTGCACCATACCCAACATCTATTTTGAAAACAGACCAAACCGGTTTGACAAGTATGTTGACAAAATAAATGGAAATGGATTGTTTCAAAAGAGTCTTTTGAGACCGAGTTTTATATCTAAGGTTGTAGTAGTACATGGGTAATACTTTAGACTGTACTATGTTAAAATATAAGCCAATTTTATGCAACCATCATGCAGTTGCTTGTTCTGTACAAAATGACCCTTTCCCACAATGTTTTGGCTTTACAGCTATAGCTATGGCGGTCTTATGTTGCCTATCTGCTTATGCTCCCGAATAGCTTCATTTTGGTATATAATATACCTGGACACACTGCTTTTTCTTGGCAAATGAAGAGTTTTAAAATTGGGCCTCAATCACTTTACATGAACCTTAAACACAACATGGCGGAATATATGAGTGACGTCGTAGCTTTTTCGAATGTGCGTATCCAAGCGATAGGGGAGAAATTTAATAATAACCGGATGGCTAGTTACATGATAATTTTACAAATATCTCGTAAACAAGATTTTTAATTGGATAAGTGTTTTCTATAAACGTAGATCGAGATATCAGTTGTATGCCTCAAAAGAAATTAGCGAAAATTCCAGCATTGATTCCTAGGGCATCAAATTTTCCCTAAAAAGTGCCAATTATCGATATTTAGCGGTATAGATCATTTCAGAAGAATGAATCGTACAAAAAATTGTTCAATTCATCTTCTCTCATTTTTATATGAGGGCAAACGATACTCTGCGTTTTCACAGTGTTCTTGACAATGTCACAGCGCCCCTTCAACGCTCGTGCCACCGTCATAGCGCAGTTGCTAGCGCATCGGACTGTTAATCTAGAGATCCCGGGTTTGACCCCCGACGTTCGGCACTCTTTCTTTCCGACTATTTGTCTCTCATGGTTTAATTGGTGAGAGAAATACCAGTAATCCATTGTTAGGTGCTCCAGCCGCCGCGATATAACTGAAAAAATGTTGAAAGCGGCGTAAAACTCCATTTAATCAATCCTTGAACGCTTATACATGTGGTAATTCAATTCTACTGTGCTTCTACGGCGATGAATTGCGTTCCTACGGCGATTCACTGCAGAACGCACCTTTGCTTTTCCTTAGCTGATGAATTTGCTACGGCGATTGTACCGTTAGCAACATCGTGACATTGACCAGGTGAATGAATTTTGTATGATTTAGGAATGGATTTGAGTGTGTGGAGGGAGTTTTGAGTGAATTTAATGGGAGGTAATCCTATATGGCAAATTTTGATCAGTATGAACAAAATTGGCGATATTGATTACCTCCCTTTAATAAAAAATACATACAAGTTTTATACATAGCTTCCTATTTCTTCAAGAACCTGTGCGACGCTAACAATTTGAATAATGTCAGTGAATCCGCGATTTTTCTCAATCAAAATTTATTTTGAATGACCGTTATTCTTTATTTTTCAATTGGTTTGGTCTTTTTGAGTGAGTGTTTGAAATGAATGAATGGTGCGCTGATTGAGCGATTTAGAGTGGTTTGGATTGGGGTGAATGTCAATTTCACGATGTAACTATGCCATTTCCTTGTTAGTATTTGAAGTAAGAATAAGCCTGCTAGAGGAAGAAAATGTAAAAAAAAAAGGCTGTAAGAGAAAAGGTCCAAAGAAGATTATGCATTAAAGCAATATCATTCTGAAGCCTTACAATTTTGTACGTGATCAAGAATGATTCCTTTCGCCCAGCATCCACAATTAAATGATTTTTTTGTTACATTTGGAAAATGTTTATACTTTATGATGAATTGATATCCTTATTTCGTATGGTTTGTCTTTTTCAAACAATTTTTACTACCTACAAGTTCTTTAATCTAGAAAGCATTTCCATCTAATCAAAAAGTTATATTTCCTTGTTTTTCTTACTACAGTAAATAAAGTAGATAAAAATGCAACTTTCAAAAATGATAAAGGAGAAGAACAATACAAGCTCTGTTTACGTACTCATCCTTTTTGCATAGAATTAATTAGTGATTGTAAACTGTATTATACATGTACTTATGATTTTATGCAAATAAAATATGTTTAAACCAACTAACAAATCTGCAAATCGTAGTATGAACACCGTAGTCACGACGCTTCCGCGGTGTTTATGGCGATTACATGGCGCTGCCACCGCAATCTCACGGCGATTGTTTTGTGCATGTGACCTTCGGCTTTCTAAACGATTACTCGGCAATCTCACCGCACTCTGTGTCGACCTTCGGCTTTCTAAACGATTACTCGGCGATCTCACCTCGCTCTGTGTCGACCTTCGGCTTTCTAAACGATTACTCGGCGATCTCACCGCACTCTGTGTCGACCTTCGCCTTTCTAAACGATTACTCGGCAATCTGACCGCATTCTGTGTCGACCTTCGCCTTTCTAAACGATTACTCGGCGATCTAACCGCACTCTGTGTCGACCTTCGGCTTTCTAAACGATTACTCGGTAATCTGACCGCACTCTGTGTCGACCTTCGGCTTGTTAATTGATTACTCGGCGATCTCACCTCGCATTGTGTCGACATTCGGCTTTCTAAACGATTACTCGGCGATCTCACCTCGCTCTGTGTCGACCTTCGGCTTTATAAACGATTACTCGCCGATCTCCTGAGCATACCTCCCACATTTAGGAATGGAATTTAAAATATCTTGACAAAGTTGTTCTCCTTGACGAGTACTTCTGTCGGTTGAATAGAGTACGAGGCGTAACAAGGGTATCTGTCAAGGTCAAAGTTTCTAAAAAAATAGCGGTTTGGTGGGCATTCGCGTTTCGCAAACTCTTTATTTAACATTTTTTCCGAATTTCTTGTTGATGTTTTATGCCCCCGCATCGATAGATCGGCGGCATACTATTTCTGACCTCTTTGCCATCCCATAAAAAACTTTGATTAGCAACGGAAAGAGCTTTCATATTTCACACGACAATGGCTTTGTATAAGACCTTACTTTTGGTACCAAATCCAAGGTCATTAGTAAAGGTCAAGGTCATTTTTTTCAAGGTCAAATACGTGGAAATATAAAATTGCACATTGATACAAGTATTGCGACGGATTACAGATTTGAATTACGGTTATAATATCAAATTACTGTAACGCCATGGCGGGGACCATTAGTGTTTCACTGACGAATCTTGTTTTTGTTTTTTTCGTAACAAATTGCCAATATCGCGAATGTTGCAATATGTCAGTCTCGAGATTTTCAAACATTAGACAGACAGTTTAGGCTAAGATCAGCCTGCTCTTCTGTGCAGGCTGATCATAGTCTAAGTTGTCTGAAAAATCAGCGTACATATATATATAGGATAAGTATGTTGTCAACAGAATGCATAGGATTAAGATATTACAATAACGTTCAATGATATTTTGTACCTCTGGGTGACAAGGTCATAATCGATGCTTTTTTTATTTTAATATCTAAACCATTTCAAAATATAATGCGTTGAAAAATAATCTTACAAACAAACATCAATAGAATACCAGCGACTGGCAACAAAAACAGAGCAATTACTCTCATTAAGAAGTGGTTTATTTGGTGCCAACGGAATGCTAATTTCGAATTTGTACAGGAAGACTGTCCACAACAGTGTTTACCAAGCGATCAGTGCAAAGATATTGTATACACCTATATATAAAATAAGCTGTTGTTACGACGTTAAAAAAGTCACTCAGTATTTTTTTTAAAAGAAAATAAGGAAGGTCAATAGACACCCCGGTATAAATGAGTAATTTTATTGGTCAATCGATTTTTTATTGATATAAGCGATCTGTTAAGAGAAAACCAATGATTTATCCGAGTAATAAATGAATAACGAAGCAAATATCACAGATAACGCGAGCAGAAACTTTAAACTTGTTGATGAACCATTTTTCTCTAGTTCCTGTTTGTAGTTTGGGTTAAGGGGCCAGTAGATTCTGTCCATTGTGGTCAGTATGGCCTCCCGGGCCCCGCCCCAGGGACACGGCCCGAACAGTCTGTACTGGTAAGGTACACAGGGTCCAAATAGACACTGCTTTGCCAGCTTGAAGTCCGACACTAGTAAACTTCCTGCAAGAGATACTGCAATACATATACATTTACATGAAAATGTATGGCGGAGAAATTTGATGCCCAAATATGGTGATAATAAGGTGAGATACGATCGGAAATGAATGTTATATGTTGTAAAATGTGTTTGTGCAATACTAATGACACCAATAAGATCGATTAATATTTCATTCAGTGAACAACAAAAGATGAAATGAACGAAAGCGGGACATAAGTTATTGATAATTTCACTAGTTAGGCGGTGAGTCTATCAGATGATAATCTACCGTTATGCTCGATAATCCACAAAAAAAATAAAGAAATATACATATAGAGCGGTGTCGGGTATTCTCGGTTGGCTGCTATTCTCGGATAGTCACATGTTTCTCCCATGCATTGGCAATGTACATGGTTCTTTTGTGTTTAAATTCCTTCTTCAAGATATTTGTTTTAATTACATATCTGCATACGAAATAAACTCTTATAAAGGAGGGAGATAACAATTATCAAATAATACATTGTGAGAAAAGCTTTAAATTTAAGATAACTGTTAATATCTTATCTTTTTTCTTAATGAAATGTAGTAGGATATCGAAACACATCAGAAAAACTTTTCACATATGGAGATATTTGCTACCTAAAACGCACATCTTTTGAGATGAAATGACACTGTAGTTAAATATAATATGAGTATCCGAAATGTTGCTTTCGGGTCTTCCGGATACCTTCGAACTACCCAATATTTGCATACTCTTCTACTAGTAAAAGGCGCATTCTAGTGTTTAAATAAATCATCCTACGAGGAAATTCTTGTCAAACGACGAATTTCAACAATGCTCTTACAAAAGAAGAACAAGATCTTTTTAATTTAGGAAAAGAAAGATATAGATGCCGTTTTCCATCGTACATCCTCAAACTACATGTAAACAAGGTACGAAAATTATATGTAGCGTTCTGATATGAAATGATATTGATTAAAGAAAATCTGAAATGAACGTATCTTTCTATTCTTATGAGTTAAAACTGAACAATATCAG
This sequence comes from Fragum whitleyi, assembly GCA_948146395.1. Classification (NCBI taxonomy): domain Eukaryota; kingdom Metazoa; phylum Mollusca; class Bivalvia; order Cardiida; family Cardiidae; genus Fragum; species Fragum whitleyi. Next base: position 8,770,850 of record OX411546.1, read on the forward strand.
TACAAAGTTCAACGCACATTCATCTATATTGTTTATGAGTTCTTGAATTCGTTTGTCTAAGAACGACACTCAGATTATTAATAATTACACGTAGGTTTGAAGCTGGTGCTTCTCTCCAGCATGTTCCTATTCCGTAAAAGTACAAAAGCAATATTTAAAGCATACTCGTTGATTTTTTGATAAAAATATTAAGTATCTCAACATTTCTTACCACTTAACGGGGTTGAAAGAATGAAATAAGATCAATGTTTCGGAATAGATCTAGATTCTAAGTGTCTTTGTGTAAATTTGCTTGAAAATTTATTGTCATCTTGAACTCTTCCCAAAAAACATATCTTAATACTGAATCTATAAATATATTTCGTTTGTTTAATTGTTTTATTTATTTAGCGATTAATAAAATACGCTTCAAAGATGTTTGAATCCAATAAAGATTTACATTTATTTCAATTATTCTAAAGTATCCGAGATTGCCCGCCAGCGGCCAAGATCAGATGACTCAACCTGGGTTTCTTTTATCTTTTTTTTTTTTATTTTGCTAATATAACTTTTTTATTATATAATCCTATTTAGAATAGATAGCGCCTATCAATAAAGGCCGCAAGATCAAAAATAGTATTGCCTATCTGTATCTTTTTTATACAAAAAGTCTTAGGTATCCCGAAATACCCGACACCGCTCTTTATGTAGGCCATTTCAAATAAGGAATATACATATATATGTTTGCCTTTTCAAATAATCAATTTGTCTTTAGTGATCATGAGTAATTTGCAACGGTAAGATTTAAGCCAATAAGACGGTCGGACAGATAGAAATTAAGATTGATAACCAGTTTCATCTTATAACTAAACAAATATCCATGTGATAACATCCTTATTCCCCCAACCTCGTTAGATATTGTTTTCATACAAAACACTAAGTATGTACATTTGTATTATATATATATTAAACGAGTGGATCTTCAATGTAGGATCTTACCAATTTTCGGTTTACAGTCAATCATTTCTGCTAATTCATCCAGATACGATATAAAATCCACCTGTTGTATAAAACTTAAATTTGGACTCTTTTCTCGCAGATCGTGCTCTTTCTTGTCTAACACGGCAGCTACCATCTTCTCATTGTATGGCAGGCTAATCCGACCCTGAAATGTTGGATGATTCGATTATCCCAGACCCTTATTCAACAACATTAAAGTGGTCGAAGATGAAATAGATAACAAATGACAGATACATATGTATTTGCATTTTTAGAGCACCGGACTTCAAAACCATTGAAGTTCGACCACGTGGGTTCGAGTCCAAGTCTGGCACACTAACTAACTAATAGTCTTTCGGATGAGACGTTAAACCGAGATCTCATGAGACGGTGCTTTACACCGAGCACCTTAATTAAAGAACCATTGCGGATCACAACATCGTCATGTATCCTGGTACTATCCTTCGTAACAACATATGGGGGCGTGGCTCATATGGATATATGCTACGGTAGCGACGATCAATAAACGAAAATAAACAAAACATTCAATTTGTCTGTGACTGATTATTATTTTTCGCGTTTCCCTGTCTCCCTCATAGAAGAAGAAGAAGAAGAAGGAGGAGGAGGAATCGCTCAGTATATGCAATGTTTTACTTTCTTACAATAGTATATTCCATATAAAGGGAATATTTCAACAACAGCTTGAAATTAAGACGTTTGATTCGATCGACATTGATTAGTTTATTATTTAATGTTAATGGCCATATATTGCACAAAGAATCGATGCTTTACGGGTAGTGGACTCGTAATAGTTCCAAACTGTTCAGAACTAGTGATCTTTCGCAATGTAAATCGAGGTTTACTAATGAAATTATTAGGAAACCTCGGTTAACACTGGTAAAGTGCATGTCTTCCGAAACGTTGCGGAAATATAATGGATCCACTACCTTGATATTTGAGGCTGTTACGTGACGGAGGCCGACAGTTGGCGGACGGTTAATTGGCTGGAAAGCAGAGTTCATTACCTTGAACACACTTGTTGCGACTCTTGCTTGCATTTCAGCCACAGGTAGCACTGCCCCTTTTACCCTCACACAACCAATCACAGCCAAGCTGCTTGTCTTTCTCTTCGGTGGGAAGATACCCTTGTAAAAACCCGCCTTGTCCACACCAATGACGTCCTCAACTATGAAAGGGAATTCCACGTGATATCCAGTAGCAAAAATCACACTGTCAATTTCGTGTTTGGAGCCATCAATAAATTCCACACCATTTTCACTAAAACATTTGATATTAGGTTTTATCTTTATTGCACCATGAAGGACCCGAGCCGGTAACTCATCATTTATAAATCCAGCAGACTGATTAATATTGAGTTTTGGGTTAAAGCGAAAGAGTTTATGGTCTATACGTTTGTTCAAATCTTTTTGAACGACGCCTATCACGAAATTTGGAGCTGCCTTTTGAATATAACTCAGGAATCGAGATATAATGAGGTCAAATGGAAGTCCTTTTTTACTAACTCGAGTTAACACCCAGCCGCCATTACGAGAACTTAAATACACCTGAAAGTAAAAGGGAACAATGTGCAAACCTTAGAAAATAAGATATTTGAGCCTGTACATGAGATTTCCAACAATTTGAAATGTTGGTGACGTGCACATGTTGAGCAGCTTAGACAGCCACATACTGAAAATATAAAGTTACCTGGTGGTCGACAGATGATTTGAGATCTTATCTATCTACTTAATGCATAGTGAAGACTCTTGTCAGACTGTGCGGATGCACAGGCTGGTCAGAGTCTTTGCTTTGCGATTATTTCAAATTGTTGGAAATCTCATGCATAGGCTCATTTCTTCTTATTCTACGCACACGGTTTGTTTCAAAGGGATACTTAGCCTTAGCTTATACATAAATAGTAAATAAGTGCCAAGTTAAGTTGGTTTACATCTAAGATTTATTTTCTTACTTAAAACATTTAATGCAAACTATAGTAAAATATAGTTTTTTGCTCTTTGATTCTATGTGAAAAGGGTTGCGCCCGGTTGGAGCCCAAATATGACCCCGGGGTCTTGATACGAACAATCTTATTAGGAATCCACTAAATGATTTGATATACAAAATATGAAAGCTGTTTGACCTCTGGTTTCAGAGAAGGAGGTTTTTGAAGAATTTCGCTCTTTGATTCTTTGTAAATAGGGTGCATCCGGGAACCCAAATATGACGCCAGGGTCTTGATAGGAACAAACTTGGTAGAGATCCCTTAGATAGGGCTTCTTACAAAATAGCAAAGTTGTCTGCCTTCTGGTTTCAGAAAAGAAGATTTTTGAAGATTTTTTGCTCTTTGATTCTATGTAAAAAGGGTTGTGCCCGGCCGGAGCCCAAATATAACCCCGGGGTCTTGATATGAACAAACTTAGTAGATGTTTACTAGATGATGCTACATGCCAAATGTGAAAGCTGTCTGCCTTCTGGTTTCGGTGAAGACGATTTTAAGAGATTCGCTCTTTGATTCTATGTTAAAAGGGTTGCGCTCGGGTGAAGACCAAATATGACCCTAAGGTCTTGATCTGAACAAACTTGATAGAGGCCCACTAGATGATGCTTCACACCAAATATGAAAGCTGTCTGGCTTCTTGTGTCAGAGAAGATTTTCCTATTTTCGTCCTTTTTGTTAAGGGTAAAGGGACTGTTAAGGGTGGATTATCGCTGATGATCACAAAAGCTCACCTTGAGCACTTCGTGAATAGGTGAGCTATTAACTGAAAGGTTCTCAGTATTAAAAGGTCTTCATGTTTGTAAAAACTTGACTTGAACAATAGTACTCTCTGATGGATTTCTTTCTCAATTCTAAATAAATCGGGCACATGAGAATGAAATGATATTCATCTTCATGCTAATTTTAACTTTGACGGAACTAGCATAGACGCATACATCGTTTAAACCCCAGTACTACAAAAGTGATTTTACTTTTATGACCAATTAATTTCTTCCAACTGAATCTCAAATTCACGTTCAAATATATTTCTATTCGACAGAATAAAGTTAAGAAGAAATTTAATAGTTTAAGGATGCACATTAAAGTTCAGTGGGAGCTTTCCCAATTGTGAGTGGAGCAGAGCACACTATTGGGTTAGGTTATGTTGCCTTAAAATACGTTGTAACAGCATAAATTGACAAAAACATTTGACGGTATTTGCCCTTGAAATTTTACATGTAGTATTACATTTTTTACGGTATCCGGGGGAGGGGGTTTTGTTGTAAATTTTACGTACTTTTGCAGTTTTAAAACGTTGAAAAATGGTGACAAAAGTCTTAGGTTACCAACTCCGTTTAAAATAATATGCAAGGGCATATTTGAATTATCTAATGTTTGACTAAATAGACAAGTGCAGTAAAACTTGTGTTAAGCGACTACTAATGGGACCACAAAAAAGCGGTCGTTAAAGAAAATGGTCGCATAATACACGTTTTGTTTATAAATAAGAAACATTAATTTGATCGAATACGTATATTATTGCGACATTCTCTAGAATCCCATGCTGTCAAACTCAATAGAATCGTCTCATTGAGACGATTCTGGTGAGTTTCAACAACATAGGATTCATTTACTAAATTTTTTTTTTACCAGTGATATCTATTTTTTCAGATATCTTGATTCAAAGTTGGGGGATTTTAAAAACGGTCGTATAAAAAAAATGGTCGCTTAATAGACGTGGTCGCCCGGCAAAGATTGACTGTACATGGTGGACATTATGTTGTCACTTACTTGTTTTGCAACATTACTAACATCAACCGCACTGTCCCCTGCAGAATTCCCAAATCCAACCACCAACACTGATTGGTTCTCAAATCCGCCCCTGTACCTATATTCGTGCGAGTGGAGAATGCGGCCCTTAAAGGTGGACAGGCCTGTAAGAAATAGAGATGGCTTATTTGTCCACAGAACCACCAAGTATGTTTCAATGATCTATATTAGATTCTGCTGGATCGACCACTTCTATAAAGAGACAAATTCTATTAGGCGACCAACATAAAAAGTCTGAATGTGACGATTCTAATGAGTTCAAAGACCATAAAATCCAGGAAGATTAATGCGAGAATCTATATTTGCTATCGAAATGTTCTTTCCCATTTATCAATAGCTATTGTTTTCCATGTCTATAAGTTACTGTTTTCGTGGTCAAATAAGTAGTCAGTTTACACAAGTTTTTACTGAATATTCATAAGAATGAATTTCCCGGCCATTGAAGATCGAAAGACCTGAAGATTAACGGGTTTGGTTCATTTGTGACTTATCACACGATAAAGACGTCTGAAGAGTCCGTAAGTATATCAGCTCTCCTGCGTCCTTGAAGATGATTAAGGGCTCTTGTGCGCCTAAACAGAGGAACAGATAAAAGGGGGTAAAGCAAGTCCAAAATCTTTATTTCTCATCAAAACCCTATGTTGTGGGTACTCATTTGATTTGTCTTGACGAGACAATTCCAATGAATACCACCAAAATAGAATTTGTGCAAATTTTGGGTGAAATAATGTAGTTTGAAATAAAAAAAATACCCCCTCTATCTTTAGCTGAGCCTAAATAGTGAACCAATTATAAGCTACACTAAATCGTGATATTAGGTGTCATTATTAAGACAAGGCTATCAAAACTTAAAAAGTGTTTAAGAAATGGAGATACATTCCGACCGACCAACAATGCAAGTGACATCATGATTTGTTTTTCATTTTATTGCTATGTAAAATATAATAAGGTTTAATGAATAGTAAAAGCACTTGATTTGGCCAAGTTGGAAAATAGCTCAGGTAGTTAGTTTGTCCGGACATACGTCTCCGTCTCTCGAAATTAAAGCGATATCAATTAAGGAGGTTCGAAACTCTGTCAGAATACGTATGTTTTTGTAATATAACGATCTTTTTGAATGTATTTTCACTAAAGAAATTAGTTAATTCCGTTATTGTAAAATTGACTCGTTTATTCGTTACATGTGTAAGAAAATTTTTCATTTTATAATATTTTTTCTCTTCTCTACTGATGAGTAAATATTTACATATCTTTCTATTTTCAACACATGTGTTCATAAACATAACAAAAATAGATAAGCGCTTTTTCTCAAAATCGTTTAGTTTAAAGTTGCAAATGCTAATAAAATGCATCAAGTTTTGAATCTTGAATTTATGAAAAAGAAAAAAAGGTCCATTCTTTTGCGCTGACCCTGAAGCACGTTATTTAGACTAGGGTGCGTTACCGACTGCGCTTACTTCGCCAGTTGTTTTTATATGGGTTGAATAACAATCTTATTTCAACCTTGCCTTTGAAAAGTTAATAAAAAGGGACGTCACTTACAATTTAGGGTGGTTGATTTGTAGAAACAATTTAATATCGATAATAATTGTCGCTTGTTTTTTTTTTGTTTGTTTGTTTGTTTGTTTGTTTTTGTTTTTGTTTTTTTTTTTTTTTTTTTTTTTTTGGCGTGGAAACTGCTCGAACTGCAAAAGCCGATACGAGAAGGGTATTTGGCACATTTGCTCATTTTCTTTTCCTTTTCATTCTATCTAACGGTTGAGATATAATCCAAATTGGACGTTGAGTCTAATGTAATCCTTTAATATGTATTCTTCAGAATTCGTGAATTGTTCTATAGTTCGTATAACTGGTGTCATTTTTCGATTAAAATAAAAGTAAATGAATTCATGCGCGAAATTACGTAATTTTCACCGATTTTATCTTCAATTTCAAAACCATTAACGTTTGCATTTATATAACTTTTACAGCCTTTCTCACAAGATAAAAATTCTAACATCGGTTTTCAGAGAGTGTGGGGTATGGCAATATAATTAAAGGACGGTGTTACGATCACGACGTGCTCTTAACTAACAATCATCGTTTTATCTCGCTCATACATTAATGTTTCATCTTTCCTTATATACGACTTTCTCGATACGATCAATATGAGTCCGTTATCGTTATTAAAATCTTGCGACACGGCACATCGTAATCTCGCATTGTAAAATCTTAAGACTACAATTCCGTTGTGATAATTGTACTACTGCGGTATCGTCTCCATAATCGAGCGTTATAGCTTTTAAAATCCAGATGCTTTTATCATTAGCAGTATCCCCCCCTAAATACGCACAAAAAACGTCATTTTTTTCTAGGATCTCGTAACTACAGCTTGCAAAAGCTAAAAGACCGTTTTTATTAAGATATTACCGTCTTACCTTCCACGTCTGGAATGTTCGGTTTTCCGAATATTCCCGAGCACACCATCACGAAGTCGTACGTAAGTTCTTCGGTAATGTTCGTGTGCCGATTTTTGACTCGTATCACCCACCGACCAGAGTCCACATGATCAGCCGATTCCTTTATCTCAACAACCTGTTTAACAAAATATATTTTTTCAATAGAAATAAGTTTTTTTTTTAGAAATTCTAGTTATTTGGCACAAATTTTCAAAATTAACCAAACAGTTAATAAATCTGATAAAATGAGATGTTTTCTACTTTGATCAAGGAATACGAAATCAACTGTTACGAAGTAGATAGTCGATAACACCACCATCCCCCACCCCCTCCCCCAAAAGGTCCTTGATTATAAAGCTGAGTTACCTCAGCCTTTATAGATAGGCCATATAAGCTGGTCTTTCCGATAAAAAAAAATGCCGAGGTTTGTATGATTGTGTGTAGAAATTCCAAAATATCAAAATGTTACAGTTTTTTTTTACTACGGCAATTGCACCAGGGCCATTTTACAAACAATATATTCCGCGTAAAAGGTAAACTAACATTCAAACAAAATATCGATTCTTATTTGTATAAAATAGATCTAATGTATATTAAGGTTGTTACATATTGAATGAATTATCAATCCCCCTTTTTTTAAAAAAATCAAATTAGACCATTACCTCGTGTGATGTTTTTATGTGTTGTCGAAGACCAAAAGCATCAGCATACATCTCAAGATAGATATTTGCTTCTTTATGCGGCATGTACGGTGGGAAATCTTTAGGTGGTGGGAAATCACTGAACGCCATCATCTCCTTGCTCACATTACTTATTGTTGTGTCCATAACGGAAGATTCTCCTTTAACAACCTAATAATAAAAAGTCAAATATGGGATTTACATGTGAATCTATATACGGCTTGTATGGTGGGAGCTCCCACGGTCTATAAATCATAATAAACCTTAAGTGCATCGACCCGATAATTAAGCTCCGCCCTGCCAGGCGGGAAAATTGTGGATTATACACAAACTCGATAACGAAAAAATTCTCCTTTTCTATTTAGTGTTTTGATTACAATTGATAGATTCATTGCACATATGAATAAAGACTCAGTTTTCTAATAAATTAATTTAATATACCCTCAATGTGGTGTCCGTAGTCTAGAGGTAGAGCGTCGGCCTCTTGACCAAAAGGTCCTGAGTTCGATTCCCGGGAGCGGCTATCGATCTTGGTTCTTTCATAGGCCCACACATTCGGCGCGAGTACTGGTGAATTTTCCAGGAAGCAGAATCGAGAGGGATTAATCTAAGTTGTAAGAACTTGTTTCCCAATCGATGTAAAATAAATAGGTTTAAACCAATATACCCAAACGTCATACAGGAATTAATACTTTCTTATAAGTGACCCGTCACGTGAAAAGGGACCATCTGGGAACCCTGTAGCATAAACATTTGAAAAAAAGATTGGGTCCAGCATAGGTAAACCAGAGGTCTCATTTCAAGAATTCTTTCACTGGAAGGTAGGTTGGTCATCCTGGTTTCGATAAATTAAACACATTGCGAAAAGTTTCTACTCTAGTCAGTCTGCACAATCCGAGCAGTCTGGCTAGGGTTGAGATTTTTGCACCACCCACATGGTCCTTTTTTTGCGTTACGGGTCACATATTTAAAACGGCGTGAAATATGTAGTTGCATGTTGTTCGGCTTACCACAGGCGAGTAGTGCCAGAGTCCTCCGATATGGTCCCGTTTCTCATAACACGTAGGTTCGAGCCCCTCGTCCAGACAACATTTGACTGCAGTCAGACCGCTCGCACCCGCCCCGATCACCGCAACACTCATTTTGTCTTCAACTCTTTGAAAAGAGAAAACTTGTATTTAAGGTAGTGGACCCGTAATAATTCAGCAACTTTTCAGAAGTAATGAACTTTAACAGTGTTAAACGAGGTTTCCTAATGATTTTCATTAGGAAACCTCGGTCAACCTTGTGAAAGATATTGAGTTCCGAAATGCTGCAAAACTATTACGGTTTCACTACCTTATCAACCACTTAAGGGACCACAAAAATTACTTTTAGATTCTAGAGCTTTTTGTGTCAAATAAGCCTGTGCGTGACATTTCCAACAATTTCACATGTGCGCAACGTTTAGACTCCGATCAGTCTATGCATTCGCACAGTCTGAACAGAGTCTTAACTAGGCACTTAATGGAAAGCTAGGAACCTATTGTTTTAGTTCATGCTCACAGAATATTTTCAGTTCACCGTGGAACTGTTCATTCTACTAAATGCTTTTATATCACGCACATATGAAATTGTTGGAAATGTCACGCACGGGCTCAAATGCTAATCACCGATCTAAGGGCAGATACGACAAACAACATACGATACACTGGCGATCATGATAAGTGCAAAAAAAGTTTACATTGAAAGTGATTTCCATTTTGTTAAATTGACTAGGCTTTCCGATACTTTTAATGCAAGAGGTCCCTGAATAAAGGTGGCCGCCGAGCAAGATGGGCTATAATTTTGAACTGTGCTCAATTTAGAAAGTCTATTTTTAAAAGGATAAAAAGTAGTTTAATGGCACATTTATCATTATGTATATTTTTTCTCACCATAATTTCATTTGATAGAATATCAATAAGAACGGTAAATGATAGAATATATTTATCTGAGAATCTAATGTACATAAACAATACTTCATCGTTTGTTTTCATGAAAGATCGATTTATTTTTCATTGAGTGAACAACGAAAGCAAATGAAAATAGCCGTTGAGAATCTATTAAACTTATTTTGTCTGTTCAGCAATCGATTCGTCCTAGGATCGGTCTAAATCTGTCAATTCATGTTATGCGGCATCCTGATTATTTTTCATTTAGTTCTTTATCTCTGTTTGCCTTGGGCAACATCGGTTCGGTACTGTGGCTAGCTATTGTGTGTAAAGTGAAGACTCTGGTCAGCCTGACTGGGCAGACGTCGCGACAATGGGAATGCTCGAGACTTTACTTTGGGCGCACGTAAAATTGTTGGTCTGATGATGTCACGCATTGCCCGTGTACAGATTGGGAGCGGAAGGGGGCTGTGCTTCCATACCATCGGTTTTTGTCCAACATCAAGAGTCTAGATGAGAGGGAGTAAGCCAGTCTAAACAGTCTTCAATCTTGATGCCACAATGAACTATTTCTTGTGGGTACTCATTTAAATTGTCTCAACGAGACAATTTAAATGAGTGCCAACAATATAAGGTTTAAGAAATATATTCAAAATTTAAAAAAAATCTATCTGTAGCTCTCCAAAATGTCGAAACTGCAGCTTTTTGTAACTTGCTGTGACACTCTAGTCGTCCACAAACGATATCAGGGTAAGCCTGAATTCTACTGGTGCCATCCGTGGCAAGACACTTTTTTTTTTAGTTTGGCCACGATCTTTACAAAAATCTTTTATGGAGTATAAAACTCGATGCGATCTTATATTGATATCACTGAGTAGACACTGGTCAAAAGTGGTGAGAGCGACGTTTCTTTTTCTCGTCAGTAGCCCTATAGACCGGCGACAAATTTATTCACTATTTTAACCTGAACCGACAAACCATTTCAGGCGGCCTTGCTCAGTGAATGTTCATTGAGTGAACAATTTGGGCCAACACACTGGTTCCAACTTTCAAGTAAGAACCAGTGGACTGGTTCCTACTTATATTCACGAAGCAACGTTCATTATGCCTAAGGATCAGACTGATCTCTTATTATAATATAAACGAAACAAACAAACAAAACAATAGTAGTAATTATTCTAAGAGTAAGATTATTGTATCTCATTTAAACGCAATTTAAAGTTTCCCACAGTTATTTCAACATCCACTTAGTAACATCAAATAATTGATCAAACGGTTAGAAAACTAGTCAGAGTCAAACTCTGAGTAAAATCCACCGACACTTTGTACTTCACCTGACAAGATTTACTGCATGTACCTCCAAATCCGAGTCTTGGTTTTTCTCTTTGTCAACTCTTCATGCACCACTACTATCCACCATATTATTCAATTCAATCTTTGCGATGTGATGTATAGTCACAGATCATCTATTTGAACAGTTTCAAAACATACATGTATATAAACAGGTAAATCTATGTCACTACAGTTACACATATATAGAGCGCCCAACGTAATTCGACATACAATTGAATTTACCTAACACTCTTTTCATATCGGTTTAGATTAGCTTTTATGGATTTGTTTGTTCCAAATGTGATAAAAGGACTGTTTCAATAGTGTTCAGTGATATTGTATTTGAGCACCTAACGATGGAATCTTGGTATTCTCGAACCAGCACTTCAATTACCGGCATGATCCTTCCATAGCCACCATTGATCTGCTTTCTCACATAGGATTTTATTATCCTACCTGATTCACGGATGGGGAACAAATGTCGGAAAGCATATGAGCACCCTCTTCCTGGCATCGAAACATTGACCCCATCAATGAATATCATGACAGTTTGGTACCCTACCAAGTACCAATCGCCCAATTATGACGGTGGCTACATTCAGTTTAGTTCACCTGAGCATAACCGTCGTACTCAAAGGCTTAGGATCACCCTGAGTTCGTTATTCGTCGTGGGTCGTGTGTCGTGAGCTTTCTTAAAACGTCTTCTCCTCCTGAACCGCTGTGCTAATTTCAATAGAAAAAAATCCTAGAATGTTCCTTGGCCCGGTAACCCCTTCTAAAATTGTTCGCGAAATTCCGGATTGGCCCATCAATGGGCGTGACAGGATTGTATTTTTTCGCTATGAAATCTTTGAACGACGTCCCTTCCTAAACCACTTGGCCAATTTAAATAAAATTTTGTCAAATGTTCTTTGGGTGACCCTCTTCAAATTTGTTCATGAAATTCTGATTGACCCATACGGGCGTGGAAGGGCGTGGAAGGGAGTGACATTTTCCACTATGAAATCTTTGAACGATATCCCCTCCAAAACCACTGGGCCAAATGTTGAAAGCGGTGTTAAACTCCATTCAACTTGTAAATTCAATTTAAAAACATATTTCGTGGGTGCCCTCTTCCAAAATTGGTCTCAAAATTCTGATTGGCCCAAAAAATATGAGGTTTGCAGGGCGTGGCATTTTTTCACTACGAAATCTTCGACCAACATCTCCTTCTAAACTACAGGTTTAATTTCAATAAAAATCTGTCAATATTTTTTCTTTGTTGACCCTCTTCTATAATTGTTCGCGAAATTCTGATTGACCCATGAAAATTGGCGTGGTTGGGCGTGGCATTTCTCCCCAACCGTTATCCACGGGACAATTAAGATTCAGGTGAGCGATTAAGGGCCACTTGCCCTCTTGCCATTCAAAAAGGTCCCAGGTTCTATTCCCTGCTATTTTAGTTGCAATCAAATCAAGGGTCTTAGTGTAAAATCAGGTTAGTGAAGATTGGAACTCAATAAGTGAGTGGCTAAAAGACAACAAACTATCACGTCATCTTGGTAAAACAGAAGCAATTCTTAAAGAGGATAATCGTTTGTTTAAGTGTAAGATCGATTTATATTTCATTTAGTGAACAACAAAAGCTATATTTTCACGAGTGGCAGAGCCACGAGTGAAAATATAGCTTTTGTTATTCACGAAATGAAATATTAATCGATCTTACTCGAAAAACAAACGATTATTCTATTTCTTTAATGCAAAAATGAGACAAAATGTAAAATTTCTAGGACATATTTTCGTAAAGCGCGTCATTTTGCACGTGATTGCTATGCAACTTTCATTGTGACGTCACTTATTTCGCCCCGCATAGATGACGTCAGATAGGGTGAAATGCACAAAAGCAGGGTATAAAATTTTGATAATTTCACTGCTTTTGCTGTGAGATTATCAAGTGATAATCTACCGTTATTTCTCGATAAACAACGAAAAGCATTCAAGAAAAACAAATATATATCAAATCCAAGATTAAATTATTCTTGTAATGGTGTTGACATACAATTTTCATCCTCCGATAAATACTTAAGAGTTACAATTGGTCAGTCTGTTATTGCTGTTCCAGTTTTAGAGAAAGCAAACGAACGCTTAAAGCTGTTGCACAGACAACGTTACTTTGTTCTGAGCAGATAAAAGCAGTTTATACCCTCAATACACGCTCCCAGTCCACTGCCAAGTTCATTTAACCCAAGGTTGGCTCTAATGGAAAGAAAGCATTTGCTTTCTATCGGCTCTAAGTTATGGAATACTTTACCAAGTTCTCATATTGATGTATCACAAATTAATACTTTTAAGTTTCAATTAGATTTTTTGTTACTCAAATGAGATATTTTACGCTTTTGATATGTATGTTATGTCTAGTCATTTATTTATTTACCTACAGTATCTTATTAATTCATACATTATTAACTATTTTGTGTAAGATGATGCCTTTCTACGCTTATACTCCAATTAAACGACCACAAAGGAAATACGATTTCACATCTTTTTTGTGCTATCCTTGTATTACATGTATTAACAGCTATAAAATAAATAATCTTACTTATTTGCTCTTACTATAGTATTAAGTTTTTTTTCTATAATTAAAAATCACATTTTAACATTTACTTATTTGTAAATGAAATTAAATCATTGAACTTTTTTAATTTTTATTGTGAGTTGTATTAGAACTATTTTAATACCTTTCAATGATTAGCAATAAACCGGGATTCATCCTCTCCGACTACGTGTCTTCAATCATGGGTTGATATTCGTAGACCTATATGGGAGAGTATCTGAAGGCCAGGACAGGGTGGTGTGTTGATGAAACAGGCCCCTGGTATTTAAGACGTATTTTTGTCTTACCTATGACTTACCACATATCTAGTTCAAAAATCATGTATCACCAGTATTTAAATACATATGTTATGTGATTGTTGTTGTTACTGGATCGAAAGTCATCAGTAACACAAAAATATGTACTAAATGTTTTGATGAAACTGGCCCCAGGAATCTATTGTTTGGTGTTCAGCTGCCGCGATATAACTGAAAGATTGTTGAAGGCCTTAGAACTTATGTATGAAAATGTATAAACATGAAAGATAACATAAATATGTTGTGATTTAAGCTTTGATCACAGGTTGAAACTTGAGAAAATGTTCAGGTAAGCTTGGGAAAAGTTTTGTAATCATAGCCCGCGCCCTGATTTGATTGAATTCTCAACTGAAAGCAACAACCAAAACAACATTAGAGTATACTGAGTTCCATAAGAAAGTGTGCACTTTTACTTTTTGCATATATCTAGATTTTTACAAAGTTGGAGGGAAATAATGGAGTAAATTTGATACCATACTTTAGTCAAGGCCTTTTGAAATTAAAAGTTAAATCAGATTTTGATAAAGTATCGCATGCTGCATACGCGCAGGCAGAACTAAAATTGTTGAGATTTGACCTTCTTACAACTTTTTCTGTGGTAAGAGCTATGTGTTGATGTTGCGCTATAAAGGGTAAGAAGCCATTCCAAGCCATTTCCAAACAAAAGTTTTAATTTTTATGCAGACGTTACGTAAACGTCGACGTTAGACATTGCTACGTTGTTAGGCCAGTAACTTGTCGGTGAATGGTGCTATTGCGTTCTATGACATCTCGATTTGCTTATTTAAGACCTTACAAAATGATGACATCGATTTCTATTGGAACATGAATGCTCAAACAATTTTAATGACGTTCTAAATCAGACAAAGTTTTATTTTATTCAACGACGTTTATTGGTAGCCAAACTACGCTGTAGCATCATGCACAATTGTATTGAAGATGTGACTTTATGCTTTGGAAAGTCGCAAAGTTTGAAATGAATGCATTTTCAGACCAATTTTTCGTCTAACGCGTTTTGCACATGCAAAACATGAAAAATCAAATGTCTCATTTAAGCAGAAAAATTTTGCTCATTGCGTGATTTTTGTTTTAGAATATCGTTTGTACATACTCTTGGGGATAGTCATGCGATATTTCATGACAATAGATTGGATAATTTCAGAGATATTGCAAATTCAAAAGTGCACACTTTCTTTTGGAACTAAGTATATTCATAATATCGAGTCCTGATGAGTAGAATATGTGACTTTGGAAAGTTCTTGAAAAGGTTCTTTAGCCAAGTTTTTTTTTTTTAGTTTTGAAACGCAAGTGAGTCCATTAATCCAGTGACCGATTTATAGTGCATGCAGCACTTCGATTACACACTGCTCTTAGAAGAAAGTGTCTTAGAGTCCGGCCGTATATTATAGCGGTAAGAGATGAATTACACCTCCTTTCAGAATACATGCTTTTAGATGAAACCTTCTTTGAATGCTCATTATGGCGTGTCACATTATTGGCATAATTATTCCTGCATTCGGCAATGCGAACGGTTTTCCTTGAACATTTCCCGTAACATTCTTTCGTCATTAGACTTCATATTGTTGCCGTTTCGTCATTCGGAACACCACTCGGCCAATCTCACGATCAACCTCGGATGTACATCGACGGACTATTTTTAAAAATTACGGGAAACCCTTGGAAAAACTCGATGACGTCAGTTAAAATGGCGTTAGCCCTCGAAACTGTGAGTGAAAACATTCGACGTCGCCAACGCTACTCGTTTAAGTCACTAACGTGAAACCATCGTATCCTAATATAAATATCTTCAGATTCTTTAATAACGGCTGATAAATCTTTATTTTTGAGAATGATTCGTCATTCACAAAAATTAAGATTTTTCAGTCTTTATTTACTGTAAAAGATATAAAACTACAGTGCTAGTTTTTCTTACACTCACGGTTTCCGCCTAACAAAATGCACGATTTTGCTACATACCCATCCGCCTTACATACATCCGAGGTATCATTCAGAACATCGCTCGGATTTTCCCTTAAACTGAAAAGTACCTTGGACGTAAGTGTAGTAATTTTGGGTCATTTTTTAGGTTATTCGGCTCCTGGTGGTTCTTTGGTTAATACGCTTGAAGAAAATCAATTTCCTTTATTGCTTTCCGATCGTCTGTGGAGATCGTTTTTGGCATGTTTTTATTCGAAAGCAAAACGCAATAAAACACAATTTTTAACCTTACGTCGATTACGTTTTTCGCAACGTCATCCGCAGTTATGTTTGTGATGTCATATAAACCCACGTGCGAAATGACGCGTTTTCATGGCTGCGCCCTTATTATTCCCGAGTTCTATTCCGTAGAATCGCCGAGGGCTCCCGAGTGCCGAGGTCTTTCGGAACATCGCTCGGACTTTTCCGTAACTTGAAAAGTACCTCGGACGTAAGTGTAGTAATTTTGGGTCATTTTTTAGGTGAATCGAATCCTGGTGGTACTTCGGTTAATACGCATAAAGAAAATCACATTTTGTTAATTCAACCCGATCGTCTTTCGAGATCTTTTGGGCATATAATAATTTGATGACAAAACGCAGTAAGACACTGCGTTTTGTTATCAAATTATGATATGCCCATTATTCTTCTTTCGTTGATTTTGTTTTATGCAACGTCATCCTTAGTGGGATCGTTTATGTTTGTGACGTCATATAAACCCACGTGCGAAATGACGCGCTTTCATGGCTGTGCCCGTATTATTCCCGAGGTCTATTCCGTAGAATCGCCGAAGGTTCCCGATTGTGCCGAGGTATGTTGCAGTTTACGGAAATGACCGAGTGATGTTCCGAATGGCCGTTTCGTGATATTATGCTGGGTGACCAATAAGAGGCCTTCGCTGAAATTTTATTGTAAACGTAACCCCTCCATTCTTGAATGATGCATAGCTTTAGACTAAATTTTCACAGAAAATGCCTACAGTCTTGCAAAGTTATGAATATCGTGTAATTGACAAGGTGAATGACTTTGCCGGAATGATTTGATTTGATTTTATTGAAAATACTTCAGTTCAGCTGTAGCTCTCTTTCTGATCAACATAGTATAGTGAAAAAAGTACCAAACGAGTAATTACACACATATCATTGATTTGGTAGTAAGTCCAGAACTTGACGGCCGAATCCAGCGTTTTAACATGGTCGCAAAAAATAAAGTGGCCGCCAGATCCCAATAAGTTTTATAACATGAAGATGTCACGAGTTCCTCGCAGAACCATTATTCGGGTGATTTGAATTAGAATTTCATCTACTAGGTCTGATGAATATTTTGTCAAAATATGTGCTTTTATCACAAACTGGAGTTTTTGCCCATAATAATCCGCTCTACTAAGGTAGAATAACCATTATAGACTCAGAAAATATGTTATTTCTAAAAAGTTACGACACTTGGCAGTCTGGACAAATCTCGCAGTTTGACTAGATCGACACTTATCGCATTCCCATAATGGTCCCTTTTCTCGAGACGGATAACACTTCTTATTTTTTTCGATGGATTCTCGAGAAATCATTAAGATAAACTCACCACCTAACCAGTGAATTAATATATATTATATATAAAAAAAAAACTTATACTCCGCCTTCGTCAATTTCTCCCATTCTAACGTTATCGAAACGGAGCCCAATAAGTGCCGACAGTCATTCGGAACACCACTCGGCCAATCTCACGGTCAACCACGGGTACGTTCGGAACACCACTCGGCCAATCTAGCGATCACCTTCGGGTACATTCGGAACACCACTCGGCTAATCTCACGATTAACCTCGGGTACATTCGGAACGCCACTCGGCCAATCTCACGATCAACCTCACTCGGGAACCCTCGGCGATTCTACGGAATAGACCTCGGGAATATTAAGGGTGCAGCCATGAAAACGCGTCTTTTCGCACGTGGGTTTATATGACGTCACAAACATAACTGTGAATGACGTTGCGAAAAACGAATTCAACGCAAGGTTAAAATTTGGCATATTATAATTTGAAAACAAAACGCAGTGTTTTACTGCGTTTTGCGTTCAAATTATAACATGCCAAAAACGATCTCCAAAGACGATCGGAAGGCAATAAAGGAATTTGCTTTTCTTCAAGCGTATTAACCAAAGAACCACCAGGAGCCGAATAACCCAAAAAATGACCCAAAATTACTACACTTACGTCCGAGGTACTTTTCAGTTTACGGAAAAGTCCGAGCGATGTTCCGAATGGATCAACCTCGGATGTACATAGACGGACTATCTTTAAAAATTACGGGAAAACCTTGGAAAAACTTGATGACGTCAGTTAAAATGGCGTTAGCCCTCGAAAGTTTGAGTGAAAACATTCGACGTCGTCAACGCTACCCGTTTAAGTCACTGACGTGAAACCGTCGTATCATTTTATAAATATCTTTACATTCTTACAAAACGGCTGAAAAATTTTAATTTTTGAGAATGATTCGTCATTCGCAAAAATTAAGATTTTCAGCCTTTTTTTACTGAAAAAGATATAAATCTACAGTGCTAGCTTTTCTTACACTGTTTCCGCCTAACAAAATGCACGATTCTGTTACATACCCATCCGCCTTACATACATCCGAGGTCTGTTGCAGTTTACGGAAATGGCCGAGTGATGTTCCGAATGTGCCGACAGGATGCACGTCGCATCGTAATTACGCGCAAAATGGCGCGCTTTAAGTCTTTTTTTTTTTTGTATCTAGAAAATAGAATAATCGTATGTTTTTTGAGTAAGATAGATTTATTTTTCATTTTCATTTTCATTCCGTGAATAGCAAGGGCTGTAATTTCTCTTATGGCTCAGCCACTCATGAAAATATAGCCTACGTTATTCACTCAATGAAAAATCAATCGATGTTATGTGTACAATGAGAAAAAAAACACGATTATCCTCTATTTGTTGAACTTAACTTTGGGACTGGCCCTTTCTGCTGACTGATCATCTTTTCAGCTTACCAGCTTAGCCAGTTGATTCTTGACAATGGTTTTTTTCTCAATCTGAAATTGCTATAAGAGGGTGTTAAAAGTATATGTTTTAATCGTGTTGAGCTGCCGTCAAAGCGCAGTTGGATGTGCGGGTCGGTCTGTCATTCTAGAGATACCAAATTCGATCTCTGACGGCGGCACTCATCCTTACTGACTATTTGTCTCTCATTAATGGGTCAATAATTGTGGACTTACGTGAGATAGCAGCTGGTGGCTAGGAAAGGATGTAATGGTAGTGCTGGTGTGAGAAATACCATGATTCCATTGTTAGGTGCTCCAGCCGCCGCGATATAACTGAAAGATTGTTAAAAGCGACGTAAAACCCCATTCAAACAAAAAAAAAATATTCGCGTCAATATTAATTTGGCGGTTTTGAAGAAAAGGTTTGCGTGTGATTTAACTCTCGTTTAAGCTATAGAATTACAGAAACAATAGATCCTTTTTCAAAAGCTGGTATTTGAATATTTCCGTTTAAATAATAGAATTTTTACACTGTCTTAAAAGTGAAAATTAGTTTCTGGTTTCGTGTATTACAGTCTGGGAAAATACCCCTCATTCGTATCACGGTCATAATTTAATTTGTAAATGCACGTGCGTGTTGGTGATGAAATCCGCGGTTTGCCTTTGTTTCTAATTCAAGTTATTTCTTGTATTTTTTCATTATGTTTCCACTCAAATTCTTCATATAAATCTGCCACCAAAAAAATTCTCCGACCAACAAAAAAGTTATATCAAGGCCCGATGTTAAAAAAGTTTTCTCATGCTCAATTTTCTCAAATTTCAATTTGAGGTTAAAGACGTAATTCTGTTTTATTACTCATTTTAATGTATAAAGATAAAAGATGATATTAATAAGTTGTTATAAGTAACGTCTTATTAATATTGTCTTTTATTATCATACATTTCTTTTAATTTAAAATTTGAGAAAATTGAGCCTGATAAAAGTTTTATAACCTCGGACCCAGATATAGGATAATAAAGATCCATATAGGTAAATTTTGAGCGGTGAGCCGTGAGTTCCACTTTTAACGGTTAAATTTCCATGCAAATCTTTCAAAATAGATAAAACAGACATAACAAAGATACAAATTACCTTTCAAATGAAACTTAGTGCTTGTCTTAAATCTGAAGGTTTACTCATAGACCTATGGTAATGGACTGAACGCCTAGGTCAGAGCTCAGTTTTGAAAATACACCTATAGCGAGTATTCCCGTGTTGATTTGCAGACAAGTACACGTGCAATACTCTTTAACATAGTTAAACAAAGCAAAAAGACTAGCAGGGGCCCAGTCGCCCATGGCCCCTAGGTTTTGGGCTGGGCCCCAAGATTTCTGGAGAAAATCCCCATATCTCTAATGATAAATGTTGAATTTACGCAGTCTGGGCCCTAAGTTAAAATTGTTAGTCTTTTTCACTGATTAAACCCTGGCGAACGTCTTGCCATCCTGCGAAGTTGATGGTTTTTGATTGAAAGCAAAGTGCCAGTTAGATATAAGAATTACCTTTAAATAACCCTGAAATGAAACATTCATTAGCTGTTTCGGTCCCAAAGGCTCAACCTTTCCGACTATTGGTATCACACCAATGGGTCGATAATCGTAGACCTATGTGGGACAGCAGCTGGGGGGCTAGGATATGATATTATGGCAGAACTGGTGTGAGAAATACCAAGAATCCATTGTAAGGTGGTAAAGCCGCTGCGATATAGCTGAAAGATTGTTGAAAGCTATCCCAAAACTCCCATTTAAAAAAAACAAAACCATGTTATAGATTATGAGTCACCTTTGTCCTAATTAAGTAGGCGTGGGTAATTTCCAAAAGGCTTTTCTTTCTTTTTAATGAATGTAAAAAAGGACCTAAAATGCGAATAACTTCCTTTTATTTAGTAGATCTAACAACTTTCATACATTTCACGCAGTGACTTCTAGTACTATAATACAGTTTAAAACTATCTAGACTATTTCTTACCGAGGAATTTAAATTCCTAATCAACCGCTACACAACGTTAACAACAGAATCAATACATGTGGAGAAATTCGGTCCATTAGGATTTGGCGCAAGTAGTTAGCTGCATATAGCATGGAGGCAGTGGTAATAAATCTGACTAGTTACTTGTTAATAGTATTTAATGACTTTTCTCCCGTTGGATTGTTTTTCTTGGTCAGCTTAATAGTTAATTTGAGTTCCTAGTGGAGTTTGCAGAAAATGCTATGAAAATGATTCACTGGGTTTAGTGATTCTGATTTTCGAATTTGAATATTACATTGTAAATCTTTGTTTAATGCATATCGGTATTTCTTTTTCATTTAGTCAAACAAAATAATGCAGGTTACTTAAAATATGACTTATTTAACAGTGCAGAAGGCATAAAAACGGTTGAAAACCGGGGAAAATGTTTTCTCATCTTTTCTCACACAAAGCCTATAGAAGATGGTGTGAAAAGGAACCATACCGTCGTCATTATTTATAATTAATATGAATTTAATATGTTTTTCGTTCACCCACGGACCCTCCCTTGTCACCTGAGCACATTCTACATGAATGTTTCTTGTGTGACCCCCTCCCAAAATAGCAAAATTGAACAACTCTGATTGTAAATGCGGATCTGTAAACCTACCAGGGGCAGAATCAAATGGGGGGGGGGGACTCTGGGTCTATATAAAATATTTTAAAATCTTCTTCATAACTAGGAATTCAATAGCCTTTAACCTGTATTTGATATGGATCATTAGTTCAGAGGACTTTATTGAAAAAAAAAGTATTTCATAGTAATGACTGTTTTGTCACAAAGTACGGATCACAAGGGGTAGGTTGCGGTACTAGGGGTCTAATTTAATGATTAAGATTACTCATTTTCTAAATAAGGATGTCAACAGCCTTTTATATATTTAGCATGAATCATCAAAATGATAGACATTTATTACAAAAGCATAAATCCTTAATGTTGGATCGCATGGGGAGGGGCACGGGAGGGAGGGGTAGGACTTTAAGTAGATATAACTCTTCCTCTAATAAACCAGAAGGTTGAAGGTATTAATATTGAAATGTTTTCTTATCACCACTTTAATAGAGCTTAATGATTATCACTTAACTATTTATGTTTTACCACCAGGTGCGGAGCAAGAGTTAGAGGAAAGACTAAGGTCCATATTTTAATCTTAAGATTTCTTCTTCTGCTTCTGAACCAGAAGGCTTATAGCCTGTATCTCGTATATAATGCCTGGTTCATAAATTCAGCGACCCTTATGAAATTAGCCAAGATCATTATGTTTCGGACACCAAGAGCGGATCACATGTACTGAGAGAGGGGGCGGGGAGCAAAACTCACTTGAGGTCTACATAGAAATTATGAACAGTTACTTCAAATGAAACCCTCCACAAAATCTTCCTGTATTTTGTTAGGATTGTACTTTAGATGATCCCTTTTCAAATTTCTTTAAAAAAATGATCAATTGTACACTTTCGAGTATTTTAAATGGCACTTTCGTCTTGCCAAACTATATTGAAAAATTCTAGCCTAAATTGGAAGGCCGTTTTCCACCCATTAAGAGCTTGAATCATTGAATGTGAGAAAATACTTTTTTTCTGGGGTTCCTTAGACAGGCCTAGGTAATAGTGTTTTGTTTAGGGTTTTTTTTTTTGCATTTCTAAAGTGACCTAGTTAAGACGGCCTTCTTCTATAGGAAAGGTCCATTTATGAGGCAGCTTACCTTCGACTGTCATTTAAAAACTAGCCATTTTAAAAGTATAAATGTGGAAACAAATTGTTAATTTTTTTAATTTTTATTTATTTATTTATCTATTTATTTTTTTAAAACAAATAGTTCAAATACGACGATCCTCTAAAAATTGAGTTGCAAACAAGCGTTTGCTTTAAATTATATAGAATCCTATCTATTCTATCTGAGCTTGACTTTTATCCTAAATTTATCATCTGTAATTTATGTAAAATTTATAAATCTGATACTTTAGTAGTTTGTCGTGTACGTAAATGATAGACGTCAATGTCAGGTCATTCAAACCGAACTATAAATATAGTTGTTATTCAAACCTGCAGTGATACATCAGTTTCACTTCTACTTAGAATTAGGACTAAAAATACTTTCTACTGAAATGCATTTATACGTTTGATACATATATGTAACCCAATATGATACCAACGGAAATTCTTTAAAATGACTACTTGAAATAGAGGGCACTGATTTGTAGTTTCAAATAATTCTTATAAGACAAATATTTTGTTAAAGATCTATTCAAGATAGATCATCGCTAATGCTGGAGGAATTTTGATATCGGGTCGATCTCGTGAGTCGTCGTTTGACACCATACAGTTATTTACATCGTGATATTGACATTTAACTTAACCAAAACCATTCTAAACCACCCACTAAGCGCCCCATTCATTCATTCCAGACACCCACTCAAACCATTCAAAAACATATAACAACAACTTCGTTCAAAATAAAAATAGCTGGAGAAAGAATCGGGATTTAACTTACTTAATTGAAATTTTAAGCTGCCGATAGGTTCTTGAAGAAATGGGGAGCTATCTATAGAACTTGTATGCATATATTATTATATTAAAGGGAGGTAATCAATATTGCTAATTTTCATCCTGAACAAAATTTGCAATACTGGATTACCTCCCATTAGATTCACTAAAAACTCGCGCCACACACTCATTCAATTTCATTCCTTAATAATTCACTTTGTCAATTTCACGATGTTGTTAACTGTACTATTTCTATTTCCCCAAACATGCAATTTCTTTTTTCATGATGCTCAAATGTTACAAAGTCTACTTATTACTTTCGAACACATTTTATAATAACAAGAATACCATGCATTATGTCATTTTATGATATGGAAAAGTATTGGGCTTTATTCAAGAATCTCCGATTTCATAAGTTCTACTATTTGTGGACTACTTGCTCCATATTGCTCGTATGAATACGGTTTAATGTCATTTTCAACGGTATTGCAATTTACTCGTGCACCCACCCATGACTTCCTGTCGGTTGCCACACTAGTTCAATAATACTAGTTCAACAATAACGTTTCATCTGAGCCATCACCTATCCACCCTACTTAGGCATACCATTCGCTCATTGAGATACAAATGAGGCACGTCAAAATGACTATTTACAAGCGGCGGTTAGGCAAGCCGGGGAAAAGAAGCTTTCACGAACACAGAACTGATATTTGAGAGAAAGACGCATTACCGACTGGGCAGGTAGCGAAAACTTTGTCAAGTGTCGGAGAGAGCTTTGATTGAAAGGATAAGACTCCACTTCAGATTTCAATAAATAAATAAATAAATAAAAAAGACACGCTGAAAGTTAAATGCATATAATTATCTGTAATGTTTTCAAAAAAAGATTAACTTAAAAGCCATGTAATTTTTATGAGTTTACTTTTAAAAGATTGAACTTTCTTGCTTACCTCTACTTTATGGTTTTGATTAGTTTGAATGCGGTTTAGCGCTAATTTCAACACAACAGCTATGATATCGCAGCAGTTGGTGAATCAATTCATAGTTTCCCGTTCATCCACATACATCTTCAACTGCATTTTTATCCGAGCCATGAGCTGCCTATCCCTCTCATGTGTACTATTTGTTAATAGCCCATTGGCGGGAGACAAATGGCGCCTATCGCGATGACTATAGTCAAATTTTGGACTTAAGATGGCTAAGCCATGGGCCGAGATTATTACCTAAGGATTGAGAACCCATCGCGTTATCGACTGAGCCAAGCCAAGATGTCACAGTGTAGAGGAGAATTGGATTTAGCCGGGGTGCCAAACAACATACTTATTTTGATATGAAAGCTAAACAAGTTTTATCAAATGTACCCCTCTGAATTAGATTTCTCCCCGACGGCGGCACTCATCCTCTCCGACTATTTGTCTCTCACCAATGGGTTTATATGTGAGGTAGCAGCATGAGGCTAGGAAAGGAGGTTGTGGTAGTTCCGGTGTGAGAAATACTGGGAATCCATTGTTAGGTATTCGAGCGCCGCGATATACTGGAAAGATTGTTGAAAGCGACGTTAAACCCCATTCAAACAAATCAAACTAGATTAGAATTCTAAAGCATGCAACGTGTATTCGTTTAGTCTAATACCAGCTGCCTTAATTAATGACCATTACATGTAATTAATAGTTCACAAATTTGTAAGATCTGTCACCTATGTCTGGGTTTCCATAGAAACCATGCATATTGGAAGGTATGTTCAGATTTTGCCAACATCTTAAACATCAAGAAACTTACCAACAGTCAAATGTTCAAATAACCAACATGATACAGCTCAAAGGCGATTTGTTTTACAATTCGATTGTGTCTTATGTGTCTTATAAGCACATTTTGACAAAGATCATATGAACCAATCGCCTATGATGTTACATTTGGGTTAGGATGTTAGTATAATTTAGAGTATTTCCTAAAATGCTCCGTCTTCATAGCTTGATTTACAATTGTAAACTAGAAATATGTAAGCCTGGGCCTGACATTTCCAACAATTTTATCTGTCCGTGATGTAGATACATTAAGCTTTTCTGGGCTGCCACGCAGTTCAAATAATCTCTGATTCTGTTTACTAATTATAAGTATGTAGCTTATTTGAAAAGTGAAGACTTTGATCAGAATGTGCGGATGCTGGTCTTAGGACTCTTAGCGTTGCGCACATGTGAAAAGTTCGAATGATGTCACACAGAAGCTTATATAATCTTGGTTTTCAAAAGAAAAAAACAACAACTTTTTTTACTGATATTTTTTATGATAAGTTGGCTCGCAAGAAGAATTAACTGATATCTTTTATTAACTTTTTTAGAAAAGAAAATATTTCATTATCTTGGTATTTTTACCAATATTAACGTGCTTATCTTTTTGAATAAACAGAGCAGAAAGGAACTGTTTTTAGTCGACTATTACAACGCAGTACAGCCAGATGGTTCTCAAGACTCAGACCAGCTAGTTTTGAGAGTCTTAGTTACCGCATGGGGGTTTGAGACTTGCAAAAACCGTATATCTTTTAACCCGGTCATATGTAAGATATATTTCTCTTTTGAATAAGTTCTTACACATGTCGAAAAGCAGAGATAAAGACAGAGTTTAGGGTTACTCGGTTACTTTTATATAGAATATATAGCAATTTTCCACGCACTTAGGAATAACTGAGGGATACCAGGTAAAATTATGAGACCCCCCCCCCCCCTCACTCTCGACCTCAACGTTCTTACAGACCTATTTAATACAAGTTAATGACCGCCGGACCGCAAGTGCGGGGTTACCAAAGAAATATTCATGCCAATTTTGGTACAAATTGATTCATTGATTAAGGAGCAGAAATCGTCGACCACACGTGACAACTGATGCGTGGCGGTTTCGGATTGACCGTAATAGTTCCTCTTGGGCAACATGCTCAGGTGAGCTTAAACAATCCAACCCTAAAAATGATCTCAAGAACAAATCTTCTCCCGTCCAATATCAAGAAGATTAATCCCTGTCATACTGAATCTGGAGTATTCCTGCTTATGTAGGAGGTTAAAACAATGATCAGCCTTCACATAAGCACACTCTGATCTTAGTCCAAACCATCGTATTTTAATCTTTAAACCAGATAAGTTTAAAGATAGTATAATTAAGCCCACTTTCGAAATACTTGAAGGTCGGTAGGTTGGTAGGTATGTCCGTCGGTGGGTCCGTAGACTTTTTTTTTGCCGGAGCATATTTCAAAAAGTATGCAAGCTAGAATCACGAATGAAGTGCAGTGCACCTGAACCAAAACTCTACTCGTCATATTTTTTTTAGTTAATCCTCTTTGTAAAATGACATCGACCTGCTCTTACTGTGGGGGGGGGGGGGAATAAATGATTACAAACATCTCTTGTTAAAATGAAAAGTATCTCTCAACAAGTGCAGTCTGTGCTTTCAGCACTTTCATTTAAATGCAATCTTTCATAAGCACATAATGATAATATAAACAGAGTGATCTTAGTCCACACAACCTTCTTTGTATTTTCAAACTAGAAAAAAAATAAATACTATTTTTTGAAATAAAAAACTGACTCACAATAAGTGCGTTCAGTGCTTTCAGCTCTTTAATTTCAAATTCAAATTTGCAAAGGCATAAACGTACAGTTAGATCTTAGTCCACACACTATGATTTCCTTTATCAACTATAAAAGATTATATGTATTTTTTTCTAAACAAAAACTGGCCCATAATGAGTGCATCCAGAAGTTTCAGCACTTTGATTTCAATTCGCAAATTTGCAAAGGTCTGTATTTAGCATGATCAGAATTAAAAAGACAAAGGCTAACTAAGTGCCAAAATATTGGTACAGTGTTCGTATATGCGTATCTTTCCATATTCATATTGTATTAAGTGCATGGAATTACACGTTGAAAAATTTCCTTCAAATTGAGTTATAGCAACAATAATCAAAGTACTGAAAGTACTGATAAGTTGGAATGCGTTCGAGAGACGGTGACTTCAAGCTACTAACGAAGCTGACGCCTCCCGCCCACCACAATTGATCACATGATACGTCTCGTCTTTTGACGGGCGTATATAAATCAATGTATTTCAACAACGAGAGACGCTTAAACCCCTGAATCGCTATACAGGTCTGAATCTGATGAAAGAAAAAGGACTAGAATAGCCCTAAACCGCTCACCTGAATTCGATTGGTCCAGTGGATCTCATCCAAGAAACTTTCTGGCAAAGATTTATTCAAATTTGCCTAATTGTTGAAGAGGTGACATTATTCGAATTATAAGCAGTCATAATAGACCCCGCCAACCCATTCATTACAGAGGAGACTCAAAATCAGTCCTACCCTGCAACGCCCATATTTATGGGCTAATGAAAATTTTGCCAACAATATTTGAAGAGGGTCATCAAAGGAACATTCTTGTAAAGTTTCATTGAAATCTGCCCAGTCGTTCAGGAAGAAATGTCGTTCAATGATTTTGGGCTCAAAATAAGCCCCGCCCTGCCATACCCATATTATTGGCAAATTAGAATATAGCGACAATTTTGAATAGGGTTACCCAGGGAACATTCTGGCAAAATTTCATTTAAATTGGCCCAGCGGTTTAGGAGAAGAAGTATTAAGAAAGTTGACGACGGACGACGACGTTGTGCTCAGGTGAGCTAAAAAGGAAGAAAAGGATGCGGACCATACAGCCGACATATGGACGCACAGGCGAAGATTTATACACTCAAAACAGTTTTTATATTATTTTTTAAATGACTTCTGCTCCAGTTGAGTTATCAATTTCATTTTTACTTAGAAGTGTCGCTAAGTGGACATCAACAAGTGATTTGTCCATGATGAAAAGCTTTTTTTGTTTCATGAGTTGGAATCTCAAGACAAATTTTGGACGAAGTTCAATTGTGATTTCGACCTTTGTGACTCAAAAATTGGGCACTTTCTCGGGTCATAAACAACATTTGTGTCAAGCTTAATGATTGGGTCAATTGGTTGTTCCGTTAGAGTGGAAACTGTTAACTGTTAAAACTTTACTAATGGCCATGACATGTATGACCCCGAAACAATAGGGCATTTCTTTTGATCATGGGCAATATTTGTGTACTGCTTGTCAATTGCTTCTCCGTTTATCTAGCGGAAAGCAAAAGGCCAATGGACTGAAAGACAAAAATGATGAAATCAATATATGCTCCTCTACTTCTGAGTTGGGGGTACAGTTAATAACATCGTGAAATTGATAAGGTGAACGATTTTGCAATGATTTAGGCATGATGTTGAATTAGTGAGCGGAGCGAGTTTTGAGTGAAATTAAAGGGAGAGAATCCAATGTCGCTTATTTTGTTCAGGTTGAACAAAATTAGCGATATATAAATCCTATATGAATTATGCATAAGTGTTCAATCAATAGCTTTCTATTTCGTCAAGAACCAATCAGACGCTTTAAATTCAATTATGTCAGTGAAAACGCAATTTGGTTCTTGCTTAATTCATTTTGAAAGTACATGATGATCGTATTTTTTTTAATAACTTTGAGCGTTTTTGAATGGTTTGAGTGAGTGTTTGGAATGAATGAATGGAGAGCTGAGTGAACGATTAAGAATGTTTTTTATTGAGATGAATGTCAATTTCACGATGTAACTAACTGTATGATGGTGCCCTTAAACGTGTTGATGTATAAGAATGTGAAGAAAACAAGTTAAACTAGTTGGTTTGTTTCAAATGGCAAATTGTCATAAAGATAGAATGCAATTGGGCAAAGATATTCATAATTCAATTAAATAATTCAATTAAAGATGTGGTGGCAAGGGTTTTATTGAATGAGTATTGGGTTTTTACAATGAAACATTCATGTAGATATCTGCAATATTACGAAAAACAAACGACAATATGTTGCAAAAATATTTATCAACTTTAAAAGTCTATCATCACTTTAAGAAAAAAAATATTTCGTAAGTTAGACAGAAATTTACAATATAACACCTTGTCAAAAGTTAAATGTGTAATAAGGTCGTTCAGAAAGTGAAAATATACCTTTAAAAGAAGCTATAACATTATTCTACGAAAAACAGGTCGCGACCTTACCAAATAAGCAGATCACGTGATTGGTCTGATATTGCCACAATACTGAGAAAGCAGATCGCGACACTACCAAATAAGCAGATCACGTGATTGGCTTGTGCTATTGTCAATTGCTGACCTTATTGGACTTGACTTATCACATGATTTCCAAATATAGTAAAGCAAACATGTGATACTAATATATTCGTACGCAACTTTCAATAAATATCGTTTAAAACATAAATTAGCGTGTTAATAATATACATGAAGTGATAGTTGTGTAATTGTACAGCATTATTACTTTTTGATGAAATAAACTGTATGTCTTTGTCTAGTTGAGATATACAAAATAGGCCGAAGTGTATTCACATCCTGTTCACGTGATATGTGTTCTCAAAAAACCCGAAATGAAATTATCTTGTGTTCATTTTGCGGTTTTGTTAAATCTAAGTTGGAATTGCTCCGCATTCCAACTTAAAAATGAGAAGTTGAAAAGATCAAGAGGTAACGACTTTGTAAAGCATGACAGCTGGATTCATGTTCTTATTTACGGACGGAAAGACAGACAGACGGACGGACGGACATGGTGACTCCAGTATACCGCCTCTCTAACATCGTTAGTGGGGATATAAATTTAGCATTGCACTCTACCGATAGCTACAGGGAAGATTTTTTTTTCAAAAAATCATATCGTCCGTGAGCAACAAAGATCTCATACAGCCTCCTATGAAAGTATGCAATATCAAAAGATATTGCATACTTTCCTCTCGTTCAAATACATAGAGACAATATCAAAGTATATAATAAATTGTCATATACCACGTTAACACTTTTCTCTCAATATTTCCAAATTTTAGTCATTCTACCATATGTTTTTGTTTTTTTTAAATGAGAAAGCTGACCATGGGCCTCTTTCAAGGAAGGTCATACGACCGAAATTTGATCGTATAGCAATCGTACAATTAAAATTGGCTTTAAAGAAACTTTTTTGGGGCTTCAAGAAAAATGTCGCATCGTGAGCTTTACGATCAAATTTGAGACACATATAGACTAGTCGTATATTTTACGATTTTGACTTTGAAAGCTTATTATTTATCTCGGATTTCATATAAGCTTTGGCAGTGGTTTCTCTGATTATTTAGCTTTGTACATGCCAATGGTCCAAGTTCAATTTAATGAAATAATCAAGAGTGGACGCAACATCTTTTGAAGTTTGCTGTTGCTCTGCGACGATCGTACGATTGTCACAGAATGTTTAAGTAGCGGTTTATCAACCGTAAGAACTGACCCTATATGATCACGAGTAAAAATATTTGCTTCACCTTCCTTGTGACACAAAGGGAGACAAAGAAAGCGAGGATGGAGATTCGTCAGAATGTTTGTGTGGTGTCCGTGGTCTAAAGGTATAGCGTCGGCCTCTTGACCCTAAAGGTACTGCGTTCAATTCCCGGGAGCGGCTATCGATCATGGTTCTTTCATTGGCTCACACAATCGGCGCGAGTACTGGTGAATTTTCCAGAAAGCAGAATCGAGAGGGATTAATCTAGGTTGTAAGAACTTGTTTCCCAATCGATGGAAAATAAATAGGTTTAAACCATTAGAAATGATTAATTATACATATAATTGTATGTACATGTATTTTCTTTAAAAAAAAAAAGGAAATTGTAATATGACGCTGTGATGATTCCGTTGTTCCGTGCTTCATGCCATAAATTTATCAAAAGGAAATTTCAAGCGTTTTCTGTCAAAACTATATCATTTTACAAAGATGCAAAGTCGCAAACTTGATAAATATGCAGATTTTTTGTGAAGAAAACGCTGCAGTCGTTAAAATCGTTAAAATGTGCACCACTGTTTCAAAAATAACCAGTGAAAAAAACTAAGTAATGGAACGACACATTTACCGGATGAAATTAATTTCAACCTAACAGAGTTATATGTTGTCGTAACATGGATACTACAATAACACTTATGAATGAAACGCTAATTATGAATACTTTCATCTATAAGCGTTTGAATATGATATACAAAATTGATTACATCGATTACGCGTCCCTTATATAAGCAAAACTTCACAACTTTGAAAAATAATGACAGCCGGTGCACCTACCCATGACTTCCTGTCGGTTGCCACACTAGGACAATCGTATAACGTTCCATCTGAGCTAACACTTGTCCATCCTACTTAGGCATATCAACAAATGAAGCCTGTCACAATGACCCTTGACAAATGTCGGCTAGACAAGCCGGGGAAACAAACTCACGAACACAGATCTGTGAGCAAGATGCATTACCGCATGGTAGCGAAAAACTTTGCCAAGTGTCGTAGAGAAATTTGACTGTTGGTAATTTTTATAAGCGAAAAATTAAACTCTCTTGCAACACCCCCCCCCCCCCCTATATAAATTTGTTTTATTTGAATGCGGCTTAGCGCTAATTTTAAAAATCGAGCTATTATATCAAGGCAGTTGGTGAATCAATTCATAGTTTCCCGTCTGTGCAACTACATTTGTCAGAGCCATCACCTGCCTATCCCAGTTATGTGTACTATTTATAAATAGCACATAGGCGGGGGACAAATGACGACTGCCGCAATGACTGCAGTCAAATTTTGGATATAAGTTGACCAAGACATGGGTCGATATCATTACATAAGGACTGAAAACCCATCGCGTTATCGACTGAGCTAAGCCAATATGACGGAGTGTTTAGTAAGGGGATGGGGTTTAGCATGGGTCTGTGGTATGTCCCAATAAAAAATAACCACTACCCGAAAAATGTGATCAAGCAGAGGTCAATTTATAAAACATATTCAGACAATTAATGAGTTGCACAACAATTCTAGAATTAGAACATCTGCCAAAATGTTACCGTAGCCTTGTCAGTCTAGCAATTTGCTATATCTGCGCGTTTGTTGTTGCTGTTGTTGTTGTTTGGGGGGGGGGTGCTAGTTTTGGTATGAGTTCGAAACATTTTTTCTCAAATGCATCCCTATAAACATGTAAACTAGAATTCTAGTCAAGTAGTCAAGTACCATCTGCCTAATTAATGACCATTACATGTAATTAAAAGGTCACAAATTAGTAAGATCTGTCACCTGTGCATGGGTTTCCATAGTAATCATTCATATTGGAAGAACTGGTCAGTTTTTGGCCAACATCTTAAACTTTCTGATTTTTCTGTCATTCTGACAATCAAGAATTGTAAGAATCAATCAATTGTTCAATCGACCAAAATGATACAGCTCACAGGCGATTTGTTTTGAAATATGATTTTGTCTTATATATTGTTAATTGTTAGAATAAGGAACCTTTTGACAAATATTTTATGAAACAATCGCATGTGATCTTACATTTTTGTCAAGGCTGTTAGTATATTTTGGAATATTCTAGAATACTCTGTCTTCAAAGCTTGATTTACTTTTATATACCTGATATATGTAAGACTGTGCCTGAAACTTTGAACAATTTATCTGTGCATGATGGAGAGACATTGGGCTTTTTTGCATCAAAAAATGTCTGGTTTTGGTCAGTGTTTATAAATATATATAGCCTAACGTGGGAGTAGTTAAAGTTCTGATCAGACTGTCCGGATGCAAAGGCTGGTCCAAGTCTTAGTACTGCGCACATTTAAATACAATGTAGTTGGAAATATCACGCACAGGCCGATATGGTTTCGTTTTATTTTAAAAGAAAATCGCGAGAGGTTTTTGTATTTTTCTGACAGATATTTTTTGACAAGTTGGCTTGCAAGAAGAATCTAATGATAAGTATAATATTCCATTATTATTTTTTCAAAATATTTCAATTGCCAAAATAAATGTGTTAAGAAAGGTGTTTGAACAAACAGCGCAGAAAAGAAGTTTTTAAGTAGACTAGTACAACGTAGTACAGTCATAAGAACAGATAATTTTGGGGACCCATATCAGACAGTTTTGAGAGTCCTAGTAATCGTAAGGGAGTCTCAGAATCGCAAAAACTGTATATCTCAAAACCCTGGTAATATGTTTGATATATTTCAGTTTTGACAAGTTCTTATACATGTAAACAAAGCAAAAATAAGGAAATTTTTAGTGTTACTCGGTTATTGTTATGTAGAAAATTTGCAATTTCCACGCACAAAAGTGTAATTGCAGGATACCGGGTAAGGATATGAGACCCCCTCACACGACCTCACCGTTCATACAGACCTATATAATACAATTTATGGACCGTCGAACTATTGAAAATGCAGTCTATTTTGGTTGTGTTATTTCACATACAAAATGAAACTAGAACTGTCGTAAACTGACATTTACTCCCACTATGAGCTTGTCAGAGACAGGGATTTTCCCTTGGCAACATGTTAGTAAAAGGGCATATTGGTCGGTCCTTTCCGTTGGAGAAGAAATCTAAATCAAAGTACTGATAGTACTGAAGGCCAAGCAATGTTTAAATTTGTAAGATGAGAACTTCAAGAAGTGGTCAATTAAAGCCTGTTGGAAGAAATATGACTTGACGCTTCTTGTTTCTGTGGTAAACATTGTTGAAACAAAGATCTGAATAATTATTATCAAGTCATAACTTCTTTTCCACATTGATTTGTACAACACTATTCTAGTCCTGTCTACGTGATAAATGGTAAGCTCACGAACAATTTACCACTGAAACACACACTGGATAAATTTTCAATGAAGATGCAAGGTAATATTACATATCAGAATATCGTGAAATTGACACCGTGAATGATTGGGGAATAATTTTGGAGTAAAATTGAATGAGTGTGATGAGTAAGTTTTAAATGAAATTAAAGAAAGGTAATTCATTATCGCTAATTTTGTTCAATATTAAGAAAAAATAGCGAAACTCATTACCTCCTCCCCCTCTCTCTCTCTCTCTCTCTCTCTCTCTCTCTCTCTCTCTCTCTCTCTCTCTCTCCCTCTCTCTCTCTCGCTCTCCCTCTCTCCCCCCCGCTCTCTCTCTCTCTCTCGCCAAATATGCCTTTAAGATCTATAAATAGCTTTCTTTGTCTTTACGAAAAAATCAGCTAATGTCAAAGCGCAATTGATAGCGCATCAAACAGTCAATGTAGACGTCCCATTTCGTTCGGGGGCGGGGAGGGGGGGGGGGTAATCAGATTTTCACATACTACTTCACAGGTGGGTCACACAGGGAACTTTTGTGCCAAGTTTAGTTGCAATTGGCTTACTAGTTTGATAGTAAAACGTAAGATTTCAGAATTGAAATGAGTTTGATCCTGTCATGCTCATTTTGAGTGGACCGTCTAAATTTCACAAACAATTTTGTGCAGGGTTACCCCCAAAACATCATGCCAGTTTTTGTACAATTTTATCCATTAGCAAAGGAGCAGAGATATTTAAAGAAATTGTCGCGCGACACGCGACAACTGACGCATGGCGGATTCGGAGTGCCTGTAACTTCCTCTTAGGCAACGTGCACAGACGAGCTTTAAAAATCCCGACAGCCCTAAAAAATCGGACAGGGGCTCCTCTATAATTTTCATATTTTTGTTTGAAATGATCAAGAGCAAATCTTGTCCCGTCCAATATCAAAACCAAAAAGATTAACCCCTGTCATGCTGAATCTAGAATATTCTTGTTTTGGAAGGTGGTTAAGGCAAAGATCAGCATTCACATATGTACGGTCTGATCTTAGTCTTAACTATCTTATTTTAATTTCGAAACTGGATAATATTATATAATAGAGACAAATAGTCAGAAAGAGTGAATACCGCCGTCGGGGATTGAACCCGCGACATCTAGTTTAATAGTCTACAAACTGCGCTGTGACGGCGGTATTGCGGACGGACAGACAAACAGACGTACATGGTGACACTATAACCCCCCCCCCCTCCCTACCCTAGCATAATTCCGGTTTAAATATTAGCATGGCACTCTACCGCTTACACGGAAGTCTTTAAAATCATCGTTTGAAAAACGAATGCACAGAGCAGTGTCCTGTTTTAACATTTGCCAAACTGTAGATCTTTACACATAAAAAATGCTGGAGAAAACATATACTTGCATCCTGTAGTGTTTTGAGAAAAAAATCTCTGCTTCGAGGATCATTGTGGAAAAAAGAAATTGCTTATAACAAGCGATTGTTCCCCAATGGTCTCCCATTGTGAAAATTCAGACTTGGACTCCTTGATTTCATGTGTTAGGAGTCCAGTTGACTCCTTAACCTCAGGAGTTAGTGTCAACCCCTGAAAAGGTTTGGACTTCAGTCATGAAATCTCGAGCCTCCGTCATAGCGGAGTGGTAGCGCGTCGTACTGTCATTCAAAAGGTCCCAGGTTTGTTTCCGAGGGGCGGAACTTTATCTTTTCGACTATTTGTCTTCCACCAATGGGTTGATAATAGTAGTCCTGGGATGTCGGAGAGAACTTCGATTAAGGATTAGACTCTAGTTGAGATTTAAAAAAAAAAACCCTTTAAGTGATGATATTTTTACAAATACTTATCAAAACCTTTTGGCCAAGGATTCTGGAATGCGTCATCTCATAGTACAGGAATCTGCATTCTAAAACTACTAGTACATTATGGGCCAAGTGCCAGATGTCCTTATTAATGACCATTACATGTAATT
This sequence comes from Fragum whitleyi, assembly GCA_948146395.1. Lineage (NCBI taxonomy): Eukaryota > Metazoa > Mollusca > Bivalvia > Cardiida > Cardiidae > Fragum > Fragum whitleyi. The sequence continues at coordinate 8,807,036 of OX411546.1, forward strand.
AAAACTGCATAAGTTATCAAAATTTGCCATCCACGCCTTGGTCGCCATAGTTACCATTCTCATTGGAATACCTTTACGTTTTCCAAATACCTTTTCAATATTTCTGTCAGTCTGACAAATCAAAAACCTTATAATACCTTTCAATTATATGTTCAAATAATCAAAATGATACAAGATGATATATAACTTGCAGGGGACTTGATTTATTATATATGTATTTTGTCTTGTTTGTTGTTAAAATAAGCAGATATACTAGAACCTTTTGACAAAAAAATATCATAAAACAATCACCTGTGATGTTTCCTTTCGGATTGGGTTTTTGTATAATTTACTTTACCCTAGAACTCTCGATCTCCATAGCTTGACTTACAGGATACCAGAAATATTTGAACTTGTGCCTGACAATTCCAACACAGAACTTGAGCTTTTCTGGGCTGTCACGCAGATCATCAAAATTATTCTCTGGTTTTGGATAGTGATGATTAGCATGTAGCTTATTTATAAGTGTGTGATGAAGAAAGTTTATGGCTTATTGATAAGTGCGTGAAGATTTCGATCAGACTGTGGAAATGCAAAGGCTGATCTGAGTTTTTGCGCTGTTCACATTTGAAAAAATTAAACGTGAAAGGTTTTACAATTATTTACTGATAACTAATTTGTTGACCTGCAAGAAGTATTTACTGATAGATATGACCCGTCACGCCAAAAGGGACCATCCGGGAATTCTGTAAAATGAACTTTTTGAAAAAGAGATTTGTTCCAGCATAGATCAACCAGAAGTCCTATTTCAAAAATTCCTGCACTGGAAGGTAGACTGATCAGTCTAGATTAAGAAAATAAACACGGTGTAATAAGCACAGTTTGACTAGGGTCGAAACTTTACGCACTTCCCAGATGGAACCTTTTCACGTGACGGGTCACAAATATATTTTCTAATACTGTTCGGCAACTTGACTACATTGCGCCACCTTTAAAATCAAAGTACTGAAAGTACTGATAAGTTGGAATGCGTTCAAGAGACGGTGACTTCAAGTAACTAACAAAGCTGACGCCTCCCGCCCTCCACAGGTGATCATATAATACGTCGCGTCTTATTTGCGGGCAAATATAAATCAATGTATTTCAACAACGATATACGCTGAAACCCCTGAATCGCTGAATCTGATGAAAGAAAAATGCCAAAAAGGAAGAAAATGATACGGACCATACAGCAGACTAATGGACGCACAGGCGGACACTTATACACTCAAAACAGTTACTATGCTATTTTTCAAATGGCTTCTGCTAAATTAGAGTTATGAATTACATCTTTATTTAGAATTGTCGCAAAAAGGACCGTAACAAGCGCTTTATTCCTGATGAAAGCTATTTTCGCAGGGAAGTCTTTTACTTCATGAGTTGGAATCTCAAGAAATTTTTTGCACGAAGTTAAACTGTGACTTCAACCTCCGTGACTCCATAATTTGGCACTTTCTTGGGTCGTTGACAACATTTGTGTCAAGTTTCATGATTTGGGTCAATTTGTTGTAGAGTGAAAACTGTTTACAGTTAAAGCTTACTTATTGCATTGACATGTATGACCTCGAAATAATATGGACTTTTGGGGGTCATGGTCAACATTTGTGTAAAGTTTCGTTGTTGCAGGTCAATTGCTCCTCCGTTTAGCTAGCGGAAAGCAAATGGTCACTGGACAGACAGACAGACATGATGAAATCAATATATGCTCCTCTACTTCTGAGTTAGGGGTGTGATTGTGCTCTTAAGCGTCTTCAAGAATGTGAAAAAAATAAGTTGTACTAGTAGGTTTGTTTCAAATGGCAAATCATCTTGGCGATGGGATGCAATTGGGCAAAGATATTCATAATTCCATTAAAGATATAGTGATCAGGCTTTTTATTGGATGAATTTTGGGTATTGACAATGAAACATTCATGTAGATAACTGCAATATGACCGAAAACAAACTACAAAATGTTTCAAAATTATTTATTAAGTTTAAAATTGTATCATCACTTTAACAAAAGCAGAGTTTTCTTTTTCGATGTTTCAGTCAAAAGTTTGCTCAAGGTTTTTTTCATCCATTACATATCATTTTAAACTCAACAAAAAACATATCATTGGCTCAATGCGAAAACAGTTGTTACTTTTTATATGCCTGTAGGAAGTTACAACTGTTTTACACTGAGATATCAATATTATTATTGGCAAGTATTGTCGAAAAGAAGCTGTGTTTGTTATAAAGAAGCACTTTCTTCTTGTCCACACTTTCACCTTAGTATTTAAGTTTCCCTAGTTTAGCTTGGGCTCTTTGTGTTACAAGTTTTCACTGAAGTAAGAGTCAAACCATTTTGAACTTAAGTTGTTTGTAGAGCAAAGGAAATCTTTTTTCTTCTTAAAATTCAATAAGTAAAGCGGCTTTAGCAAGTGATTAGCTTCACAGGCCTTAGCTTTGGTTGATATCCAAGTTTAAGGTTCTGAGAAAATGATTAAGAGAGTGTCCACTATATAACATACAGAGAAATGACCTCCTCCTATAAAAGACACATTTTTTCATCTAATCACAATATTAAGTTTTTTGTTATCTGATAAATGGTCACCAAAGGATAATTCAAGCGAAATATGGTCGATATTCATCTTTTATGTTTTCGACAAAATGATTAAGTTTCTATTATATAACATAAAGAAATATAACCTGTGCCTATAAAAGACATATATTTCATCTAATAACAATATTTATAGCAGTCTGATAAAGGATTACCCAAGTATCCCAAGAAAACATAGTAGATAATATAGTAAACCAAGAAAATATACTTAAGGACAAAAGTTCTGTCCGCTTTTGCCTTATCTAATGACGCTTTAAGTTGAAAGTTAATGTCTCGGAATTATTGCTTAGTAGTATCGACCATATTTTCAAAACATAGGGACTGTTTTCACCGGCATTGGATCACAAATGACGTTGATTTAGTCCCAATTTGATGATATTTCTAACTTTTTTTCACGCAGCAAACGACATAACATAATGGATTTTTGTACGAGAGCCATTCTTTATTTATAATCTAATAGAAAAACACTTTAAAAAATTTGTAGAAAATTGGTTGGTTTTGAGAGACACTATTTTCATTTAGGGTGCGTCATAATTTTTCGCAGGTTTATCGTTCGATTATGAAATAAAGACGTCCTCTGCCATTGTCATTTTTTTGATTAACGGCATTGTTTATGAGTGATATCTTTTATCTGAATTTTAGTGTTTAAGGCCGCGTATTTAACGACGTCTGTCAGAACGATTGAAACGACGTTATGTTAACCCCTTTCATTTTTTTAGGAAAATTTATGCGCGATATCATCAAGATATTGAGTACAAGCCTGCATGATTTCTATTCATTGAAATTTGCACTCGCTTGGAATAGGCCGAGTCGTAATTAGACAATCTAACGCGTTTTTTTTATATCGTCGTTTTATTCTTAGACCGTAGATCAAAGTTTTACAAAACTAACAAATAGCGCTTCATTCATTCGTGTTCTATGTCTCATAAAATGTTTTGCCCTATTTGCATATTCGCGATACCGGACAAGACTTTTGTCAATTAGTATATATTGGTGCTCACTTTAAATCAATGCACACGCGGATGATATGATTACCATGCGCGAATCGAGGAGACATGAGCATAATTTTTTATGAGAATTGTAGGTATTCCGGTGGGTGTAGAACAAACTGGACCTGAAAGCAAAACACGCGGGGTTGGTAAACTCGTTCAGATATTTGAAAAAAAGGCTGTAGTTAACTTGTGATTATCTTCAATGATATTTAAAGGATTGCTCACGTGCGTATTTTTGCACAAGTGAATTAATGTCTATGCAATTTTAAAGAAAATGGACAAAAGCAGAAAGAGAAGATAAATGCTTGCCTACCTTCATCGATCCTTGCTGCGTCCACAATCAAGTTAAATTATCGCGCTTTTTGGAAATGGTTTTCCGGTTTCTAAGAACAGAACAGAATAGAAGAACACGTCTTTTATATTCATCTAAGTACAATGGGGCACAATATGGACAATATACATTAATAATGTTATTTGCAATAATTTAAGTGCTTCCGGTAAAACAAATAGATGAATGATTGGATTGGGGAAATTTTAGACTCATCCGAGGGATAGAAACGCTATTATACAGTTGTAGTTACTATGTCCAGTACTTTGAAGAATTATATTTTGTTATCAGTGGTAAACTAGTGGATAAGAAAAATTGCCGGTTGGGACTTAAAACATCGCAGCTAAAGGTTAAGTATGCTACAGTTACGACGTTTCGGTCTCCATTTGATATTATAAATTGAAATTGAATAGATCTTTTGTGTTGGGATAATTATTTATCTTTTATTTGATTGAGTACAAAAAAACAACGACATGCATAAATATATAATTACAGTAAATCGTGCCGAGATGGCTATATCCCCTGTTTTTTCCGTTCTTGTTCGATACGAAAAATCAAGGAATATGATACAAAAAAGGTAACCGAAACAAAATATTTACATTACACACGAATGCAACAACAAACTTTGAGATATATACGATAGGTGTAAATTCCCGGGGGACAGTTGAGAACATAAGTCGTCTGGTGTTGGGGTAAATTTCACTTCATATGTATAGGAACATTCCATTCGTTTGTAAACTTGAACTTTCGTAACTCATAAGCAGAGATTTCATTCATAAAAGGGCAGATAAAATCGTAGTAGGTCATCAGGTCGTGTGGTATGGCCAATCAGAAAACGGCTTTTGTTTACACATGCATGAGTTCAACTCGTGTCATAGGAGCGTGCATGGGAAAAAGATTTTACGGTGCATAGATAATTAATAAAAGAGAATATTTACAGAATCTGGTTTTTAATACAAATAAATAATCTGTAGATGTTCCGCGTTTCTAATGATGGTTTACGGAACAATAAGTTACAAAACATTTGAACAATTTTGTTGAAATGTGTAATAAGGTCGTTCAGAAAGAGAAACTAGACCTCTAAAGAAGCTATAACACAATTCTGCGAAAAATTATGCGACATTACCAAATAAGCAGATCACGTCATTGCCTTGTGCTATCGCCACAATTCAGAGAAAACAGATCGCGACATTACCAAATAAGCAGATCACGTGATTGGCTAGAGCTATTGTCAATAGCTGACATTATTGGAGTTGACTTATCACATGATTTCCAAATATAGTAATGCAAACACGTGATACTAGTAAATTCGTACCCGACTTTTAATAAATATCGTTTGAAACATAAATTAGCGTCTTAATAATATATTTGAAGTGATAGTTGTGTAATTGTACAACATTATTTCTTTTTTGGTGTAATTAACTGTCTGTCTATGTCAAGTTGAGATAAACAAAATAGACCGAAGTGTATTCACATCCTGTTCACGTGATATGTGTTATCAGAAAACCCGAGATGAAATTATCTTGTGTTCATTTTGCGGTTTTGTTAAATCTAAGTTGGAATTGCTCCGCATTCCAACTTAAAAATGTTTGGAGATATATAAAAGTGAAAGTTTGGTTTTTTACGTTTATGTCATACGCAATTTTACGGCTTGACACTTTATCCCCAGTCAATCAATTGCAAGTCCGCTGTTTACACTCGGGGCTTTCGGCTGCAATAGCACTTTGACATACATTCTCATAGGTTCCCATTTATACACCTGGTGGTTCATATTACTTTGAAAAAAAATCCGCGATCTGGGAGGGATTCGATTCAGGGACCATTCGATCCTAAAGCCACCATCCCAACTACCAAGCAAAGGAGTTACATACAATTAAGTTCTCACAAAAAGTAGTTGGTACCCTTTTTAACCTATGATAGAGCTGAATTTCTTTTTGTAGAAATACTCTCAATCATTTAATTTTTGTGACATTTCCAATTTCGAAAAGAATATACCTACCCGCATCTAAAATTTGCCAAATGAACATATAATCACGATACTGATTAAAGACTCTAAGACAATATTGCCCAGTGGGCGGCAAAATTTAGTAATTAACGATCTTTAAAGCTGTAGTAAGGAGGTTTGGCCTTCCACTCCCTTAATTGTCATTCTTTGATAGAAGTGTGTCATTGTGATTATTAGCTAAAATGTAAACGGCTGTCTTAATCTTGCACCGGCGGATGCACATATCTTTTCTGACATTTTCCCCCCACTGGCGATTAGAAAAGGATCTAATAGGGCGAGAAATTGATGCGAGATATTCCTTCGCACAACAAGATTCTTACCCTCTATTAATGTTCAAGAAGTTATATTAACATGTTGAATCTTGCAGCATAAATAATAATAATTATAATAATAAAATAATAACAATAATAATGATAAAGATAATAATACTAATTTTGTATATTTATCCATTGATTTTATTTCCTCCCAATGGAGATTAATAAATAGATACATTATTAACAAATAAACTTTGAAACAAACATCATTGAAGAATTAAAAAAAAAGTTTTAATTCATGAAATCGTTTGTACCGCGACCACAAACATCGTGACTAGAGCAGTGCCATACTGCAATCATATGCATATTAAACAGAGAACTATAACCAGTTTCTTTTTTGTTTTCTGAAAGCTCAGAACCGGTTTCAGCCCCAAATACTTTAATACGACAGTTTTCGCGCAAGTCTGTGATCAGCTCCTGAGCGATCGAACGATAATATATACGTTAATAACTATATCGTTTATAAATGACATTTTGCATTCAGTCAATAATCAAATGGGACTTCATGGGATAGAAAATCCACATCTTAAAGGTCCAGTCCCATGGCCAATGGCTCATAAAATACGCATAAATTACGCATAAAATTGGTTTTTGCGTGATTGTTCGTTAATTTTCTGGGAGGTGTGCGTGGTCAGAATCACAGATGAATCGCGTATCAACTGCGCATGTTTCATTTACAATCACTGACAAAGAAGTAACATTCGACGCAAAACAGCTCACAATCCCAAACCCAATACAATTCCATATGCTTTTTGCGTGTTACGTGCGTTAATAAATTTTAGTGAGTGATTGTAAGTGGAACATACATGGAATGTGCGTGTTTTGTTAGTAATATGTGCGTATTCTGTAAGTGATTCGTCAGTGATGTGCGTGTAAGGAGCCAGTTCCTGACGCTCAAGCACTGACGAAACACTGATAGAACACGAACATATCAAGCACCTTCCACGTCCAAACTACGCACGAAATGCGCATAAACTGTGTATAATCGCGCACGTTGTGCGTGGAAAATATTTTAAACCGTTCAAAACCGGCGATTGCGCACAAACCCGTATTCGCGTACAATCACTTACAAAAACTGATGCTCCGCGTGTGAAACACGTGTGATTTTCGCACATCACTGGCGAATCACGCTCAAAGAATTATTTTATGCGCAATTCATGAGTAATTCGTACGCTAGTGCAGTGGGACTTGGGCTTTAGATATTAATTTAATAATCTTCAGGTTTAGAAAATATTTGTACAGACTTTAAAGAACACAAGGTTGCACTGTAGTATGAAGACATGCGACGGGATCGGCGTTAATTCTATTTCCTGACGTAAATTAATTGCCTGGTATGCAGTTCGCTTCCAAGATAGTATATGTGGTAATGTCGCTGGATTGACAATAAAACAATGGAATATATATATGCAGTAGACCGTAATTGTTCAAAATTTTACATATTTCAAATATGAAATACTAAGAAAATATTGTAATGTGCACCGGTTTCCGCGATATGATTGAAAACTGTTTAAAGCCGCGTTATACCCCAAACTTACAAATCTAAAATGGGCCGTCAACCCTTTATTCGTTTTCCTTTGCACAACAAGATTTATACCGTCAATTAATGGTCAAGAGGTTATATTACCATGTTGAATATTGCATAATAGTAATAATAATAATGATTATAATATTGAAATGATAATATTAATAGCTTCGGATTCAGAATTTCCAGGATTTGTGTGAATGGGGTTCTAACTCGCAAATAGGTAGGGGTTCATTTTACTAGTTTATCACAATTTTGACCAAATTTCTGCATGCAAGTTTACTAATTTTGTTGAATTACCCCCCCCCCCCCCCTTCCCCCCCCCCCCTCCCCCCCCCCCCACACACACACAAAATAAATAAATTAATCAATAAATAAGAAAAATACCCGCCAACCCCCATTTAAAAATAAGAAACTGGTTACTAAAAACTTAATGGATAAAATGCGTCATTTGTAATATCATTCTACCTCAATATACATTCATTTTACATCAACATATATACATATTATTATGATAACAAAAATAATTAAAATGATATCTGACTTGAACAAATTAAACATTATCGTCTGCAAGTACTCTCATTATGAATCAGTCTTAACCTTTTAAAAAATGGCAGTGCTATTTTTGTTATTGTCTTTTATGCGATGTATAATTTAAATGCAAATTGTCATTTGACATTCTTTACAAATTACAAGTAATAAACTTTGAAAATATCTCGGAATGAGTAAAGATTTGAATACATAAGCTACGTGTAATGCAGAGAAACATTATGGACCAAGAATATACCACCGGGCTTGTTGAGTTGGTGTGAATGACCATTGCATGCAATTAAAATCAAATTAGACAAACAGACGAGGCAGGCAGCGGTTCCCTGACAAGTTTAATGAGATTTATTGACGGACAAATGGGCAGATAGGGCTTTTTTGTCCCCAATCCCTAATGGACTTTTTGGCCAGAATTTCTCCGTATGAGGTAATGTTGATTAAATAACTTTTATATTAATCAATACTTCTATATTTTTTGTTAGTATTTTATATTATTTTTCAGTGATAAATTCATATGATACGTCTGCCTTTGAGTGAATAACGTACGCTATATATTGTCAAAATTTGGCAAATAAGCCCCGTATCCTAACAGGTTACCATCTTTGGTATCAAATTTATAACCTGTACTTTTCGAGATTTCTTAATTGTACGCAATTCACTTAGTTACAGTTCATAACATCGCGAAATTGAGGCTCACTGCGATTAGAACCATTGAATATCACTCCGACAGAGCTCCATTCATTCATGCCAAACACTCACTCAAATCGATCAAAAAACGCTCCAAAGTCATTAGAAAATGAAATAGTTCAAATCGATCAACATTTAACTCAAATCGATCAAATCATTCTGCGTTTTTTTGGCTGGTGTTAATTTACCAGTGTCTGACGTCATAGTGTTTGCTAGTAATGACGCGCAAAAAGTTGCGCTTTGAGAAAAAACTGATACAAAAAATATAAAATAATCGTTTGATTTTTGAGTAAAATCGATGCATCTCTCAATGAAAGATCAATCGATCTTACACTGTAGGATGAAATGAACGAAAGCGGGGTATAAGTTTTTGATAATACCACTGATGGTGAGATTATCAAATGATAATCTATTTCTCGACAATCCACCGCATTAAAGAAACGTTCTCCTTCAATCCCTTTCGGAAGGTGATGGATGTTGCATCACTTGAAAATTTCACCGCTAGACCGGAGAATTTACCACACGGTTTTAACCCTTTTATTCTTTTCTTATCTTTGGATGTAGCCCATCCTTTTGCCATGTAAACACACGCAAAACCTCGCGCTTTAAGAGAAATAATTCTAAAAAGAGGACCATTGGCCCTAAAGCGCTCACTTGAGGCATCTAGTTGACTAAGGTTGTAAAGTGTCAAAACTCCTTATTTGAAATTCATGACTGGCTCAACAAATTTCCGAGAGATCAAGAAGACAAATATTTGGATTACATCTCAAGACACTTAAGTCAAATATGTTACCTCTTAAGTACTAAAAATTTTCAAGATTTGAAAAGGTTTCCAAGTGTTTGACCAACTTTCGAACTTCTCTAAGATTTCAAGACAAAACTTCTGACAAAATGTTCAAACAAATATATGTCCTCAAGAGTACACACAATGTCATTCCTAGATTTGACCCATTGACCTCATTTTTTACCCCACTTAACCTATTTTTGAACTTGACTGAGATTTCGCGGAGACATACATTCTGAACAAGTTTCAAGATATTTGAGACAAAAACGTGGCCCCTAAAGTGAACATAAGGTTCTTCTAAGATTTGACCCAATCTTTTTACCTCACTTGACCCAGTTTCAAACTTGACTAAGATTTGATGGAGACAAACATTCTGACCAATTTTCAAGATATTTGTGCCAAAATGTGTCCTCTAGAGTGCACACAAGGTTTTTTTATAAGCTTTGATCCATTGAACCATTTTTTGGCTCAACTTGACCCGATTTCGAACTCGACCTAGATTTGACTGGGACAAAGATAAAGATGTAGTCTCCAGTCATTTGGTTCAAACATGTAGACTCCAGAGTGCACTCAAGGTTTATCTAAGATTTGACCCCTTTACCCCATTTTGACCCTACTTTACCAAATTTTGAACTTGACCAAGATTTGATGGTGACAAATTTCTGACCAGGTTTCAAGATATTTGAGATAAAAAGTGTGGCCTCTAGAATGCACACAAGGTTTTAAATAGATTTGATAAGACGATCCCATTTTTTACCCCATTTGACCCAATTTCGAAATTGGTCGATTTTTGATGAAGAAAAACATTCTGACCAAGTTTCAAGAGAATAGAGCAAAAGGTGTGGCCTCTAGAATGCAAACAAGGTTTTAAATAGATTTGATAAGACGATCCCATTTTTTACCCCATTTGACCCAATTTCGAAATTGGTCGATTTTTGATGAAGAAAAACATTCTGACCAAGTTTCAAGAGAATAGAGCAAAAAGTGTGGCCTCTAGAATGCACACAATGTTTTTAAATAGATTTGACAAGACGATTCCATTTTTACCCCATTTGACCCAATTTCGAACTAGATCGGTTTTGATGAAGAAAAACATTCTGACCAAGTTTCAAGAGAATAGAGCAAAAACTGTGGCCTCTAGGATGCACACATGTTTTTTTTTTTTTTTTTTTTTTATTTTTTTTTATTTAAGATTTGGCCCCTTAACCAATGTTTAACCCAATTTGACCCAAATTTGAACTTGAACGAGATTTGATGGAGACGAACATTCTGACCAAATTTCAAGGCGTTTGGGCAAAAAATTTGGCCTCCAGAGTGCACACAAGTTTTTTTTCTAAGATTTGACCCCTCGATCCCATTTTTTACCCAACTCCACACAACGAGTCAAACATGGGACTTTTAGAGTGCACACAAGATGTTGACGGACGACCGGACCCAGCTCGATCACAATAGCTCACCATGAGCACTTCGTGCTCAGGTGAGCTAAAAACATAATTCGACTAATTTATTGATTAAGCTTGAAATATATCATTTTTTCATTCGTAACCAACAAAAGATTTAATTTCACACATGACATACCGTACTCGTGAAAGATTAGCTTTCGTAGTTCATTTATTGAAGAAATGAATTAAAGGTTCACAGACTTTCAAAATAAAAGCAATCATTATCTAACCCGTTTCAGTTGTATCAGTATGACATATCGAGAGGGAAACAGACGTTCACGTTTGGCGTCCATACGGAAATCCATCGCTATTATAGTGAAAGAAAGATCGACAAACTATCTGATTATAGCCTTCATTCTCATAGCCGCCATCTTTCAACTCGCTGGTGACGTCACGTCCGGTTGGCTGGTCCTCGATGCCAAGGCAAGCAATCCGTTGTATGGGAGGTACATCGATTTGGAACTTGGCTTGATTTATGTGAAACATTGTACGACGGGAAAATGTGAAACAGTCCTTACTGATAACTTTAACCATCAAGATTTTTTAAGTAAGTATATTTTCCAACTGTCATCGACTATAGCTATTTTTCTACCAATTACGGTACAGTACGAACGTGCGTACTAAAAATCATAATGTCAAAAAATATCGTTGTTGAATAATCAAAACGTAGTACCTACAGCTTTGTGAAGCTGTAGTAACTTTGTTCTGTTCAACCGCCGACGAAATTTTTTTTGAAATATCAAAAAACAGAAAAACGCACAATTTTCAGTCAAATTTGTCCAAAAAGATTTTTTGTTTTTGATTTTCATTTGTTTGCTCTTTTCAATCTTATACATTTATATTTGTAGAATATGTCTTTAAAAAGAAATCTGGCCATCAGAAATGTTCTTTGTGCGAGCTTGAAACACTGGGGTAAATCTTTACAGTGAATTACGTGATTAAACCAAGTCATACATTAAGTTGACTATTTTACAATGAAGAAATGTAGCTAGATTTACTTTCTCTTGGTTTATTTTCAGTAAATTATATCCTATATAAGTACAACACTGAACAACTGTTTTACTAACTATCTGTATATTCGATATTGCTATTAAAAACAGTATGGTCGAAGCAGATTTGTTAGATTTTTTGCAGTCAATTAAACTGTTAACAAAACATTATGTTAAGATCGCATTGTTTACAAGAATTCAAATTTTAGTTGTTATTACACTTTGCAAATCTTTTGGGATGTAAAATAGGCTAATTTGTGATTTTGAAACAGGGCTTTGATCCAAAATACACCAATTCTTACAAAAAATGTCCGGTAACGTAGGTCACCACTTATGCAAATAAACATAAATTTCATTGATTTTTTACTTACTTTTTTCAATTCAAATGAATAACTTTTGTGATTATTTTACTCTTATCGTGTAATCTATTCTCCAAATCATTTTCAAACCTTTTTTTAATACAATTGAAGTATTTGTATTTCCTTCCACTGAGATTATGAAATAATTTCTTGAAAAATTATTTAAAATCTCAGTTTTCTCACGAAAATATTTTTTTCTCATAATTAGGATTTTAAGCCTAAAATCCAACTTTTTTTCTAGGCTGCTAGATAATCATTCAAATATGTATACCCTTGTTTCTTTCTAAGAATGCTATTTTTTTCTAAAGCAAAGTGGAAAAGTGGAAAAGTGGAAGGGAACGCCAAGTTGAAAACAAAATTGACATCCTTATTAATTTCTTTGACCCACTAAACTTTGTCAAGGAAAAAGTTTCTGTTTATGTAAAAAACTTCATTTGAATAGTTTTACTTCAACATAGAATAAAACATACATATATGTATATATAAATTCTTGAATGAATATCCATAGTGTAACATTTTTTTTTCTACATACCTATTTCATTATCATTCCTGAGATAAAAATCATTTGTATTTCAGGCTTTTGTAAGGTTTAATAGTTTCTGTATATAGTCTGTCAATATTTAGGCAACTGAATTACAAGATCAAAAGCAATTTTCTATCATATTAACCCTTTGCTGTTTAATTCCTGCTTTTTACGTGCCTGTCATGTATTGATTGAGAAAACATTATGAAAAAAGAAGAAATTGCTTCTGACAAGCAATTTCTTCTTTTTCCACACTATTTTCTACCCTACTGAATGGTTATTTTTCAAATTAAATCCACTTTAAATTTTCTTCTGCAAAACCTTTTAATTTGGACAGGTCCAAAATTTTGAAAAACAGGAAAGGGTTAAACGAATTTCTGGTTTTTGAACTACGTTACCAGCCGTGTGATCTACGTTACCAAAGTGACACTGTGCTTCATGGGTGTTTAATAAAAGAAATCACCATACAGGTGTAAGTTATGTTTATAAGACTAATCCAAGCTAGTATGAAAGGCATACATGTGTTTCCCACAAAATATCTTCATACCAATATTCAAGCTTTATTCGACCTGGTATTAAACGCGGCATCTCTTGATAAATTCTAAGTTCCAACCTAATAATCTCATGGTAATTCTTGTTAAGTTGAACACCCTGTATGTTACTCTGATAGCTAAAATAGTTTTTAGAGTAATTTTTATGCGAAATACGATGCAAAGTGCAATTTACTGTTTACAATAGTAACGAAATTCACAATAATGTAGTTCACTAAAACTGATTTACTGTAGTCTAAGAATGTGTGCTTTAGATACTACTGTGTAATTACAAACTAATATTGAAAGATACAATTCAAACCTTAACTGACAAAAATTTGAGTGAAATTCATTTACTTCTTAAAGCAGATCTGTACAGGAACGTAGTTCACTTTTATTTCTTGAAAAATAAAAGTCTACTTTAGAGAGTTGAAGACGATTTCTTTAAGAAATTCGGGCAATCATATAGAGTGTTAAAATAAATTTGTACCACATATGAAGCTTTTTAACATATTATTACTTCGTTACGGCTGTTCGAAACCATTTCTATATCAACCTCAAAGCGGTAACGTAATTCACTGTACTTTTTTGACATTGATTTAAAATCTGTCGAAACATGACTAAAATACCTAGGCATCTTGTTTGGGTTGCAGCTTAAAATATAGCATTTTAAGGCCAATTTGATAAATTTGTCAAAACGAAAAACATAAAAGAAACCCCATTGAGAATCAGGTAAAACTTACTACCCTGAAACTGGACACGAAATTTAACATATTTTACACCATTATGAAAAACGTTTATTTCATGATTAAGCGAAATAAATACTTATAATTATTTTTATCTGACAGACATCAATTGACCTCTTCTTAGCAAAGGAAGAAAATTTGGTTTCAAATCTTTTAAAACACTTGATAAGATGGATTTGTCATCGATTTTCCTTAATTGTGCGTTTTTCTGTTTTTTAGTGAAACGCACGTGCGTACTGTGCGTAAATTGTAGGTACGGCTTTTATTATCTTTTAAAATTCTTGTCACATGATATTGGAATCCCATTCCCCTAACTTAGAGATAATACAATAACTAGTATTTGAAACATTTCGATGCAAAGAAACGACACTATATATATCGTCCAATAAAAAAGAGTAAAAGACCTATTCAAATCGATTATTTTGACCGAAAAGAAAATTTTATTATCCGACATTTAATCAATATTTTTCTTCCAGTTACTGACGGCGAGCTCCTAGAGTATAGAATCGAGGCTGGCCTCGGCTTATTGATGGTTCTCGCGTGTAGTGTGCTGTGTTGTCGGTTAGCCTGTTGTAATAGAGGCTTGGACTCAAAGAAGGGATTCCTTATTGGAGTATTCCTGACGTCGTTACTCTCAGGTATGTAACGAGTTGCTCCATTTCCGAAAACTGTTTTCAGCAAGTTGCGATTTATATTTCAAATAATGTCAAATTAATAGTAAATAACACTGGCAGTTGATTTAAAATCCAAATTTTGCCCTGAAGGTAATATTCTTCTATCATAACTTAAATAAAAAAAACTTGGATTATGAAACAATTGCCTGTGGTTGATGATGATAGTACTCGACGAGTAACCAGGACTGCGTTTGGGATGACTAAACAGTACAAACAGTTTGTAAATCATACCCCGCTTTACACTTGCACAGCTTGCATGATCTCGTCGTCCTGATCCCAGGGCTCGACACTTGTGATGGGCAGATTACTCGATTATAATCGATAATCAGTTGGTTTAGGCTTCCGATTGAGATAATCGACTAAGATGTTTGATAATCGAATAATCAGTTCCTAACACATAAATGAATGCAATTTTAAACATTCATTATGTTCGAAACAGACGTCAGTTTGATGGCTGAGCTTAAAATAGTTGCCTAGATGTTTATGGGCAGTTACAACTGTTTCTCACTGAGGCATGAAGATGGTTGAAAGATCTGCAGAATGAGTCTCTAGGTCATGAGTTTTAACTAAACCTTCACATTTCATTCTTCAAATGATGATAGTGGGAGTGTTGTTTTAATTTCTAAGAAAATGACTGTACAATCGATCATAAGTTGATTTACTCTTCCAACTAAAATGCAACTAAAAACTTTTTTTTTTTTTTTAAAAAAAAAGAACCCTTAAAATAAGTCCTTAAAGTCTTTGTTTTATATACATTCATGTGAAGCGTCGGCCTAATAGACATGTGCGAAGTAGGTGTGAAAACGGAAACGGAGGCCAAAAACGGTTTAAATTTGAGGGACGGTATATTTTAGTATTATTTTTCTAAACCTTTATAACTTGGACTACCCTAATCAATGTATATACTCATTAACTCGAAACAAGGAAGTTTTGTCTTACATTCAAGCATTCATTTTTCGGAAAAATCTTTAATTCTGAAAACATAGTGAATATATAGATTCAGATCCTTTATAATGATTCAGAAGGGTAGTAGGGCCTAGTTTACATTTGGTCTGGGTCTCCCGTGCGGCGCAAAAATTGCACGTTACTCACGGGAAGGCAAAAAACATTCGTTTAACCATCCTAAGGCTTTACGGATACCGTGACCCTTGCGAATAATGGTTCGTTAAGAAATAATTATACTCTGAAATCGAAAGGATGTTCCGAAGTTGTAGGTAGTAGACACGCCGTGAGGGCAGCATGGTCTGGGTGCCGTAAAGACGTAACAAGATGACGCAAAAAATCGGCGAAAATGCGCGTATATGTATACATTCTGATTGCACCATCCTATTACTCCTAAGCCCAAGGTTATAAAACTTTTCTCAGACTCAACTGAGAATTTTCTCAAATTTTAAATTCAAATACATGTATGAAAATAAAAGAAAATATTAATAAGTTGATATTTTTAACAACTTACTAACATCATCTTTTATACTAATACATTAAAATGAGTATTAAAATAGATTTGTTTGTTTGAATGGAGTTTAACGCCGCTTTCAACATTATTTCAGTTATATCGCGGCGGCTGGAGCACCTACCAATGGATTCCTGGTATTTCTATCACCAGTACAACCACCACATTCTTTCCTAGCCTCCAGCCGCTATCTCACATAGGTCTACGATTATCGACCCATTGGTGAGAGACAAATTGTCGGAAAGAATGAGTGCCGCCGTCGGGGATCGAACCCGCGAACTCTAGATTGACAGTCCGACGCGCTACCAACTGCGCTATGACGGCGGCGTATTAAAATAGAATTACGGCTTTAATCCCAAATTGAATTTTGAGAAAACATTGAATTGAGAATGAGCAACG
The DNA here is from genome assembly GCA_948146395.1 of Fragum whitleyi. NCBI lineage: Eukaryota > Metazoa > Mollusca > Bivalvia > Cardiida > Cardiidae > Fragum > Fragum whitleyi. Next base: position 8,823,931 of record OX411546.1, read on the forward strand.
GTACGATATTGAAGCCTGAGATTTTTGAGGATTTGATACATAACGATTTTTGGCCTGGTTCAGCAGGTCATAGGAAACGACCCTGTAACATGGAAATTGCAAAGGAAAAAGATAATCGAGTCAAAAACCGAACAACGCGTGTACTACGTAGCTTTTTTGTGCTCATGCACGCGCAAAAAATATATCTAGTATTCGTCATCAACTTTTGTGCGACACGAAGTGCGTTCAACGCAGTGCTTGCATATCACTACGCTGTGCTAAAATCAAAGTACTGATAGTACTGAAGGCGAGGGAACTGAATAGACGGAACAACACACGATGTCAATTTTCTAGAATGTAACCTTGATTATTCAACTTGTCATTATTATGTATACCAGATATTTTCTTACTTATCTTATTTTCTTATGCCAAATTCACTGCTGTGTTAAAGATAGATAGTTTTTATATTTGATCTTGCTATTAAGGAAAAGTAGAAAAGGCTAACTAACACTTTCTCCTTTCTGTATTCTACCCTTTCTGCTACAAATGTTACTAATTTGCCCACATAATGTATGTTATCTGCAACCCTTTAAATTTTGGATATATCTTATTGTTTGTTGTCTTGTAATGGGTTAATCTAAATTAGAAAAAAAAATAAAAGCCTTGTCCCATCCCTAAACCCTTAAACAGACGACAAATTGTGTGAAAGGGAGAAATTGACCCTATCAATTCCTTGTGTTCCCACAGTAAAATACAAGTTCTTTAGGGAAATTCAATTCAATGTAAAAGAAAGAGTCGGCGAGCTTTTGCCCGTAGAAAACAGCATTACTACTATTGTTAGACGGAAAGATCGAATGGATAAATTGACAGACTAGTAGCAAACCAATCAACTCAACTAAAATTATAAAAACGCGAGTTGTCCCTGTCTGCAAAGCAGTATCGGGCGTAGTAATCTATACCTTAGGAATTAGTTGTTTTTGGCGGACTCATAGCTATATAGTGAGCATACCGTTCGACTTTTTTTCTTTGAAGTGAGTTCGGAAGGTGGCTTACGATCCCTATAGGCAAATGCAACCCTTGGTTTCCCTCGCTTAAAGAAGCCTTGCTAAAAAAGATTCAAAAATTGGAGTGCATGCCTTCAAATGTCACCTTGCCTCTTTATAAACCAGGCCTTCAGCGCTTTTTGCGCTTTGATTATTTCTCAGCCAGTTATCACATGTCAACCATGTCAAATTGTCAACGAACCCTCCAAATTTTCTAAACCATCCTTTAGCTGAATCAAACCTCTATTTGAAAAAAATAATTCCATTGGGTTACTAGACGTTCCCTTTTCGAATTATAGGGTTCATAAATGGGCCTGTGCGTGATATTTCCAACAATTTCTCATGCGCTCAAAGCCTCAGTCTTCACTTTGCCTCTGAAGGTAGATAAGGTCTATACCCCTCAACATACGGTCAATGATTCCTCCTGTTTGCATTATGTGGTTTGGCTGCACAGTCTATGGTTATCACGCACACATGAAATTGTTACAAATTTCATGCTCGGGCTCGCATATAATCTTTTCTTTAATGCTTTTCGGTGGTTTATCGAATAATAATGGCAGATTATCACTTGATAAACTCTACACAAAAGCAGTGAAATTATCAAAAACTTATACCCTGCTTTTGTGCATTTCATCCTATCTGACGTCATCTAGGCGGTGCGAGAAAAGTGACGTCACAATGAATGTTGCATAGCAATCACGCGCAAAATGATGCGCTTTACGAAAATATGTCCTAGAAATTTCACATTTTGTCTCATTTTTGCATTAAAGAAATAGAATAATCGTTTGTTTTTCGAGTAAGATCGATTAATATTTCATTTCGTGAAAAACAAAAGCTATATTTTCACTCGTGGCTCTGCCACTTGTGAAAATATAGCCTTTGTTGTTCACTCAATGAAATATAAATCGATCTTACACTTAACAAACGATTATCCTCTATTTCTTTAATGCTTTTCGGTGGTTTATCGAGAAATAACGGTAGATTATTACTTGATAATCTCACCGCAAAGGCAGTGAAATTATCAAAATATTATACCCCGCTTTTGTGCATTTCACCCTATCTGACGTCATCTATGCGGGGCGAAATAAGTGACGTAACAATGAACGTTGCATAGCAATCACGTGCAAAATGACGTGCTTTACGAAAATATGTCCTAGAAATTTCACATTTTGTCTCATTTTTGCATTAAAGAAATAGAATAATCGTTTGTTTTTCGAGTAAGATCGATTGATATTTCATTTCGTGAAAAACAAAAGCTATATTTTCACTCGTGGCTCTGCCACTCGTGAAAATATAGCCTTTGTTGTTCACTCAATGAAATATAAATCGATCTTACACTGAAACAAACGATTTTCCTCTGTTTCTTTATTGCTTTTTGGTGGTTTATCGAGAAATAACGGTTGATTATCACTTGATAATCTAACCGCAATAGCAGTGAAATTATCAAAAACTTATACCCTGCTTTTGTGCATTTCATCCTATCTGACGTCTTCTATGCAGGGCGAAATAAGTGACGTCTCAATGAACGTTGCATAGCAATCACGTGCAAAATGACGCGCTTTACGAAAATATGTCCTAGAAATTTCACATTTTGTCTCATTTTTGCAATAGAGAAATAGATTAATCGTTTGTTTTTCGTGTAAGATCGATAAATATTTCATTTCGTGAAAAACAAAAGCTACATTTTCACTCGTGGCTCTACCACTCGTGAAAATAGCTTTTGTTGTTCACTCAATGAAATATATAAATCGATCTTACACTGAAACAAATGATTATTCTCTATGTATTTTCAGGAATAGCCACCCTTACAGCCGTCGGACGGTTTGGTTTTCCCATGTTGGACGACCATCGAACCAAGGGAGATAATAGCGCTTACAAAACGCCGTACTCATTATTACTGGCCCTGATTGGTGGAATCTTTGCAATCATGGCGGCGATAACTGCATTGATGGATGTCTTTCGAACTATCTGCTGCAACCGTGATATGAATGATTGATGCAACATAGACCTATTGTCAATACAATACAATTAACAAATACTTTTATTTCCGTTAAAAGCGAAAGTAAACCCTATTCTGACCGATCGGTTTTTGAAGAGATGTATTGATCAACGTATGTATGGCATTATCTGTTCTCTTCTTTTGCAAGTTGAAGTGTCATACAATATTGTGTACATGTTCGGGTAAAATGCAATAAAATTTGTTTACAAAAATAATTATTTTGTGTAACATTATAATTATACTATTGGCATAAAGTTAAGCATATTAAAATAAGAATTACCAATGGAATATTTAGCAAGGGCGTAACTCCCATTACGCAATTTACGCAAGTGCGTAAAAGGATTAATCATCTGTTGAAAAACATCGTCGATGAATGATCATAACATCGAAACTACAGCTTATTCAAGCTGTGTTTTGATGTTAAGATTATTCACCAACGCCCAATTCATAAAAGGGAGCGAACGGAGGGCATTCATCTTTTGTCATAGACTCATAGTCCACAAATCGCCTTTATCCTATTTATTTGGTTGTCGCTTTCTGAATGTGTAATAATTTCAAAATCCTAGATACGCCCATGTATGTAGGACTGATAAAATTAAACCAATCTTATATTCCTAAACTTATATTACAACTTATTTCATGACCAGTTAATTTTAACATCTCATGAACGCACTAATTGACATTTTCACTTTCATATGCAACGAGTAGGCCTATGCGTTGTTGAAAGTCGACCTATAATTATAAGATTAGTAGCAATTAATCTTAAGTGGCCAAAACGATTTAAATCTTTTAAAGTTACACCACAACATAAATGAAATATTCACAATTTAGTCATTTTGAGTATCATTTGAGAAATTATAACATGTGGTCCGTGGATATTTTCAACTTCCGGTTTGTAATGTGTAACGCTTCCTTTTTTAGAATGGCGGCTCATCACCTTTTGATCATCGAAGACACAAGTTTTGTGTTTATTTCACATGATAATTTCGAATGTCTTCTCCTGCAGATGAATCTTACGAAATTGTTCAAAAGATTCAACATTTGGTAGAAAATATGCTTAACTTTAAGCCAAATGTATATGTAGATTAAGTGAAATATATACTTGGCCAAAAACAAACTTTACATACTTCTTGGTCTCTTTTGAATGACTTACAGGGACTGTAGATCAACTTTAGTGACACGTTCTAATCGGTCTTACTACAAAGACAACACAGAACCAACATTTGCGCGATTGAAGCGAATCCATACTGATGTGTACGTCACTTCCGAATTTGGTCACATACTCTTGTTGAGCTACCCATTGTTCATTTTTAGTGGTTTTTGTTTCTCAGTCACGTGTATTCCTTATCACTGACACCAAAAAAATGTTTGCATATTGAAACGGGTATGCCACAGATATCGAAAATGACATACACAAGACTACGTGTATGCATAGAGCTTGCATGTCTGTTTCTTAAGCCACTCTTATGTTTGGCTACTCGGGGCAGGCATTCACATTTTAGAACTGCTGAGCCCGGTGAGGGCAGTCGGTAGCTCGACTGGCTTTCAATCGAAGGGTCTTAAGTTCGATCTCCGGCTCAGCCATCTTTCATCCCATATTTGACAAGAGTGATCTTGTCTAGCGTTAAATGTCTCCCACGGAAAGGGCGAGGGATGCGCCTAAGAGATAAGGGCGACTGGTGGCTCAGATGAAATGTTCTAGTCGTGTCGTGAGAAACGATAAGAAACCATGGATAAGTGCACCGGCCGTCGAATTTTCGATTTTAAAAAATTAAAAGCGACGTTTAACCCCATATCATGAAACAAAAATCGGTTTGCAACCACTAGGAGTGTGGATCGAGATGAGTTAGACCCCGTGTGACGTCATGTACAGGCATTGTTACCATCGCATATTTTCTCGTTCATATCATACGGAATTATAACTGCAAGATGATTTTTTGGTGTTTTTAGCTCAGAGGTTGGTTATTGATATTGGAACGACTGAAAGCTTTTGTTTGTTTGAATGGGGTTTTACGCCGCTTTCAACAATCTTTCAGCCATATTGCGGCGACTAGAGCACCTAACATTGGATTTCTGGTATTTCTCACACCAGTACTACCCGATGATGACATCCTTTCCTAGCCTCCAGCTGCTATTCCACATAGGTCTACGATTTATCGACCCATTGGTGAAAGACAAATACGAATTCAAGCACAAAAACGTATAGGACCGATACTCAAAACATCACCGATACACTTTATCACCGTTTATCAACGTACATCGGATATAGCGATTAGTGAGTCGAGGGAAATGTCACGGGGTGTTGTACAAGGTGAGCTTTTTTCTCTTTTTTTGTTAAATCACGTAAAACTTTCCTGTAAGCATACAAGACAGGCGTTACTGATATAATCATGTAGCTTTCTACCCGTATCAAATGATTGGTTAGCATCCATAAGCGGCTACAATTAAAAAAATACCCCCCTTATAACCGATGATTTCCGTTTGTCCATCGCGAAAATACTGTTATGACTGAATTTTTAGAGTTTCTCATACTTAAACCCATGATAAATTGCCTAACATAACACAGAAAATCACTAGAAACACTCCTGCCTTTTGTATGAAGTGAATATACCGAAAAATTCACATGTTGTTTCTTCTCCCGGTGTACGGCCTATAGGGAGATGGTGTACGTCGTATAGCAAATCTCCCGTTAATAGTGTACGGCCTATAGCAAGAAAACATATTTCTTAAAAAGATTGTCTAGCGCTAAATTAAAACGTGTTTGATGAATAAAGTTATCTTTTTGTCGTTTGTACATTCGATGGAGCCTTTATCCCTTACCAATGCAGTTGTCATGACTAATTTAATCTTTACCACAAATGAATACATGTTTTTGTATAATGTTATAGTCAAACCTCGGTAATTGTGTGCTTTTAAACAGGCTTTAGACAAGTATGATATGTATAAATTGAGATCAGCGAGATCATCGCTGTCATTTTCTCTGTCTCGACTTAAAGAGCAAAGAAACTCAGCATTACTGGCATCTCTTTCATCCTTTCCAAATTTTGGATATCAAGATCAGACGAGTCGTACTGTTACTGCTCTTTTATCCCTTACTCAGTTTGAAGATATGATTTTAATTTCAATTGTAAATAGTGACCATTCTTTCGGTGAGAATCATTTGTGTTTTATTTTGAATGCCCCTATAGCTTTTATCAGTATAAACATGGCCAAGCTTCATGGATATATCCAAAATATGGGCATTGTCCATTTGTTGTCGGTACCGTAATTGTCGTCGTCGTATGATTAGATAACAAAATTGAAATACGATTTTTTAATCAATTTAATCACGGCCGTGCTTCATGGGTATATCCGAAGCGTAGACATTGTCCAATTGATGTCAGCATCGATGTTGTCGTTAGGTTCACCAGCCGCCGCGGTAAGACTTTTAAAGTAAGCCCCATTCAAACATATATTAACAAATTTTTAACACGGGTTTTAACGTCTCCAGCTGCTATGCGACTTGTTAAAAACCTTGTTAAAAATCACATCTTTTTTCTCTCTATCTGTTAATATTTTGATGTAGAAAGGTATCTTGTAAAAAACAAAGACCCCATGGTTAAAACGCCGCGATTATTCAATGACATAGGACGATAGGGTAAATATTTAAATGATAGTATTCTGATATATTACAAGAAATCGACCTGCTATCCGATTCTGAAACAGTTCGTAAAACTAGTCTGACATTAACCTGACGCTTAATCTGTAGAAATGCGAAATTTTAGCTTATAAATTGAATTCAACGAAACAACTTGGTTTCACAGGAAGTTGCCTTCTGCAACGGGACTAGCCGTTGATTAAGAAAACCATGCTAAAAATATGTTTACAATCAATGTAATGAATAATCATGTTAAGAGGTTCATAAAGTTCTGTAAATGATTATCATCTATATTTTTTTTAATCATTATGATTAACGATTCCCCCGTTTATCGCAAAAAAACTAGAAAAGAATCCTAATCGAAAACGCCAAAATGTTACTACAGAGTCATGTAGGCGTTTTCATAAAAAATTTCTTACTTTGCGCTCGTTTAAGGATATTCTACCCTTCCCTTGAGCTAAATTCGTACACTACTTTTTCTATCGTTCGTACACTGATTTGAAATTGTCTGCTATAGGCCGTACACAGGTAGATTTTTTCCTATCTAAATATTCCAAAAACAAAAAAATAATCTCGCAGTAAAATTTAGAATGTAAAAACTTTGGACAACAAAGAAAGTATAGCAAAGTAAACCGTGGGCCAGTTACGTAAAATATGAGCATTTTCATTCGATTTCGCAGAAGGCCAAGAAAATTGTCAATGATTAGACGGTTTATTTTCCTTTATATTATGACAGAAACAAATTGTTTTATTTTTTCCAAAGAGACAAACATAACCGACTACCTCAGTGGTGTAAATTCGTTTTTCACTAAGTAAAATCACAACAAACACAGAAATAATAAAAGAAATACTAACCATGGATCCCACTTCGTAGATATTTACCTCGACTCACTAATCGCTATATCCGGTGTACGTTGATACACGATGTTTATTTAAATTCTGTGTTTTTTGAAACACCAATAAAACCCTCATTTTACAGACGTTCGGTGCTGCCCTATCATAAACCGACGGAAATTGCTTTCAATATTCTTTCAATAGTAAACTTTCCATTTTATATGTTTCTAAAGCGACACCCTCAATAAGTCAGTGTAAAGTTTATTTCTTTGGCAAGAATATGTTCATATGTAGATTCCCGAGCCCAGTTTTTTTTTTTTTTTTTTTTTTTTTTTTTTTTAAATATGCCAAGATTTATTTATCGGTCCCCGTAAGGACGTTTACGCATATGTGACGTTTACTGATTATTAATCAGGACTTGTTTCCTTGGAATATTTCGTTAGATGTCGGTCCCCGTAAGGACGTTCATAAATTGCGCTCGCCGCCCGTATTTCAGGGCGTCGGCGCGGGGTATTGGGTATAGTTTTCAACTAGCAATAACCACGCCTCGGATAAACCTCATTGGCTATGGTACCGCCACTGCGCAAAGCTGACTTTGATCCGTACCTTTGACTATATATAGTCTCGTCAAATGATTTTATGACGGTTATTGCTTTGTATTTTATCCGACTCAAAATGTATTTGAGTCATTTGATGAGATATCGAATTCATAAAAGATTACTCCTTTTATTGTATGCATGGTAGATAAAACGATCGAGTTTCAAAAAGGTTTGTAAAATTCAAGATTAACATAAAGGGAGGTAAAGAATGACTTAATTATCTTCATGACTTTCTAGATACTTTCTTATTTTAATTAAGTAACGTTGTAAGAGAAATTATTCTTACAAATAAATAAAAATAAAGTATCTCCCGTAGATAGCTCTTTTGAGTGTAAATACACTTGCCAAATTTCAAGGAAATATCTTCCATAATACTAGTAATATAGACGCACAGCGAATGTTATGATTGTCACGGTCGCCTTCTTCATTAGCTATCCTTCACCTTCTACTACGTTGATCAAGGGTGTAATTACCGTTACGCACATTACGCAAGTGCAAAATTCAAAAAATCCTTTGTCGAAAAATACCGCTGATCAGTGAATGATCAGAACATCGTAACAACAGCTTTTTAAGCTGTAGTTACGATGAATTGACCATTCATTTATGTTGAAATCATAAAAAAATATCCTTAGGGTCCCTTGCCCTGTCCTCCATTTCTCGCTTAGAGGAGCGAATGGACGTCAGTTTGATTTAGTTTCCCTTACCGCGGCCTATATATTTTCGGATGGCCGCCAAATTTGTGCGTACATGAATGATAAAATCCTAGTTACGCCTATACCGATGACTTTAAGATAATCACAACCAAGGGCGTAAATCCCATTACACAATTTACGCAAGTGCGTAAATGAAATAATCATCTGTTGAAAAATATCGATGATAAATGATCATAACATCGAAACTACCATTCAAGTTGTAGTTACGATGTTTTGATTACTCACCAACGCTCACCTACGCACAAATTATAAAAAGAAGGGAGCGGACGGATTGCAATTATCTTTTGTCACAGCCCACAAATCGCCTTTATCCTAGATATTCTTTGGTTGTCGCCTTCTGGGTGCGTATAAATTTCAAAGTCCTAGATACGCCTATGACATTACAGTCGACTTCTTTTGAAAAGCAGGTAGATTAACTTATGTGATCCGTAAAACTAAAAGAAACCAACTGGGTAGCCTATTCCGCAAAATAAGTATTTGTAAAAGGAATTCGGGACCAAGCTGGAGCCACTGAGAGATCTCACGAAAATTCTTATATACTTAGTCAAAAACGTTTAGCAACATTGAAATATTTGGGTGAATATTTCACTCTCACAGAAATATGGTAGCTAAACGAGTCAATTTTCTGTCTCACCTGTTATCAATAGGCCAATGCTATAATTCTGTCTATACGATGACTCTGCAGTCCCCGACCATAGTTCGATCCCCGGGAGCGACTATCGATCTTGGTTCTTTCATTGCCGGGCCAACACATTCGGCACGAGTACTGGTAAATTTTCCAGGAAGCAGAATGAAGAGGGATAAATCTAAGTTGTAAGAACTTGTTTCCCAAACGATGTAAAATAAATAGGTTTAAACCAAACCATAGCTAAATCGGTGGGAGCGGTGAATTTCTAAAGACACAGCCGGAAATTTTTATTCAATTGTCCTTATTTCTCTCCATTATCAGTCATGAAGTCTTGGGTAACAAATGTGCGAGCAATTGTTACTTTTGGTTACTGGCTTTTATTCAACACGAGCCTTTCCACGTTAACGTTAAGTTGACGTTACGTGTTTAACGCCCCCCCACTAATTTGTGAAACTATCGATACTCTGGCGCAATTCAAATGATAAGGTCAATCTACAGTGACCAATGGGATATTCATGAGCACATTTGGACATGTATTACATCTTTGAAGCCATAGAAAAGTGGCAATACACTGTAACACCGTCATGTGATCATGCCCCGTGAACTTCTCTCTAGTAATGGGCAGATTAATCGATTATAATCGATAATCAGTTGGTTTGGGCTTCCGATTGAGATAATCGACTAAGAAGTTTGATAATCGATTAATCAGTTCCTAACACATAATTGAAAGCTATTTTAAACATGTTTTATATTCAAAACAGACGTCAATTTGATGGCCGAGCTTGAAACAGTTGTTACTGCCTTTATGTTTATGGGCAGTTACAACTGTTTCTCACTGAGGCATGAAGATGGTTGAAAAATCTGCAGGAAGAGTCTCTAGGTCATGAGTTTTAGTTAAACTTTCATATTTCATTCTTCAAAGGTTGATATTGGGGGTGTTGTTTTAATTTTTAAGAAAATGACTTTACAATCGATCATTAGTTGATTTACTCTTCCAACTAAAATGCAACTAAAACTCTTGTTTTCAAAAAAGTTTAAAATAAGTCCTTAAAGTCTTTGTTTTATATACTTTCATGTGAAGCGTCTGCCTAATAGACATGTGCGAAGTAGGTGTGAAAACGGAAACGGAGGCCAAAAACGGTTTAAATTTGAGGGACAGTATGAAAATGTATGTTACCACTGAAAACTGGTTTTACCCGTATTATTTTTCTAAACCTTTATAACTTGGACTACCCTTATCAATGTATAAACTCATTAACTTGAAACAAGGAAGTTTTGTCTTACATGAATATTCAAGCTTGAACTTAATCTTCGGAAAAATCTTTAACTCTGAAAACATTGTGAACGTAAAAATTCAGATCCTTCATAATGATTCAGAATAGTAGTACATAAGGCCTAGTTTACATTTGGTCTGGGTCTCCCGTGCGGTGCAAAAATTGCACGTTACTCACGGGATGGCGAAAAACATTCTGATTAAACCATCCTATTACTCCTGAGCCGAAGGTTATAAAACTTTTCTCAGACTCAACTGCGAATTTTCTCAAATTTTAAATTTAAATAAATGTATGATATTAAAGGAAATATTAAAAAGTTGCTATTTATAACAACAATATAAATACATTAAAATGAGTATTAAAACACAATTACGGCTTTAATCCCAAATTGAAATTTCAGAAAACTTTGAATTGAGAATGAGCCACGGTACGATATTGCAGCCTGAGATTTTTGAGGATTTGATACAGCACGATTTTTGGCTTGGTTCAGCAGGTCATAAGAAACGACCCTGTAACCTGGAAATTGCCTAGGGAAAAGATAATCGAATCAAAAATCGAACAACGTGGGTACTACGTAGCTTTTTTGTGCTCATGCACGCGCAAAAAACTATCTAGTATACGTCATCAACTTTCGTGCGACACTAAAAGCTTATGTTCAACGCAGTGCTTGCATATCACTATGCTGCGCTAAAATCAAAGTACTGATAGTACTGAAGGCGAGGGAACTGAATAGACGAAACAACACACGAGGTCAATTTTCTAGAATGTAACCTTGATTATTCAACTTGTCATAATTATGTATACCAAATATTTTCTTACTTATTTTATTTTCTTATGCTAAAATCACTGCTGTGTTAAAGATAGATAGCTTTTATATTTGATCTTACTAATAAGGAAAAGAAGAAAATGCTGCTAACTAACACTTTCTCCTTTCTCCCTAATATTATCTACCCTTTCTGCTACAAATTTCAATCATTTGCCCACATAATGTATGTTATCTGCAACCCTTCAAAATTTGGACCTGTCTGAACGTCTGTTGTCTTGTAATGGGTTAATCTAAATTAGAAAAAAATAAAAGCCTTGTCCAATCCTCAAACCCTTAAACAGACGACAAAATTTTAAACTGGGCCAACTTGGAACAGGTTGATGAAAATAGATAAACATGAGTGTAATTTGATATATATCTAAGATAGAAATTAAAAAATAATGGGGTATGAGTATAGGGTGAACTATATTGTGGGAAAGGGAGAAATTGACCCTATCAATTTCTTGTGGTCACACAGTAAAATACAACTTCTTTAGGGAAATTCAATTCAATGTAAAAGAAAGAGCCGGCGAGCTTTTGCCCGTAGAAAACAGCATTACTACGATTGTTAGACGGAATGATCAAATGGATAAATTGACTGACTAGTAGCAAACCAATCAATTCAACTAAAATTATAAAAACGCGAGTTGCCCCTGTCTGCAAAGCGGTATAGGGCGTAGTAATCTATACGTTTGAATTACTTGTTCTTGGCGGATTCAGCGTTATATAGTGAGCATACCGTTCGACAATTTTTCTTTGAAGTGACTTCGGAAGGTGGCTTACGATCCCTATAGGCAAATGGAACCCTTGATTTCCCTCGCTTAAAGAAGCCATGCTAAAAAATATTCAAAAATTGGAGTGCATGCCTTCAAATGTCACCTTGCCTCTTTATAAACCAGGCCTTCAGCGCTTTTAGCGCTTTGATTATTTATCAGCGTTTATGCAGTACTCTCGCGGCGTAGGCACAGTTATCACATGTCAACCATGTCAAATTGTCAACGAACCTTCCAAATTTTCTAAACCAACCTTTAGCTGAGTCAAACCCCTATTTGAAAAAAATAAATCCATTGGGTTAATAGACGTTCCCTTTTCGAATTATAGGGTTCATATATGGGCCTGTGCGTGATATTTCCAACAATTTCTCATGCGCTCAAAACCTCAGTCTTCACTTCGCCTCTGAAGCAAGATAAGGTCTATGCCCCTCAACATACGGTCAACAATTCCTCCTATTTGCATTATGTGGTTTGGCTGCACAGTGTACGTTTATCACGCATAAAAATGTTGGATTTTTCACGCTCGGGCTCGTATATATTTTTTTATTACAGGAATAGCCACCCTAACAGCCGTCGGACGGTTTGGTTTTCCCATGATGGACGACCATCGAGTCAAGGGAGATAACAGCGCCTACAATATGCCATACTCATTATTACTGACCCTGATTGGTGGAGTCTTTGCTATAATGGCGGCGATAACTGCATTGATGGATGTCTTTCGAACTATATGCTGCAACCGTGATATGAATGATTGATGTAACTTAGACTTATCGCCAATACAATACAATGAAATACTTTTATTTCTGTCAGAAGCGGACGATGTATCCTAATCTGTCTAATCAGTTTTTGAATGGATGTATCAACGCATGGCCTAATCTGTTTAAACTTTTGCAAGTTCAAGTGTCATAAAAGATTGTGTACATGTTCGGGTAAAATGCAATAAAATTTGTTTACAAAAAATAATTATTTTGTGGTACATTATAAGTAAGTAAGTAAGAAAGTAAGTAAATTGTATTATTATAGTGACATGTGTTATGACAATATATAATATTATAATATTATAAATCTATTTATAATAAATAGATACATATTTTAAATTATAAACCAATAATAAGCAACATCCGGCCCCATGGACCTTTATGTCACATTGATCTTTCTATATTGGTACTGCGTGAGAGAAGCTATCTAAAATCATTATCATTGACGAAGACTGAATTATGACTACGAGTCCGGTGGCCATGATTCGCTCTTTATTTTTGGAAAGGACTAATTAGGCCATCTGGCTCGCAGACTCGCAACAAAATGCTCAATAAAGTGCAGCCATCCTTTACCCGAAATGAAACAGAAAGGGGTAAACTGTCTTTCTTGAACAATGAATGATTCAAATGTATTTTCCGGATAAATGAGCTCTGTCTTGAAATATTCAGCATGTATATATTTTTGGTCAATTTAAACATATATATTTATATTTTAAATGAAGGTTAATAAATGAAAATTCATATTGAATGATAAAAGAATAAGAATTAAATATTGATGAAATGATGGTGAGTGAAAAATTTATTGAATGAATGGGTGTATGGGTGGATAGATGGGTGGATAGATGGATGGATGGATGGATGGATGGATGGATGGATGGATGGATGGATGGATGGATGGATGGATGGATGGATGGATGGATGGATGGATGGATGGATGGATGGATGGATGGATGGAGCGATGGAGCGATGGATGGATAGATGGATGGATGGATGGATGGATACATATACTTTTATAATACTTTGGTTAATTGACCCGAATTTGACCACTGTGGAAAAAATGGTTAAATAAAAACTCGATCTACAATATATATTTACATTCAATACCGTTTGTTATTCATTCCTATGAAAGCACGTGCAAAGTCGAGTAGGAATAACCAGATTTTATTCATCCAAATAACAGGGGTCAGATTCGGGTCAATAAAAAGGCGCTTTACTATTGGCATAAAGTTAAGCATATTGAAATTAGAATTACTAATGGAGTATGTAGGACTGAAAAAATAAAACCAATCTGATATTCCTAAACTTATATTACAACTTATTTCATGCCGAGATAATTTAACATCTCGTGAATGCATTAATTGACACTTTCACTTGCATATGCAATGAGTATACGTATTTGAAAGTCGACCTCCAATTTCAAGATCCGTAGCAATTAATCTTAAGTGGCCAAAACGATTTAAATCTTTTAAAGTAACACCACAACATAAATGAAATCTTCACAATTTAGTCATTTTGAGTATCATTTGAGAAATTATAACATGTATTCCGTGGATATTTTCAACTTTCGGTTTGTAATGTGTAACGCTTCCTTTTATTAAGAATGACGGCTCAGCACTTTTGGATCATCGGAGAAACAAGTTTTATGTGTATTTCACATGGTTATTCTGAATGTCTTCATCTGCAGCTGAATCTTACGAAATTGTTCAAAACATTCAACATTTGGTAGAAAATATGCTTAACTTTAAGCCAAATGCATAGGTAGATTTAGTGAAATATTAAGTTGGCAAAAAAGAACCAACTTTACATACTTCTTGGTCTCTTTTGAATGACTTACAAGGACTGTAGATCAACTTTGTTTGCACGTTCTAGTCAGTCTTACTACAGAGACAACACAGAACCAAGATTTGCGCGATTGAAGCGAGCCCATGCTATTGTGTACGTCAATTCCGGTATGGGTCACATACTCATATTGGGTTACCCATTGTTCATTTTGAGAGGTTTTTTATTTCCCAGTCACACGTATTCCTTATCACTGACACGAAAAAACAAAATTGATAGTACATTTTTATTGAAACTGGTATACTTCAGCAACCGAAAATGGCGGACACCAGACTACGTGTATGCATAGAGCTTGCATGTCTGTTTATTACGCCACTCTTAGTTATGTTTGGCTACTCGGGAGAGGCACATTTTAACATCTTTGTTTAGAACTGCTGAGCCCGATGAGGGCAGTCGGTAGCGCGTCTGGCTTTCAATCAAAGGGTCGTAAGTTCGATCTCCGGCTCAGCCATCTTTCATCCCATATTTGACAAAAGTGATCTTGTCTAGCGTTAAATGTCTCCCGAGGAAAGGGCAAGAGATACGCCTAAGAGAGAAGGGCGACTGGTGGCTCAGATGAAATGTTCTAGTCGTGTCGTGAGAAACGATAAAAAACAATGGATAAGTGCACCGGCCGCCGAATTTTCGATTTTAAACAATTAAAAGCGACGTTTAACATCATATTATGAAACAAAAAATCGGTTTGCAACCACTAGGAGTGTGGATCGAGATGAGTTAGACCCCGTGTGACGTCATGTTCCGGCATTGTTACCATCGCATATTTTCTCGTTCATATCATACGGAAGTATAACTGCAAGATAATTTTTTTGGTGTTTTTCTCAGAGGTTGGTCATTCATATTGGAACGACTGAAAGCTTTCGTTTGTTTGAATGGGGTTTTACGCCGCTTTCAACAATCTTTCAGCCATATTGCGGCAAATAGAGCACCTAACATTGGATTTCTGGTATTTCTCACACCAGTACTACCCGATGATGACATCCTTTCCTATCCTCCAGCTGCTATTCCACATAGGTCTACGATTTATCGACCCATTGGTGAAAGACAAATACGAATTTAAGCACAAAAACGTCTAGGACCGATACTCAAAACATCACCGATACACTTTATTTAATTACTGTGATTTTTGAAACACTAATAAAACCCCCATTTTACAGACGTTCAGTAATGCCCTTCCATAAACCGACGGACGTTTCTTTCAATTTTCATTCAAAAGTAAACTATTCATTTTATATGTTTTCAAAGCGACACCCTCAATAAGTCTGTGTAAATTTTCTTTTTTTTTTTTTGGGGGGGGGGGGGGGGGGGGGGCAAGAATATGTTCATATGTAGATTCCCGAGCTCAGTTTTTAAATATGCCTATACTTATTTATCGGTCCCCGTAAGGACATTCATAAATTGCGCTCGCCACCCGTATTTCAGGGCGTCGGCGCGGGGTATTGGGTATAGTTTTCAACTAGCAATAACCACGCCTCGGATAAACCTCATTGGCTATGGTACCGCCACTGCGCAAAGCTAACAATGTTACATAACTTTGAAGATATATAGACTCACTAATGGTTTTTACGACGATTATTGCTTTGAACTTTATCCGCAACGGACTGAAAGTATATCTGAGTCATTTGAGGTGATTTTAAATTTAAAAAAAAAACAATAGTGCATTGAAGATGTGTTTAAGAATAAAATCTCGTAAAGGTTTAAATATGTCAGATTGATATAAAGGGAGATAAAGAGGGACTATATTTATTTTGGCATAGAGCTCAGTAACTTCCCATGAAACACTGCAGTTTCTTTTTTTGTTTAACCAAGTTGTAAATACCATTAAATTGCATTAATGCATCATTAATTCACGTTTCTCTCAATTGAATCATTTCGGAAAGAAATTAAATGAGTCGGATGAGCGAGTTTTGAATGAAAATAAAGAGAAGGTAATACAATATCGCTAATTATGTTCATAATATTTTTTTCAAGCAATTTTGAGTGTAGGCCATAGTTCTAGGATTGTTTTATTGAATTTTGAGCAATTTTGAATGGTTTGAGTAAGTGTTTTGTTTGAAGTGGCGCCGATTAAGCGGTTAAGAATCGTTTTGGTCGAGACGAATGTTAATTTCACAATGTAACTTACTGTACTAAATTGACTTATCAGTTTTTGAAGGGATGTGTAAATGTACGACCTTATCCATTTCCTACTTTTGCAAATGCATATTTTGTTTTTAAGTGTCACAAAATATCATATAGATGTTTTTGGAGGGAGAATGTAATAATATATACTCAGCAAAAAAAGAAAGTATCCACTTTTCCTTTTTCAATATCCTTTATATTTTTAAGATTAAATAATCAATTCCGGTACCATTGTGTTTGCAGCGCTTCGTTTTCTCATGCAAACATGGTTTTTCATTCAAGCAACATGTCATTTTTGGTGTTTTTCAATAAATGTCGAAATGTTTGTTTTCTACGTCGACGTACGTCACGTGTTCGATCGTGAGTTTCTTCTCAAATGAATTTAACCTCTAAAGCTCTGTGGTTAAGAAAATCAAACAATAGTTGTGTTCTGTACAACACAGTTTTGTTACGACACCAGGAAAAACATGACCACCACATGCGTAATCAAAAACCGTCAAACGTTGATTATATTCTACGGACATTAGTTGAAAATGAGGAACAATAAAGACGTGTGCTGGCCATTTCCGATAGAGAAGTATTGTCTTTCGCCCTCTTCAACTCAATAGGGCCACTGGGAAGACGTCACGCCAGATTTTCTCATTCACATTGACGCGATTGCCTCTACGCTTCCTAACCGATATTTCAAAGCGGAAGTGAAGTAAATGTCTGAACCTTTAAAAAATGTCAAACTTTGAAATTAAGTCAATTGCTATTTAATTCTTAACGGATGTAAGGCGAGCAAATTTCCTTGATATTCATACGAGCCTCTCCAATGAGCAAGATGAGACGTTAACGTAACGTGGCAATGAAAATGTTGTTTTGTTTTCAGCAAAAATGAAATAGAGCAGTTTGGGGTTGGTTTTCTTGACAAGGAACGTGCAGACAGAATTTTATTAATTTGAGCTTTGAATCTGCGCAAGATGTTTTATGAATGTTTGTGTTCATTTGACGTAAATTTACTAGGAATTAGCAGGAGAAATCAAGTTGTCTTATTGATCTAGAATACCTAACGCAATAATGTTGCATTTCGCAAGCTTAAAGCTGTCAGAAAGGCATTTAAATATTTAACTGAGAGTCTGCGATTTTTGAAAACGACCCCCCTAGCTACGTAAGCGCCTACGATTCGGCAGCGGCTTCTTCAAATCACATAAAACTGTTAAAATTTATTTCCAAATGATTATCGCGTAATTTGCAATATGTTTCATAGAATTCCTGTGTGTACTTTTAAAGAAATCCGAAGATTAATTGAGTGGATACTTTTTATTTTTGCTCAGTATATGTTTATAGTAATCATTATTATTTATGCCGTTATTGATTATCGGTCCCCGTAGGAACGTTTATAAATTGCGCTCGCCGCCCGTATTTCAGGGCGTCGGCGCGGGGTATTGGGTATAGTTTTCAACTAGCAATAACCACGCCTCGGATAAACCTCATTGGCTATGGTACCGCCACTGCGCAAAGCTAACAATGTTACATAACTTTGAAGATATATAGACTCACTAATGGTTTTTACGACGATTATTGCTTTGAACTTTATCCGCAACGGACTGAAAGTATATCTGAGTCATTTGAGGTGATTTTAAATTTAAAAAAAAGAATAGTGCATTGAAGATGTGTTAAAGAATAAAATCTCGTAAAGGTTTAAATATGTCAGATTGATATAAAGGGAGATAAAGAGGGACTATATTTATTTTGGCATAGAGCTCAGTAACTTCCCATGAAACACTGCAGTTTCTTTTTTTTTGTTTAACCAAGTTGTAAATACCATTAAATTGCATTAATGCATCATTAATTCACGTTTCTCTTAATTGAATCATTTCGGAAAGAAATTAAATGAGTCGGATGAGCGAGTTTTGAATGAAAATAAAGAGAAGGTAATACAATATCGCTAATTATGTTCATAATATTTTTTTCAAGCAATTTTGAGTGTAGGCCATAGTTCTAGGATTGTTTTATTGAATTTTGAGCAATTTTGAATGGTTTGAGTAAGTGTTTTGTTTGAAGTGGCGCCGATTAAGCGGTTAAGAATCGTTTTGGTCGAGACGAATGTTAATTTCACAATGTAACTTACTGTACTAAATTGACTTATCAGTTTTTGAAGGGATGTGTAAATGTACGACCTTATCCATTTCCTACTTTTGCAAATGCATATTTTGTTTTTAAGTGTCACAAATATCATATAGATGTCTTTGGAGGGAGAATGTAATTATTTATGTTTATAGAAATCATTATTATTTCGATGCCGTTATTGATTATCGGTCCCCGTAAGGACGTTTATAAATTGCGCTCGCCGCCCGTATTTCAGGGCGTCGGCGCGGGGTATTGGGTATAGTTTTCAACTAGCAATAACCACGCCTCGGATAAACCTCATTGGCTATGGTACCGCCACTGCGCAAAGCTAACAATATTACGTAACTTTGAACCTATATAGACTCACTACTCGTTTTTAAGGCGATTATTCTTTTGCATTTTATCCGCATCGGACTTAAAGTATATTTGAGTCATTTGAGGTGATATCAAATGAAAAAAAAGATTAGTGCATTTAAGGTGTGTTAACGATAAAATCTCGTAAAGGTTTATAAAATGTCAGATTGATATAAAGGGAGATAAAGAGGGACTATATTTATTTTGGCATTTAGCTCGGTAACTTCCCATGAAACACTGCAGTTTCTTTTTTTGTCAAAGTTGTAAATACCATTAAATTGCATTAATGCATCATTAATTCACGTTTCTCTTATTTTTAATCATTTCGGAAAGAAATTAAATGAGTGGGATGAGCGAGTTTTGAATGCAAATAATGAGAGGTAATACAATGTCGCTAATTTTGTTCATAATGTGTTGTGTTTTTTTTTTGTGTGTGTGCTTTTTTTTTTTTTTTTTTTTTTTCAAGTAGGCCTAATTTTGAGTGTAGTTCTGGAGTAGTTTTATAGAATTTTGAGCAATTTTGAATGGTTTGAGTAAGTGTTTTGAATGAATGTAAGGTGCGCCGAGTAAGCGGTTAAGAATGGTTTTGGTCGAGACGAATGTTAATTTCACAATGTAACTTACTGTACTAAATTGACTTATCAGTTATTGAAGGGATGTGTAAATGTACGACCTCTTCCATTTACTACTTTTGTAAATCCATATTTTGTTTTTAAGTGTCACAAAATATCCTATAGATGTCTTTGGAGGGAGAATGTAAAAATATATGTTTATAGAAATCATTATTATTTATGCCGTTATTGATTATCGGTCCCCGTAGGAACGTTCATAGATTGCGCTCGCCGCCCGTATTTCAGGGCGTCGGCGCGGGGTATTGGGTATAGTTTTCAACTAGCAATAACCACGCCTCGGATACACCTCATTGGCTATGGTACCGCCACTGCGCAAAGATAAAGATTTTATGTATCTTTGAAATTATACAGACTCACAACATGTTTTTATTGCGGTTATTGCTTTGCATGGCATCTTACCCGAAATATATCTCAGTCATTCGATGCGCTATCAGATTCATAAAAGATTAGTCAGTTTAACGTGTTAAACGATAAAATCTCTTAAAGGTTTAAAACAAAATGTCAGATTGATATAAAGGGAGATAAAGTAGGGCTAGATCTATTTTAGCATATAGCTCAGTAACTTCCCATGAAATACTATAGTTTTTTTTCCAGTCTAACCAATATGTAGACATCATTAATGTATCATTAATTTACATTTCCCGTTAATTTGAAAAACGGATATAAAAAAAGACCAAGGTAATAAACAGGTACCGGACAAATTATCACAATTGTTATTAATAAACTATCAATTGACCAAGTGTCCTGAAACACAGGCTTGAATCAAGGCATTTTAACGTGACCAGCCCTACGGTCACGAAGAAAAAACGTGAGAAAATGGCTGAAAATTATACCCCGCTTTGCACGCAAGAGAACATGCAAAGCGGGGTATAATTTGCCAACAGTTTGCCAAGTTTTGTTATCCTTAACGCAGTGACTGATCACGTTATAATGTTCAGCTATAGGCTACGGGTGCTTCAAATCCCAAATTATGAAAGATGCCTTGTTCTTACAAATTAAATTGATTAGAAAGATACACTGACTGTCATAAATAACGCCCCACATGCATTCAGCTGTGGTTCAATGTGGGACACTAAATATAAGTACTATTTGTTTATGGTGGAAGATACTGATCGGGATGTTGTTCAAAGGTGGAGTAAGGTTTTAGGCTAAAACAAAAACAATTGTCACATTTTATTCAAAATTAGAATTGACCAATGCCTTTAAGGTGTCAGTAACGAGTATGTCCACCATGACTAGCAATCACTGCTTGCAGTCTGCGGCTCATTGAGCCACACAGGTTACGCAGAAGGTACCTCGGGATGCGAGCCCACTCCTGATGAAGAGCGTCAGTCAGCTGTTACACAGTTTGAGCTTGTGGCTAACGTTGACGCAAACGACGTCCTAGGATATCCCACATGCGCTCGATTGAATTGCAGTCCGGTGAGTTGGCTGGCCATGGCAGAACGTCAATATTATTTGATTGTAGGAAGTTTGTGGTGATATGCGCTGTGTGTGGACGTGCGTTTTCATGCATAATAGTGAGTCCAGGTTGTCGAAGAAACAGTGGTTGAACAACAGGCTTTAAAACTTGGTTTATGTACCCCCTGGCATTTAAATTGCCTTGAACAACAACCAGGTCCGTTTTGAATACATGGTTGATGGCGGCCCACACCATTACTCCGCCACAACCGAAGCGGTTATGCTCTAAAACACAATTACGCACATAACGTTTATTTATACGTCGATATATCCGAACGCGTCCGTCGGCATGTGAAAGATTGAACCTTGACACTGAACACAACTGTCTGCCATCGCCGTCCGAGGTTTTGAGCCCAAACGCGACGTTGTTAAAGTATCATACCGACGGATAAGGCCTTCTGCACACAACCCTACGTTCACGTAACCGGCGTCCTAATTTGTTTGCACTGATATTCCTACCGTGATTACCGACAACTGCTGCAGATGTCGATGTAGGTGTTAAAAAACGGTCAAGAATACGAATCCGTGCATGAGTAAATAAGGTCGCCATCAAACTACCCGTTTTCAAATCCGGACAGAAAACTCAGTTTGGAAATATGTTGAACCCTGTAGATATCTTAATCTTGCCCTGCGTTCAGGATGACAAAACGGTGCAAATTGTTTGCAAATTATACCCCACTTTGCACACATGTACATGTGAAAAGCGGGGTATAAATTGCAAACAATTTGCACCGTTTTGTCACCCTGAACGCAGATCTATCCTCAAAATAAACAGTTCGAGGCCGTCAATTAAACATCGATTTGCCAATAAAATCAATCACTTACACTATCAGTGCACAGTAGATCATTCGCTATAAACTGTTACCAAGGCCCAGCTAGTCGCGAACCATTAACAGGGATACCCGGGTTGAATCCTCGACGGCGGCACCGTATCTTTATTGCTCACTTATCATGCGGCTAGTCGAAATTCTATGTCGGAAAAGTATTTGGGTGGTAAGTTAGGATGTCATAGTCAGTGCTCGTGAGATTAATCAATGGTTAGGTGCTCTAGCCACCGCAGCATCACGGACTGAAATCAATTGTTAAAAGCGGTGATAAAACCATCATTTAAACTTTTGAAAGACCAACCGTCCTTTTTCTGTATTTTTGATTCAAAACTTTCGGTTATTATTCCACTTAAGGTATTTGACCCGTAATATATATATACTGAGTTCCAAAAGAAAGTGTGCACTTTCACTTCTTGCATTTCTCTTGATTTTTACAAAGTTTGAGGAAAATTAAGGAGTTAATTCGATACCATTCTTTAGTCAAGACCTTTTGAAATGAAATGTCATATCAGATTTTGATAAAGTATCGTATGCTGCATACGCACAGGCGGAACTTAGACTGTTGAGATTTGACCTTCTTACGACTTTTTCTTTGGTAAGAACTATGTGTTTGTATTGCATTATAGAGTTTTAGAATCCATTCCAAGCCATTTCCAAACAAAAGTTTTAATTTTCGTGCAGACGTTACGTGTACGTAAACGTTAGACATTGCTACGTTGTTAGACCAGTAACTTTTCATTGGATGGTTCTATCGCGTTCTATGACA
Organism: Fragum whitleyi; assembly: GCA_948146395.1. NCBI lineage: Eukaryota > Metazoa > Mollusca > Bivalvia > Cardiida > Cardiidae > Fragum > Fragum whitleyi. The sequence goes on from OX411546.1 coordinate 8,847,082, forward strand.
TCTCATTTTGCTTATTAAAGACCTAACAAAATGGTAGCCTCGACTACAATTGGAATATGAATGCTCAATCAATTTTAACGACGTTCTAAATCTGACAAGGTTCGAATTTGTTCAACTTTGTTTATTGGTAGTCAAACCACGCTGTAGCAGCATTAACAATTATACTGAAGATGTGATTTTATGCTTAGGAAAGCCGCAAAGATTCAACTGAATGCATTTTCAGACCAATTATTTGTCTCGTGATGCACATGCAAAACATGCAAAATCAAATTTTTCAATTTAGCAAAAAATTTTTGCTCATCGCGCGATTTGTATTGTCAAATATCGTTTGCACATACTCTTGGGGATAGTCATGCGACGTTTCATGACGATAGATTGTGTATTTTCAGGGAGATATTCAAATTTCAAAAGTGCACACTTTCTTTTGGAACTAAGTATAGTTCCGCAAGTCCTGAAATGTGAAAAAATTGACAGCGTTAACCCAGGTTTCATAAGAAAACCTCCGTAAACATTGTGAAAGGTCACGAGTTAGGAAATTAAAAAAAATGGGTCCAGTCCCTAAAACGTAATAACTACAACTTCAACATTGGTTGATTGAATGGTGTTTAACGTCGCTTTCAACATTTTTTTCCAGTTATATTGCGGCGGCTGGAGCACCTAACAATGGTTTTCTGGCATTTCTGTCACCAGTATAACCATCACATTCTTTCCTAGCCTCCAGCTGCTATCTCACATAGGTCTTCGGATATCAACCCATTGGTGAGAGTGGGAGACAAATAGTCGGAAAGAATGAGTTCCGCCGTCGGGGATCGAACCCGGGACCCCTAGATCGACGCGCTACCAACTGCGCTACGACGGCGGCATTCAACTTCAACAAGTAAAAGTTATGACGTCTAGGTTTACCAACAAAGATTTACTGTCTGTTTCACGTTCACGGCCAAATGATTGGATGACAAATAAGGTTTTAATATAGTGACCCGTCACGCGAAAAGGGACCATCTGAGCAGTGCGTAAAGTGTCAACCCTAATTAGACTGACTAGGGTCGAAACTTTCGCTTATATTCTGAATCTAGAATGTTCAATCTACCTTCCAGTGAAAGAATTTTTGAAATACGAGCTCTGGTTGGCCTGTACTAGGATGAATCTCTTTTTCAAATATCTTTTTTACGGAGTTCCTAGATTGTCCCTTTTTGCGTGCCGGGTCACCTATATAACTCCCCGGGAAAATGGCGGCAATCTGGAAACCCCGTAAAATAAATATTAGAAGAAGAAATAGTTTCTTGTGGTGATAAACCGAACGTCTTATTTACGAAAATTATATAACTGGGAGGTAGATCGATTATTCTATATTCAGAAAATCAATCAAGACCGAAATGTATTTATTCTAATTTGCTTGCGCAGTTGATGCAGTTTGGCACGAGTCGACACTTTACGCACTTCTTATGTAGATGACCATCTTTAGCCGCGGTGACTAGTCACATATCTCTTGAGCGGTTTAACATTACGTAATTCAATAGGCAGGGCTAGCAACTCATCAATCCGGATCAGCTCTTCATTTAAGATGAAAGCGTCCATGAAACGTTGAAGAAATGGTATCCCACTTTGCACGCGCGCTTCTGTGTAAAGCAACGTACCATTTTTAAACGTTTGTAAACAAAATCAAATTCTGAACGCAATACAAGATATCAAAAGATAATAACAAAACGATGATAGCAAAAAAGGTTTCAATTAACGTTTAATTTCTTTTAATCCAATACTAATTTCTGTATTAGGACATTTACAAAAGAACAAACAGAAAAATATATGTATGAACGGAAGCAAAGAATACACAATAAGGATTACGTTATCGTATAGAGAGTCAATCATGCTCCAATAAATGTCTTCTCTAAAATTAACGTTTAATTAACGTTAACGTTAATCCTTGATTTTTTACCCAGAACTTTCTTTTAAAAAATACAGATAGATTTTAGATTTCAAATAAAATTATATTGTATTTCAATTATAACTAAAAAATTACTTACAAATTATACTTGCCTATATTGTGGGTATTCATTGGAATCGTCTCGTTAAGACGATTCCAACGAGAACCTACAACATAGGTTTTCAATGAGAAATAAAGATTTTACCGGACTGACACTACCCCTCTTATCTCTACCACTGTATTGTCACGTCACAGTTTGATGTATACATATGATTTTAAATTAGTCTTAAATCATGCCTTATGTTAAAGGGGTTTATCAATCTAGCTTAGAAGAAACTAATGTCTGAATATTTGAACTTGGATGGTGAAATAGTTGGTTAAGCTGGTTCAGAAAAATGATAAATGAAATCAGATGTACGGATAAGAGGGTGTAATGCCGGTCTAAAATCTTTTTCTCAATGAAACACTACATTGTGGGTACTCATTTGAATCATCTTGAAGATACGATTCCAATGAGCGCCAACAACAAAGGATTCGTGCAAGTATAATTGAAATAATCTGGTTTGAAATCCAAAATTTCTCCCTCTATCCGTAGCACTGTGAAAGGAAATAAGTAACATATTGCTTTGAACATTTTATGACATTTTTATCAAATTTCCTTGAACATCCGTCAGTTTTCGACACAAATTCACTTTATACAAAATATTTCAATGAAAACCCACAATTATCTCCTGCTCAAATAAACGAGACAAATAATAAATGAATTAAGTAACACATTTCTTTGTACATCATATGACATAATATCCATTGAATATCTTTGAACATCCGTCGGTTATCAACACAAAAGTTTAATGGAAGTTAATAACGTCTTGTTATTTACAAATGTTCAATGGGAATCATATTCACCTCCGGTTCTTTGATCGCCGGTGGAGCTGGGCCTTCAATTACTAGCACTCCATCTTTGGTCAGGTTCGACTTCAACTGTTTTAAATCCATCCCCTCAGGGAGCCCCATCACCCTCGTAAACTCTGTATGGTCCCTTCGTCCGGGCCCCTCTTGGACATGTTTAGCGTGAACTACTAGTTTATTGTCAACAGTTTTAATTGTTATTTCCTCAGGATTGAAAGAACTCACGTCAAATTGAAGCTGTAACTTTCTATTTCCAGCCTCGTCCGTTATAAAGGGTGTTTCCAGTTCGCTCATGTGGTCACCACGCAGATTTTTCTGCATTTTCTCCAAATCTTGTTCAAATCTCCTCATTGACTGGACAGGAACGTGTAATAATCTCCAAGTATCGTCAAAATCACTGGTCCAGTCCGATAGAAAACTGCGTGGAAATAACGCCATCTCGAAATACAGCTAGTCTATTTTCCTATTATCCAAATTAATAATATACACTGTTAATATCCTTCAAAGTTCCCCGAAAATATCCTTGCCACTGTGAAGTCTTCTCGTTCAGTTTGCAATCTGATTGTCTCGGGTAGTGAGTCCCCCTATTTAACTCATTACTGAACATTCTAGACATTACGCGATCAGCCTTTTACGTTATTATAAACAATCGATTACGAGTGAGAAATTTCTAGAAGATACTCTCATACTGCTGAAGGGAAGAAACTCTTGGTCGAGTTAACTTTCTGTTTTACACCCGTTATTTCCCTTGATCAATATTTTGGCTGGTGTGGGTTTAACGCCCTCAGTTCACATTTTCAGTCACATCGCGGCGGCCGCACCTAACAATTGATGTCTTGCATTTCTAGTACATGTACTACCATAACATCCATTCCTAGCATACAGAGTTCTAGCATTGTTTTCAACAACTAGAGGCGCTTGAGCGCCTGATTCGCTCCACAGGCCTGAATATCCTGATAATAACTATAAGAGGATGATAAAGCTGTTTAAATGAGAATTGAAGTGAATGAATGAGTGAATGTTTATTTCAAGTAAATAAGGGTCATATGCTGAAATATTTCTGCATAAAAAACTCATGATCAGTGAATAATATTGAAAATTGACCTCTACCTGTTACACAAATATATTTCATTAAATCACAATAGTTTTGTGCAGTCTGATAATGGGTCACCCAAGGATCATTCTAGTGAAATTTTGTTAAAATCCAAATGTACGAATTTCAACACTAACAGAATGTTACTGCACAATATACTGGTACTTTGTCTGCAAAATTTTGATTGTAGATCTTTCCACCGTTTAAGTTAAACACTAATAAAAGATGTTACTTCACAACAATTGTTTATCATCAAAACAAAATTCTAACTAATGATAGAAAGAAGTAAAATATTCAATCCAATATATCTATTTTATTCTGCCCAATGCCTTAGAGTGCAGTCAACTCAACTCTTTCTACCCCACTCTGAATGTCAGGAGGTCAGAACATCATTTTACACTCTGTGCAGATTCACCCTTCGTTCAACTAAACTCACCAATTCTGAGGGGGTATTCTCAGGCTACTTATTTCAACTAATGTTTCTATACATTTGAATTTCAATGAAGGCTTTGTTCCTTCTAATCTATAATCATTACACCTATTAAATTCAACAAGTCTAGAAAAAATCATCATTGAGATGATACCAAAAGGGTGATCAAATATTAACTTTTTATGATACAAGATACAAGATACAAGATCTTTATTTCGAATTTTCGGCCCGCATTGGAGCATACAAAGAGGCATATAATGTCAGAAACAGAACATAATCAAGGAAAGAATTTCAAATGACAGATACAATATAACGAAAGACTTAATAAGATGGAAAATGTGTGATCTTTATCCAAATGCAAACATTCACCAAACCAGCCCCCCCCCCCCGGGCATCAATCCCCACACTATAAAAAATAATCAAGAAACCTGCAACCAAATCATTGACACTGAATTGTCATGGTTTGGCCCCCTGCTAGTCAAACACAGATCATGTGAAAGCATGTCAGCAGACAGCGCAAGAATGGCGAATACTCACACATACATAAAGCTCACACCAACACCACTCAAACACCATAAATATTTTTTTCTCTATATATATATAACGAATTTATATATATATTTATATATATATATATATATATATATATATATATATATATATATATATATATATATATATATATATATATATATATATATATATATATATATATATATATATATATATATATATATATATATATATATATATATATATATATATATATATATATATGAAAATAAAAAGTTAGACTTCACTTGCCTATAATGATGATATTTAATTAAATTTTCAGCTATACAAACATGTTTCGGCTATCGCCTCATCAGTGTTAACGTCGTTAAGAGAGAGAGAGAGAAAATTTAAGTTAACATTACTCTTATTTTCAGTCCAGAACAGAAACTCGGGGTATTAACGTGCACCCAAAGTCAGTGTGCCAAAAAGGAAATATTTCAAATGAAAATTATCTTTCTTACAACTGTGAGATAATTTTCTGTTGTATAGGGGTGATTTTTATAGACTACTTATCAATATTCAAATGAACAAATTTTGCTAATTCATGTACTATTTCATCATCCTCACAATTTGATAACCAGAAAAATTTGTTAAAGTCATTCATTCGATTAAAATTACTACATTCATTATCAATTAGGGTTATAAGGGGCTCTCTGGTAGAGTTAAACTTTGGACATTCCAATAAAAAGTGAATTTCATCACCTATAACACCAAGTGAACAGTTAGAGCATAAACGATCAGCCCTGTCAATTTTTGCATATCTTCCGATTTCAATGTTCAATCTGTGAGCTGAAATTCGCAAACGAGATATGTCTCTCCTGTGAGCAAAATTTACTAAATTTAGATATTTCTCATAACCAAAAGTACATTTTATTTTCGAGTATGTGTTTAGCTTACCTACGGAGAATTTATTTCTTAATAAATGCCATTCTTCTAAATATTTCTGTTTGGGAGCCTTGGTTAATTTCTTCACAAACATGGATCGTTTCATAGATGCGGAATTTGTAAGCGGCATGTTGATAAGTTCAGAAATTCTCTGTATTGAATTATACCAGGAATTATTACCCCTTTAAGTAGATTTTGAGCATTCTAGCGCATCATGCAAAAGTGAATGTTGTTCAATATTTTCGAGACGATACCAGTATTTCAGCATGGATTTAATAATATCTATGTAAAATGGATATCTTCCTAACTCGGACATAACTGCAAAATTTGTGCTTTTCCGATTTACTCCAAGTACCAAATTTTATGTGCAATTTTTCTGCCTCTGTATTGTTATAAATCTTATCTAACGAAATTCCATTACGAAACTTGGAGCTTGCAGGATTGAAGACTCCCCAAATTTCACTACCATATAGAAGTATAGGTTTTATGGTATGACCAAAAATGTGCATACTTGTTTTTAAAGTCGGGTGTAAATTCAGAATATTTTACACAGTTTAAAGTAACCCTTTAATCCCTTTTTGTAAAGGTCAGATTTGGCATACGAGAAGGAACCAGATGCTGAAAAATAAAGACCTAGGTAACGATATGTTGAAACACAGTCAATAATAACATCACGGAATGCAAATTTGGATTTAATGAGTCTACCTGCTTTATTGAAAACAATTATCTTTGTCTTGTCAGTGTAAACATTGAGACACCAATCATTACACTGATTACAGTATTTTTCTAATTTTTGTAGTTTTTGTTGTAACCCAACAGCAGACTCAGACAGTAACACAACATCGTCTGCATACATCAAACAGTGTAACTTGATATTATTCAGTTTCACAGGGTCAACACATGACTGAAAGTATTCTGGTAAATCATTAATGAAAATTTTAAATAGATTCGGACTTAATACATCTCCTTGTCGTACACCAACTCCTACCTTAAAATGGTTTGTTAAACTGTTAGCTAAACGAACACATGTCTGGCTATTCTTGTACATATTTGTGATAATGTTATAGAATTTTGAACCAATTCCAAGTTGGAGAAGTTTAAACCTTAGTCCTTCATGAATGACAGAGTCAAAGGCTTTGCGAAAGCCACGGTCTACAAAGCATGCATACAATCTACCCCCTGGTTTACAACAATACTTATCAAAAAGGGTTTTTAATATAAACATATGGTCTGATGTACGTGCATTTTTTGAAAATCCTATCTGACAATTACTAATAACATTATTTTCCACCAAAAATTTATCTAGTCTGTTGTTAAGAACAATATTAAATAGTTTACCTATTGTACTCATAATTGATATTCCCCTATAATTAGAGGGGTCCGATGTATCATTTGATTTATGTAGAGGAATTATGTAACTATCAGACCATTCTGAAGGATATTGGCCACTTGAAAGACAAGCATTAAAGAGCTTTAGTAAGCACGGGCCCAAGTAATGATAAGCAGCCTTAATCATTTCATTTGATACAGTGTCAAGTCCAGCAGCTTTATTGTTTTTAGTTGTTTAACAGCATTGTTAATTTCTTCTATTGTAAAAACATTATCTAGGTAATTAAAAACTGGCTGGCTTTCTAGTGTTTGGACCAAATTGTGAAGCTGTAAAACTCTATCTTCAAATTTTTTTTTTTGGAATTTCGCCTAAAGACTGGAAATGTGACACCCAAGATTCAGGTTTAATATTTTCTGCCGGAGAGGTTTTGTGCTTCACTTCTTTTAACATGTCTATCAAGTTCCAATACTCCTTGGGATTTTCTGAATGCAAATTTTCAATCTGTTCGATCTACGGCTACGATAACATTAATCCATTGAACATGTGCACTGAAATGCAAATGTCCCGGACATAAAGTTTAATATTCCTATTTTACTTTATGGGTACTTCAGTGTTTCTTTTTTCTTTTTTTTTCTTTTTTTTTTTTTTTTTTTTTTGATTGAATTGGGTTTAAGTCGCCTTCAACAACCTTTCGGTCTTAGCGGGCGGTTGAAACACCAAACAATGGATTCCTAGTATTTCTCTCACCAGCCGACTACCAATGCATCATTTCCTAACCTCCAGCTGCTATCTCACACGGGCTAAGATTATCAAACAATTGAGAGTCAAACATTGGAAAGAATGAGTCCCGCTGTCGGGGGTCGAACCTGGGACCACTAGGTTGACGGTCTGACGCGCTTCCAACTGCCGGCTATGGCGACGGCTCTTACTTTATTGGTGCGAATTTATAAATACCATGAGTAAATCTGCCATAAGCTACATGTAGTCGGTTAGCCTAATAGGCCTATATACTAAGCGTCATAAAAGTTACTACCAAAATACCCTCGGATATTTCGAATAGTAATGTCTTATGCAAAACACAATGTACAATACTACGATATATCCGAGGTATAAACTGTAAGCAAAAATTAACAATTGTGTTGATAAAAGCGTTTTCATTATTTATACAATACCGTCACGTGTAAATTGGATGATTCTCACGGTTGTTGACGCCGTGTATGCAAAATTTATCACAAATTGTTTATGGATTTTGCTAGCCAGTTAATACGCCAAAATAATGACAATTAAATTCTTAAAAGTTGTGCACAAATGAATAGATTGAATAGATCTAACTAACGACGTCATTGGGTATTCAGTATGGTCAAAGTAGGGTTGTCTTTTTTAGGGCTTCAAACTGAAAGCCGAATAGGCTGCCCTTACAAAAAAAAATGCAACTTGCCCGCTGCAATAAAACAAATTTGGTTTGTAGATGATGGGCCACGCCTTTTAGCTTTTTTTTCATACAAATAAAATGTTCAATGTTGTATGGTGTTATTTTTGATGAAAACTTTCTATTGACGCCGAGTATATTTTTCACTGATGTACAACGGAACAGGAAAGAAATGCCAGATTTTCAGCTTATTGTAATTTTCATGACGGTCAGTAATTTTCATACGAAAAACAGCCGATGTTAGCGTAATTTCTCACTAAATTTATCATTAAAATTTGCCGCATATTGAGAGTTGCGCACATGTGACGCCGGTTTAGTGATATTTAATCAGGCCTCGTTTCTTGGATTATTTCGTTAGATGTCGGTCCCCGTAAGGACGTTCATAAATTGCGCTCGCCGCCCATATTTCAGGGCGTCGGCGCGGGGTATTGGGTATAGTTTTCAACTAGCAATAACCACGCCTCGGATAAACCTCATTGGCTATGGTACCGCCACTGCGCAAAGCTGCCGAGAGTGGTAATTTTGAGGTTATGTATCTCCCTTAAATTGTTATTACGTCAGTGGAAAAAACTATCCAACCTCTCCGATACATGTAAATTTAGAATTTCGCGCCAATAAATATCCCTTTTTGGCATTGTTAAACATATAAAAACATTTTTGAGTAAAAAATCAATTACAGTTTTCAAGTGCAAATAATTAATATATTTTTTATCAAAACGTTTGATAAAGGGAGATAATAGGAATTTGTCCAAAACATTGCGTTTTATAACCAATGAAATTTCACCATCTGTTACATTTGTTCCTCAGAAATCTTACGTCTCAGACAAAAATTTGATAGATGGCTTTGTCCCTTTACTTAAATTTTCATTTCAAATAAGAGATCTTACAATGCAATAGTGCTTAATTTTGTCCTTCAAATTGAACAGCGAGTTTTTTTGTAACCGGAAGTAACACCCGGAAGTAGGTATATCGAAAACAATCCGAATAGAAAAATCCACGAGTAGCCGGCGAGATGTTCTGACAATTTTTACGTGATTTTAGATGTTTATCTAGTTTATTATCGCAAAAATGTTTGAAGCATTTACTCTGAAAATAGTGCATTATATATTGGCGTTAAGTTCTTTCATTGGACAGTGGTTATTTAAAATCCCGTCGTTGTCTTACTTGAAAAACAACACCGTTCCAGCAGACGCTAGACATTTCCAAAAACTTCCCATTCATATTGCTTTGATATATCAAGAAACAGACTTGTGTTACGATGACATCGCGAATGTGATACTTTGGTGTGTGTCTATGGGCATTTCCTACATTACCCTGTATGATCTTCATGGTAAGTAGTCTTGCATACAAAAACTAAGGGCAAATGACAAGAGGCCTATAAAATGTACTTGTCTGAAGGTAGAAAATACAGCATACAAAGTTGAGATTACCTGGTTGACACCGCCCCACCCCTGCACAGCAAAATTTTGTTGGAATTTGGGACTAAAGTTCTACAGACCAAAGGTTAGAAGAACTATTTCAATACTGGTTTTCCTGTCTGGCGCCCGTCTGTCTGGCTGCCTATCTGTCTGTCAGTTTACTTTTTTACTTGATGATGCTCTTAATCCACAGTTTTTATCTGATTGTCTTTAAAGATTGGTCAGGGCCACTGTCAAAATTCATTTGATAGCATGTCAGACTGTCAATCTGAAGGTCAAACGTTTGATCCCGGCACTCATTCTTTCCGACTATTTGTCTTTCACCAATGGGTCAATAATCGTAGACCTTTGTGGGAACAGTGGGATAGCAGGTGGAGGCTAGGAAAGGATGCAATGGTAGTACTGGTGTTAGAAAGGTTACCAGTCAACTTGGCCCATCAAATAATTTGGCCCGGTCAACTCGGCCCCAATATATAGTCAATAGTAACATATATCATTTTTCATAAAATATGTACACGTTTTGTACTAACGAACCTACTATACCTCACTGGGTTTATTTTTTATTATTTTGATTCTATATTTTTGTCTTTTTAGAAATACTTTATTGATTCATAAGTTGATTATGTACAATTCTAGGAATGATTCCCAGTGTTTATTCTAGGATTTAAAAAATGTGGGGGATTTCAGCACGAAAATTGACGCAATTGAGAAATGTGGTAATTCATGTTTATTGGTTCTAGTAAAAAATCCACCACAAAACCAGAGAAAATGGGTGACCTTTGAAAAAAGTGGGGGAATCCCCCAATCCGCCTGCCAAGAATAAACACTGCGGAATGATCCTTAAATTTTATTTCAATTTAACTTTTTTTATTTTCTGATGCATACGTAAATTTCCTTTTAACTGAATAAGGATTGAATACTTTTGTATTTGTAATAAGAATACTGAATAAATTACCGAAAATAAGGTTTTGGCATAAAATGAAATTTTGGCTGAGTTATACATTGGGCCAAGTTGAGAATGGGCCAAGTTGAGAATGGGCCAAGTTGAGAATGGGCCGAGCTGACAGTCACTGTTAAAAATACAAGGAATCCATAGTTAGGTGCTCCAGTCGCCACAGTATCCAGAAAGATTGTTGAAAGCGGTGTCTAACTCCATTCAAACAAACCAATTATACATGGACCATGTGCATATATTGATGTGGTCTGGTGATTTTATACTGCATCATAGAAAAAGGGTCCTAAATGTAAATTTTCTTGTTAGCAAAATTCCTTATTTTATTGATGGATACATTCATGTGAAACTTTTACAGAATATATTCCATTTCCAATGACTAAGTGCATTTGTGGATATATAGTTACATGCTGCGTTATGATAAAAGGGGCCTTTATGTATATTTATTGTTCACACAACTCCTTCATTTATTCAAAGATTTTCATAAGAACTTAACAGAATATTTCTCATCATGGCCACATTCATTTTGCCATTTGGTGCCATGTCATGGAAAAAAGGGGCCTTAATGTTAACTTCCTTGTTAACACAACTCCTCTTTTGTTTATAGATACATTTCATGTGAAATGGGCCTTCATATTTATTATTTATTGTTTACATAACTTCCTCATTTATGCATGGATTGTCATGAAACTTAAACAAGATATTTCTTATGTGACCAATGCCACAAGTGACAACTTTGCCATTTGGTGCAACTTTGAAGTGGCATAGGAAAACGGGCCTTTAAGTAAATTTTCTTATGAAAACAACTTAGAACTCTTTCATTTATGGATATCTTTTCAAGAAACTTTTGTTATATCTTGAATAACACTATCAAGACTTAGTGTTTGATAGCTTTTAGACCAATGAAATGGCTGGATATTTTAAATTTCGCCACTCTATATCCCATAAACAAGCCTAATTCAGGTTTTACACTATGTAGCCCTGCCCTTCTAAACATATATGTCACAGGTTACACGACTTTTGTTATTTTATTACATTTTTTTTACCCTCAACAAGTTTAACAATAAATATTTATCCTCCATAGCTGATCAGGTCATTTTTCCATTTTCCAATTTCCCCATTGTACAAATGAATAAAAATTATCAGACAGAATCTCACAGTGTTCCCAAAAAATCCCAAATGAGGGTGATTTACCCCTAAATTGAAGCTTGTACCCCCAAATTTTAAAACCAGGTTTCTTTGTGTTAAATAGAGGGGGTACATGCACGCTGCAAAATACTCATTTTTCCCCCCAGATTGAAAAAGCAGCGGGAACACTGTCTCGATCAACAAGAATTAGCCTGCATAGATAAGTCTGATCTTAGTCTACATTGTCTTCTTACTGTTTGATCAAATATGAATTAGGAAAAGACTGAATGAAACGCCCCTTACAACGGCAATTTGATTACGTATCAGCTACAATACAGCAGGGTGAAGGTTGATCAGTGTCACAATGCCGGTTAGCTATCTGCATTGCTTTGATTGTCCGAGGGCTAGTTTCACAAAAAGTTGTTTCTATAATAACTCAATTGAGAAAGCATGATTGAAAACAAGATATGAAGAGGCAAACATACATAGTAGAAAAATGATGTAAAACTTGTTAAAAACCACGTTAAAATTCAAGTTTCCTAATCATTATGACCATCTATAGATTTTTATGCCCCCGTATGGAGAGATCGGGGGCATATTGTTTTACTCATGTCCGTCTGTCTGTCCGTCCGAAAAATTTAACCAATTTTAACCTTTGCCTTATCGAGAGATCGCTGTTACGGGGGCATTCGTGTTTCACAAACACATTTTGTTTGTAGACGTTGCATTGGAGTGCAAATAATGGACATTGTGATTTTGCCTTTCAATAAACAGCTGCTGTTTGATTTTATTTACACATCGGGTGTGTCATTGCACATCATTTTGGTGCGAAATGCTATCCTATGGAATAGAGCTATTGATCAATTGTTCCTATTTATAGAAGACTGTTACATAGAAGGCTAGGTAAAGTATTGCTGCATAATTTCATTGGCTGTCAAACATTTAGTTAGATAGAGCCTGGCGCTGCATAGTGAGGTTTACAGAAAATAGTAGCTTTTCGAAGCCGACCCAGTCCGCTTCGAAAATCTTCTATTTTCTGTAAACCTCACAATGCAGCCTCTAACTTATGCAAAGGCTTTTCAAAGAGTCAGTAGAGCTGTCTGGGGCCCTCATTAGCCTCTTGTTTCAGTTTACAGGGTAAATTTTCATTTTTCAATTCTTTGAGTGGGCAGATTTGTAAAGCACAAAATGCTCTAGTAGCCTATAGACCTTGGATCACTGATAGAATAGATTCACTGGTGATTATAAGTCATTTAAGTCAAGTTTTAGAGAAATATAGTGAAAAAAAAAATCTTAATTTCTTTATTTACAGGTGTGATTAAAAGAAATGAAAAGCTTCTGTATGACACTATACTGCGACGAAGACAATTGTGGGCAGATCCAGGCAACACAAAGTCAAATATACGTGTACATTCTAAACTTCCACCAACAAACACATGTAAGTTGCCTTCTTATTATAGCTACAATTGTAAATAATTTAATTTCAGTCATACCAAAGAATCTTTGGCCAAGATTTGTGCACTGTGATTGGCTAAAAAATTGGTTTTATTCCTCAATGAAAACAAATTGAGCATGCAACAATTTGTATACCCCATAAGGAATCATTCTTGTTTTGGGGAAATCTAAACATTTTTGCTTCATGATATAAAACTATATGATACAGGGTTTTCCATGACCCCCTGTTTCTTTGAATTTAGACCTCCATTTTTTGAAATGACCCCCAAAATTGTCAAAGAAACTTTCTTTATCTAGTTTAAAGGGGGTCATAATGTGGCAAAATGACCCCAAGTTTTGAGCATAGAAGGAAAACCCTGATGATAATGTGAGGAGAGTATGTTTTATACACCAGTTGAAAAATGGGATGAATTATATGATCACCCGAGGTAGGGATGGGCACCGTTAGAATTTAACCGATTCCGATACCTACTCGATACTTTTTAAACGATACCGATTCCTAACGATTCCAATACCAATTACTTCACACTGGCGTAGCACTCTTATGTGTGAAAAGTCTGACCGTTTATAAGCAATAATTACTCTGTCAAGTACCGTTTTGAGCTCTTTCTAATGTAGGAAACACCTGTCAGTTCAAAGCTAAATCATTATTTGGCCTACTTGTGATAACATAACCCTCAGCAGCTATATTGGGCCTTTTCTTCAAAAACAGTAGCTTCGGCATGTCGAACATCATGAATAAACTCGGACTTAAAAATACCGTAGGCGAGGGAAACAACTTACCACAAAGATGAAACAATAAACGTATAGCGAGGCGCTAGTTGTGATTAAGTTGTTTTGTGTAAAAGCGGCGACAGAATCATGATCTAAAGTTTTGTCTGAAATACGATTATATTTTTGTTATCCAAAAATACGGAAGATTTGTGCAATTACAACCAAAGAAAGAAATTACCGGTATTTATTTTTTGTTCCAATAATCCGACATTAAGTCCACGTGTCTATCTGGCGAATCTACAAAACTATTTGTAATCGAGTAAAGCGTCCAGAACAGTTTATTTTCGAGGAGGGAGAACGGGTGATCAAAGGCGCCGACAACAGGTGTTCGGCTATTTTTGGGCTGCATCTAGACTTGACACGCGGCGCACGCTTGTAAATTCTCATGAGATATCAAACCCTTTCTTTCACGAGGATATATTTATTTGCTTTATTTGAGGATGTTGTTGGATTTAATATGGGGAAATGCGATTATTTCATATTTTCACGGCAGGTAGGACTTTATCTAAAACAAGAGCTGTCACTGTAAGATGACAATGCCCCCGACACCGCTTTGATTTTAAATTATGGCCAATCTATGTTGAAGGTCAAGGTCATCCAGGGGTCAAGGTCACCAAAGTATGTGCCTACAGAAAGGTAATGTACCAAGGAATGTTGTGGTAAAGTATGATGCGAATATGTTAAGTAATAAGGAAGTTATGGCCAATGTTAAAGTTTTTGGACGGAATGACGGACGGACGGACGGACAGACGGACGGACGGACAAGTCAAATTTATGATGCCTCCCTATCGGGGGCATAAAAATTGAAGACAATGTAAAATAATCTTTTTCACCCTTTCCGATCGAGCGGGGTATGCGAGTATGAATTCTTGGTACCATGATTATATTTTACGATGACAGCTTGAATTTCTCGTCAGTTTCCGTCTTCATTACTCATCGATTGATTGCGATAAAGTCGTAACAGGAGCTTAGATCGGCACTCGTTTCAATTATTTGGCGACAAAGTGGCGACATGCAATACTTTAAAATCTTTGAAAACATGAAATAATGCAATTTTCTGAGACTCAGGAAACATTTATTTTACAATTATTTATAAAATAATTTCATTCTTCATCCGAAATCTGCGTTTGGCAAAATGAAAAAAACAAAAAACAAAAAAAAACTATCAATTATTATAATTACATTACACGATCGTCTGGTATAAACTTCCTTCTATATTGCACATAGCTCAAACATGAACAAATCAGTAAGATCGTCGGCATATTTACATTGGTATTTTGCGAGTAAAGAACTTTGTAACAAATATTACAAGGCTGTTATGAAATTTTCTTAAATTGCATAAGTCCCGGAAGTGGGAACCGGTACTTTCAAAATGAACCGATACCAATTACTCGGGACGTCATGGTACCGGGAGTAACCGATACCAAAGTACCGGTGCCCATCCCTAACCCGAGGTGTTCTGCAGTGTCCACTTTTTTGTCCGAGGCATAACTCTGGCACCCTAGTGTCTTATTGACTTGAAACGAGGCAGTAATGTTCATCTCATGATTACAGAATTCAGTGCACAAGAACCATTACTATTCCTAGCTTAAATTTTTAGTTATTTCCCTTTGATGTTTTCATACTTGGGCATCCAGCAGTGCAACCGGCGGTTCTTTGACAGTTTGCCTTTATGTTGATTCATGAAGGTATGAAACTTAAAACCTTACAGCACATAAGTATGAATCGTTTCAAATATTCATTCAGTGGATTGTGTTTTTGACTCCATACCTCAATGAATGATTTTTATGCCCCCGTATGGAGAGATCGGGGGCATATTGCTTTATTCATGTCCGTCTGTCTGTCCGTCCATCTGTCTCCCTTTGCCTTTTCTCCAAAAGTATTTAACATACAAAGCTGTACACCAAAGTCAAGGTCATGTGACAAGGTCAAGGTCATGTGACAAGGTCAAGGTCATCTGTCAAGGTCAAACTTTAAAAAAAAAGCTGTTTCGGGGGCATTTCTGTTTCACAAACACATCTTGTTTTTTAGCTCGGCTGTTTTTGGAGATAACCCGAGGTATTGCTATAGCCTCTGAGTCGTTGTCGTGCGAAAACTTTGACATTTTGTTATATCTCTGGTTCTACTGAAGGCATTCACTTGAAATTTGGCACACATGTTCACCATCAAAAGAGCAACCTATACTATCAAGGGGGATAACTCTAGATGCATTTTGTGCAAATTATGCCCCTTTTTGACTTAGATTTTTTCCCACCATCCAGCACTCTACAGCCGAGCGTAGGCACCTGTAGGCGGGGCTCTTGTTAAAAAATATTCTCTTCATCTCTAATATACAATTTTTTCAGATACAGAACCTTCCACAGTAGAAATATTTTTATTAGCATTAGAAGATGGAAAAAATAGTTTAGTGAGGGCAGCCAAAACATTATCACAAAAAGTTTGTGAAAAACATTTTAAATCAGCTGACATCAATCCTTTAAGTGTAGATCAGCTCTTAAAAGGTATGTATGATTAAACATCAGGGTTTTTTTGCCTGTGTATATTACATTTTTTGCAGGCTGGAAAAGTGATATGGCCCAGTGCTAAGAGATTTAGGCCTACCACAGGGCTGCAGGACTGACTTTTTTTGTGACACCATCCCTGTGTTCAGGGTGTAAAAGTGTTTCGAGAGTGCTTTGAGATGAAACCCCACTTTGCACATGCACATACGTGCAAAGTGAGGTATCATTTCGAAAGCCCTTTGCTTACGTTTTCATCCTGAACGTAGGGCATATTTGTGGTGGCAAGGTATGCCAGTTGTTAGTGTTCGTGAATCAAGATCCAATTTTGTTTTGATGACAATGTTCAACATTATGTTTCAGACAAAAGAAATTGATAATATACCAGCTTTATAAGTTTACCATGTTTGTGTTAAAGTGAAAATTCAGACAATTCGTTCATCATTCCAAAACGGGCATACAATTAGAATTTTTCTTCTTAGCTATTTTTTAAAGTAAGAAGGAATGTAGTAAATAGCTTTTAATTATCAAATGCTTTCTCATGGTTATAGTAGGGATACAATAAGTTCCGGTTGAAGTTGGCCATGATAGCATGCAAAAGGCTAGTCACTCTTATGGTACCAGTCAAAAATTGTAAAACAATTCAAAATGACAGGCACAACTTGTTTCTTTGGCGCTTTCAAAAGCTAATTTTAATGAAATTCATCTTTCCTTTTTTTGCGTGACAATCCTGCGCTTGATGAAAATAAATGTGTGATCTTTCAGAACTGCCTGTGATTCTTGCAATAGCACATCCTAGGTCAGACACTTAGCTCTAGTCAGCCTGTACAATCTTTTCAGGATCTGACCAGGGTTGGCACTTTTCACACTTTCTAGATGGTCCCTTACCCATGATTATCCACATTCAATTTTATCTATATCATAGATTTATCATAACCGCCGAGTCTGGTGACATCAGTTCATTTGGTATTGTGGTTCTCTAACACAGATCATCGGGAATGTTAAGAAGAATGCTTTAGTTCCATGAGACAAATCAATTGAGAACCAACACAGGGCTTTGTTTCGTTCTTTAATAGGAGCCTATATAAGGCTACTTCCCAATTAAAAAAAAAAAAAAGCTATTTTTTTTTTTCGACTTGTGGCAGAGAAATTTTCCAAAATTACAGCTTTTTATGCCCCCGCATCGATAGATCTGAGGCATATTGTTTTACCGTTGTCCGTCTGTCTGTCTGCAAAAATTAACCAAAAAACTTAACATTGCCAATATCTTCAAGCCTATTCAAGATACAAAGCTAATATTTGGCATGATGATAGATCTAAATGATCTGCATCCGCTGGTACCAAAGTCAAGGTCATGTGACAAGGTCAAGGTCATCTGTCAAGGTCAAACTTTGAAAAAAAAATGCTGTTACGGGGGCATTCATGTTTCACAAACACATCTTGTTTTTAAGTGATGTTGATTTATTTTTGTCAAAAATTGTTTTCTCTAATATTTCTATTAATTTCATCACTGATTAGCCCCTTATAAAAAGCTATTTATCATTAAATCTTGAAAATGATGCATGAATCTTACTCTTATAACTTTCTTTTATTAACTCATATTTCCCAATTCTTCTGAAAACTGCACTAAAATTTCCCAAAATGGACTGGCTAAGGCCCCTTCCCAATTGTTAGCTCCACTGGCCGAAAGGCCAGCTGGCTATTATCATGGCGGGGTGTCCGTCGTGCGTGCGTCCGTGCGTCAGTCCATCCGTAAACTTTTACTTTAAAAATCTTCTTCTCATAAAGTACTGGATGGTTTCTTATCAAATTTCACAGAAATGTTCCTTGGGTGACCCTCTATCAGATTGCTTCAAAGAATTTTGATTGGTTGAAAATCATGGCTGTAGTGGGTGTGGCTAATTTCCATATATGGTAATGGGTGACTTTTCTCAGAAACCAATTGATGGATATCAACCAAATTTCACTAGAATGATCCTTGAGTAACCCTCTATCAGTCTACAAATTTTTTTTGTGATCAGATGAAAAATATGTATTTTACGGGCGGAGGTCATTTCACTAAATATTATATAGTGGAAACTTTGAAAATCATTTTCTCAGAAACTAACCAATGGATATCAACCAAATTTCACTGGAATGATCCTTGAGTGACCCTCTATAAGTCTACTAATTTTTTTTTGTGATCAGATGAAAAATATGTATTTTACGGGTGGAGGTCATTTCACTATATATTATATAGTGGAAACTTTGAAAATCTTTTTCTCAGAAACTAACCGATGGATATCAACCAAATTTCACTAGAGAAATCCTTAAGTGACCCTTTATCATTTTTCAAAAAAAAAATTGTGATCAGATGAAAAATATGTATTTTATGGGCGGAGGTCATTTCACTATATGTTATACAGTGAAAATTATGAAAATCATTTTCTCTCAATCTTATTGATGGATATCAACCAAATTTCACTGGAATGATTCTTTAGTGATCCTTTATCAGTCTTCAACAAAATATTGTGATCAAATGGAAAAATGCCTTTCATGGGCAGAGGTCAATTCTTCAGATATGTTAAATGGTGGAATATCCAATATAGGGAAAACAAACTTTCTCAAAGTTAAAACCAACGGATTTCAACTAAATATCATAGAAATTTTATTTCCGCGAAATTGTAACAGTCTGCTAAAAAAAATTTCATTAGATGAACGGCATGGTTTTTTTTTTTGGCAGAGGACATTATTTCACTCTTTGGATGATGATGAATTTTTCTAGACTTATAAAATGTAAAGATTGTAGATTAGAAGGAACAAAACTTTTGTTGAAATCTAAATGTATAGAAACATAAGTTAAGCCTGAGAATACCCCCCGAGGATTTGTCAGTTAAGTTGAACAAAGGGAGACTTCACAGAGAGGACAATTGGTGTAAAATATGTATACTGAGGTTCAGAGTGGGGTAGAAAGAGCTGAGTTGAGTGCATTCTAAGACAATGGGCAGAATAAAATATATATATTGGATTGAATATTTAACTTTTTATTATCATTAGTAAGAATTTTGTTTTGATGACAAACAATTTTGTGAAGTAACATCCTTTTAGTAGTGTTAAATGAAAAGTGGAAAGATCTACAATCAAAATTTTGCTGACAAAATACATTGTATATTGTGCAGTAATATTCTGTTAGTGTTGAAATTTTTATTTTTGGATTTCAGCCGAATTTCACCAGAATGATCCTTAGGTGACCCATTATCAGACTGCACAAAATTTTTGTGATTGGATGAAAAATATGTGTTTAACAGGCAGAGGTCAATTTTCAATGTTATTCATTGATCATGATTTTCTCAAACAGCCTTATCCTCCTCTTATAATCATTATCAGGATATTCAGGCCTGTGGAGCGAATCAGGCGCTCAAGCGCCTCTAGTTAGAAAAAATAGCCCTGCAACAAGATAGGTTATTTTGCAAGAATTGAAGAACTATTTGAATCTGAAACTCGAAATACCCTCTGAATCTGTAGTTCTGTTTACTTCAGAAGACTATCATTATCCTGACCCAGATTTGATAGTGAGGTTTGGTACAGTGGAGTCTCTACTAGGTTTTATGCCATGGCAAGTACGGCTAACAGAAATATTGTAAGTAACCTTTTAACACGAAGCATTTGGATAGGTCCAGACAAACATGGTTTATCCATATCTAACTGCACCCCAAAGGTGCAGTAAGATATGGATCTACATTGTTTGGTTGCCACAAAGCCTCATTTTGACACATTTACATGTTTTAATTCCACTCTCTGAGAATTTTAGAACATTAGATAATTTTCTGTCCTTTGATGCACAAAATCTTTGGGTAATTAAGGTGTCCTTTTTGACCATTTTATCATTATACCCCCGCAAAACGAATGTTTTCGGGGGTATACTGGAATCAGCCTGTCTGTCTGTCTGTCCGTGTGTCTGTCTGTCCATCTGTGGACATAAAACTACCAATTTTGTGTCACAAACTCCTCCTAAAGTTTTCTTTCAATACAAATGAAACTTGATACAAACAATCATCACAAGTTAAAGTTTTGCAAGATGCAAGTTTCAAGTGTCAACTCCCCCAGGTTCATGAATTATTCCCCCTTGAACTTAGACAATTTTTCCTATTTGTTACCATGTACTTATCATTTTGTGTCGCAAATTCCTCCTTCAATTTTCATTCAATTGTAATGAATTATTATGCAAATATTGATCAAAAGTTGAAGTTTTGCAAGACGTAAATTTCAATTGTCAACTCCACCAGGTTCATGAATTATCTCCCCTTGTACTTAAGACAATTTTTCTTTTTGAACACATATACTTGTAATTTTGTTTCCAAATTTCCTCCTTCAGTTTTCCTTTAATCAGTTTTCATGTAAAACCTTTGAAATTTTATACAAACATTTACCACATATGAAGTTTTGCAAGATACAATTATCAGGTCCCAACTCCTCCTGGTTTAAGAATTATCTGCCCTTACACTTACTACATTTTTTCTTTTTCGTTCACATATACTAGTAATTTTGTGTTACAAACTCCTCCTTCAGTTTTCCTTCAAAAGCTTGAAAATATTTATCACATGTTTAAGTTTTGCAAGACGCAATTTAGAGGTCTCAAATCCAAGAGTTATCTTTATATTTGAAGCATTTTTTGCCTCTTCCGTTAAAGTATCTCATTCTCTGAAAGCACTTGCGGGGGTATTAAGTCACATTCAGTGACAAGCTCTAGTTTTAGTTTAGAATGATAAAGGTAGGATCATCCACATTGTAAAGCACTCTCAAGGGATATTATTATGGTGTTGAAAGAATCAAAGCAATGTTGCTGCTTAAGGAGAAGTGGCCTGTTAGTAGTTGGATAAATACCACAATCTTTTATATAAGTGCCAAAACATTTTCAACTGAAATTGGTTTCCCTGCTGTTATCTGTTATTGTGTAATACTAAATGATTTTCTTTGATTTTTCAGATCACTACCCACACATAAAGGACTGGATTACAAGACATTTAAATCAGTGCTAGTTTCATATGGCAATACGCAACAACGGTTTGGTAAATGAGTGGATAGTATGTACATAATGACAGTTACATTTTCATTGGCTCTCCAGGACAGATGTGTTTTCAAGATAACACTTCATATCTCCTCAGCATATTCTTTGATCCTACGTTGCAGTTATCATCCTATCAAGTCATTATCTGAGTGGAGTCCTTTGTTCGAGTAAAATATATATGATAGATTTAGAAAGACTTTGAGTGAAATTAAGGTCCCGGGTTCGATCCCCGACGGCGGCACTCATTCTTTCCAACTATTTGTCTCTCACCAATGGGTTGATAATCGTAGACCTATGTGAGATAGTAGCTGGAGGCTAGGAAAGAATGTGGTGGTTGTACTGGTGAGAGAAATACCAGGAAACCATTGTTAGGTGCTCCAGCCGCCGCAATATAACTGAAATAATGTTGACAGCGGTGTTAAACTCCATTCAATCAATTGAGTGAAATTAAACATGGTTGGAAATAGAAATCAATATGGAAATTTTGATTTCTGTATATTTGTGTTTGTGTCTGTTTTAATTTTGTGTCTTTCTGAAAGACAGATATAATGGCAAGTTCATATTTTACCAGGATAGCAATATTTGGTCAACATTTCTAGAATTAACTTAAATTGAGCAACATTCTGAGTTTAGTATGTCCAGTCAGTTAATTATATTAGTGTATATCGAGTTCTTACAGTAGGTAATGTATATGATGCTAAACATAGAACTTAGTTTCTGAATAAAAGGATTGTATAAATTCACCTCACCATAGACAAGTTGTTTTTTTTTATGCACACATTAGTGTAAAAGCTTGCCAGTATTACTGTAAAGGATTGGATTGCATGATGTGTTTAGTAACTAATAAACTGATTGTATGTTGGAGAAAAAGATCACTAAGTGGGTTAATATGATTTCTTAATCAGTAAAATATCAGTTATCAGTAAATTACTTAATAAACCTTATTTTGCTGAATTTAGATTTTGTGTCAAATAAATTGCACATTTTGGGAACATTCAAGTTTGCTGGTTCAATTTTCACATCAATGATTTATTAGATAGTAGAAAGTGCAGAGTAAGATCAGACTGCATATCTGTGTAGACTGACCTTGGTCTTTACTGTCTGCCAAACCTATGTGCAAAGCACTAATATGGCTTGAAAAGCATAGGTAGTGTGAATTACAAGTTTAATGATTGCATGTTGTAACAAAATAGATCACAAAGCCGTGTAATATGTTTACTTATTAGTAAAACATGATATTAATAGCACAAAAGACAGACACAGTTCCCCCCCCCCCCCCCCCCCAAACTTTATCCATGTCTGAGGAAATTAAAAACCAGCTCAATTGAGGATGCAAAAATATCTATATGTACAAAAATTCCACCCTGATTTTCATGGAAGTACGCATGCAAACTGGGTTACCACTCATCAATTCTTTTTCAAACTTATGGGTTTTTGGCATGGTATATTTAATTATCTGTATATTGGGTGCAAGAAGATATAAAAAGATCCGAAGATGAAACTATTTCTCATTAAAAAAAAACTGCATTTTCATATCTCACACAATTGCACTTAATTGCCTGTAATAAGAGAGCCCAAGTCTAATAGAAGCCTGAGTCCCTTAACCATAACATTAAAAAAAATGATTCAGTTTATTGAAAATATCTAAATTATAAGAATTTTGTTAGTCTTTTTCATTTTATTGATTGTTTAGAAAAAAATTAACATCAAATTGAATTGAAGGAGAAAACTAAAATAAAAACACCATCTTCATGTATGTTTTGTTTCACAGGGTTTTAGTCTGACTTCAATGAAATGTTGTCTAAAGGTCTCAATATTTGGGATCTTTGGGGTCCTTTCTCGAAGCTTGTGGGTCCCTGCATAAGATATAGACTGTAACCTTTAAGCACTTAACTTGTTTTCATATAAAGTTAGAACTATAACCTGCTTCAAGGTAAAGAAAGAATTGAAAATAAACTGACTATTTGGGGGTCAATTTCAGGAAAGACTTGAAGACTGTTTTGAATTTTTTCAGCATGTGACACTTAAAGCAATATTTGAAAAAAAATGTCATTCATTCATTCACTTAAATTCTCATATTATCAGTAGATTCAGGCCTGTGGAGCAAATCAGCTGCTCAAGCAGTTCTAGTTGATGATGAACACACATGCCAAGTTTCATGAAGATTTTGACTTAAAGAAGGGGATTATGAAAAAAGACGCATTATAAAATTTATTGACATGGTTTTAGCTAGATAGACTGTAAAATTTGAGATAAAGTTGTAGTCCCAAGGTTTTGTTTTCTGAGGATGTTATAAATATGGTATAAGACTTGGTGTTAGAATAGAATAGTTCATATTCAAAAAAAGTTGTTTATTTGCAACCAAGAAACAATTGGAAATTTTTATGCCCTCACATATTATTTTACCATTGTCTGTCTGTCTGTCTGTCTGTTCATCTGTCTGTCTGCAAAACTTATCTAAAAAACTTTTCATTGCCAAGGCTATTCAAGATACAGTGCTCATATTTGGTATGATGATAGATCTCAATGTTACCCATCTGCTGGTACCAAGGTCAAGGTCATGTGACAAGGTCAAAGTCATCTGTGAAGGTCAAATATCTAAAAGATTGCTGTTGGGGGGGGGCATTCATGTTTCACAAAAACATCTTGTATTTTGGTGCATTAACTCAATTCCTGAGCTAGGCTGTAGAACTTCACGCAGACGCACCTAAATTCCCGTCCCCTTCTTAGCCCTTGTCATGCTAAATAAAAATCTTTGCAAAATTGCAACAAAATCAAAGTGCTCAAAGTACTGGATGCACTATATTTGAGTTGGTTATAATATTTAAAATTAATTTTTTGTGCTTTTCTGTTTTCAAAAAAGGAAAAAACGGTGGTATAGACAAAAGTCAGAATGCACATATGTGCAGGCTGATGTTTTTCTAAAGCTCCTGTCAAGGCAGGAATATTTCAGGTTCAGCATGACAAGGTTTTAAAAGTAAGTTCAATTTGTTTTGAGAAAAGAATGTTTTTATTATAGTAGAAGAAACATAGTGCTTAGACTTATTAATCAAGATTGGTAACTAGTAAGTGCTTGGATTTTGAGGTAAAACTAGTGCTTCTTTATTGAATAATAAACACAGAGCTTGGAAACATCACATAGCAGGGAAAAAGACTAGTTGAGACCCAGTCATCCATAGCCCCTATAAATTTGGTTTGGCCCCAAGAACTTTTGGAGGAAATGCTCATACCAATGAATTTATTTAACACACTAAGTTCGGCAGTCTTGGTCCTAAGTTAAACTTAGCCTTTTTCCCTGCTGAGAGCAAATCAGAGCTTGATAGGCAATAAATTTGTTCTGTTTATATGCAGAATCATTATAGCCTCTAACATATGTTACCCATGTGTAAAGGAAAGAAGCTTTGATTTGGGGTAACATAGGAAAAGATCATATGCCATAACTTTGAGGAATTTTTACCATGGACTAGGAAAATATCGACCATGGGTAAGCAAAACCTATTAACTACAGCTTATTCAAGCTGTAGTTACGAGATTTTGATCCACCAGCAACGATATATGTATGTAACCCTTACAAATGACAAAAGAAATAATTCCAAGGTAATGTTGTCCTGCTAAATTTGTTACTATTTAAGATCACATATAAACTTGATGTTTGCAAATTCCTTTGTTGATGATTTTGGGCATTGTTTCCGATTTTGACATTGTTAGTTATTGTTTATAGTGTAATATCAAGCAAATAGACATAGATATCTGTAATTTATTTGAAGAGAGAAAATACTTTTATATGAAAAAAGTTAAATAAAATGTAAAGTATGGGATTAATAAGTGTTTATTCATTTCTTTAAAGCCTCTATTACTCTTTGTTATTCTGAATAAATTTTGGCTAAAAATTGGCATCAAAATCAAATGGCAAAAAGCACTGAAAGTACCAACTGTAGATCAATTTTAATTTAAAAAACTAAATCTACTGACAATTCTGGAACAGGTTGTGTAGACAAACATCAGACTGCACAGTATTATGTGCAGGCTGATGTTTGTCTATAGCTCCTGCCAAAGCAGGAATAATCAAGGGTTCAGTATGACAAGAGTTTATAGTTTTTGTTAAGCCTATTTGTGGTGAAGGAGATTTCATCAGTAACAGTTTAGTATATTTGTGTTGGTGCATCATTCTATCCATCCACTACAGTCAGGCACTAACTCCCACATTGCATTTCACAAAAAATGTCTTTTATACACAAATTTAAGATCAGGCTGATTGTCAAATTTGGAAGGAATTTGTTGAAACAAAACTTCAGCAGGAAAAGGGTTTATTGATCAATTTCTAAATGAATTGGCAAAAGTGCTCACCATTATAATTTTTGGAGAACATCTGATGTATTGTGATCACCTTGGCGTCATTGTTGTTTGGGTTTGTTTTTTGCTGAGTGCTGCCGTCATAGCGCAGTTGGTAGCGTGTCAGACTGTCAATCTAGAGGTCCCGGGTTCGATCCCCAACGGCGGCACTCATTCTTTCCGACTATTTGTCTTTCACCAATGGGTTGATAATCGTAGACCTATGTGAGATAGCAGCTGGGGGCTAGGAAAGGATGTGGTGGTTGTACTGGTGAGAGAAATACCAGGAAACCATTGTTAGGTACTCCAGCCGCCGGGATATAACTGAAATAATGTTGAAAGCGGCGTAGTTTCCACTATATTACATTTGGAGAAATGACCTCCGCCCATAAAATACATATTTTTCATCCGCTCACAATGATTTTTTTTAGACTGATGAAAGGTCACCCAAAGATCATTCATGTAAAATTTAATTGGTATCCATTGATTAGAATCTGAGAAAACTCCACTTTTTACCATATTTGGAAATTAGCCATGCCCATTAAGGTGTGCGGTAAAAATGCCAGAGGTAAAAATGTCAGAGGTAAAAATGCCATAGGTAATAATGCCAGAGCTAAAACGGTAGAAATGTCATAGGTAATAATGCCATAGGTAAAAATGCCAGTGGTATATTATATCTTTTATTTTTAGACTTTAGTAAATAGAAAAATTATTTTATTTTCATGCACAAAAGGAATTGTTACAAAAACCTCCTGATGAATTGTTTTATTTCATTATTTATTTTTTCAAGACTTTGATAATGAATTAAGCAAAAGGTATACAAATTAGTGGCTTTGTGAATAAATGACAAAGCGTGTGTATATATGAACATTAACCTGAAAATAGATAAATAAATTATAAGAAATAACAGAAATGAACTATGTCTGTATATTTATTTATTCTCATATATGATAAAGATTAATTTTTAATTTACTTTAGTATAATATGTGATTAAGGTAGGATACAGTTAAAGGTAAATTTAACACAAGTGTGATATTTCATACTTTTCTTAGTAACATTTTGGTAAATCTGGCACATTTTTTAAAACAATCCCGCAATCTTGCTCTTATACCAAATGTATACTCAATTTAATAAGTTGTATTTTCCATAGTAGAAATTCAAATGAAATATGGTACTGATTAAGATCGTGTAATATAACTTATTTCACCTATATTTGACAAATATTATCATATATTTTTCTTTTCAATTAATCTATATCATCAATAAAGATATTCATTTTATTTTTCTAAAAAAAAGCCTTTATGGCAACTTAAGAAATTAACTAGGTTTTCATAGATTAAAAAAATACTCCTAATGTTATAAAATCATCATATAGTTTTCATATATTCTGGCATTTTTACCTATGGCATTATTACCTATGACATTTTTACCATTTTACCTCTGGCATTATTACCTATGGCATTTTTACCTCTGACCTTTTTACCCATGGCATTTTTACCTCTGGCATTTTTACCTACATTCGCCCATTAAGGTTCATGTAAAGTGTTTGAGACCCAATTTTAAGGGCATTCATTTGCCAATTATAAGCAGTATGTGCAGGAATATTATATATCAAAATGAAGCTATTTATTGGCACAACCAGTTGAAAAACACAAGAATGTTACAACTATAGCGGTATAGCCAAAACATTGTGGAAAAGGGTCATTTTGTACAGAACAAGGAACTGCATGACAGTTGGATAAATATTTTAACAAAGTCTAGCCTAAAGTACCATCCAGGTAGTGCTACAACCATTGGTATAAAACTCAGCCCCAAAACGTAGTTATGCAAGCAATTTATTTTGACTTATTTTATAAACACATATGTCATATATGTCATTCTAATTTTGTAAACGTGTAGATCTTTTTAGGGTATGGTGTGTTATCATAACATAAATAGACATCAATTGTTTATTTACCTGTAAGGTTGTTTAACAATATATCAAATTCTATTGCACAGAATGATAAATATATAGTAATATAGTAGATCATTGAATTAAAAAAAACAACATAATTTGAAATAAATCGCAGAAATATTTCACAATATTATGGTGGGATGTTGCACCATACCTAACATCTTTTTTGAAAACAGACCAAACCGGTTTGACATGTATGTTGACAAAATAAATAGAAATTGATTGTTTCAAAAGAGCCCTTTGAGACTGAGTTATATATCAAAGGTTGTAGCACTACCTGGATAGTACTTTAGACTGTACTTTGTTAAAATATTGGGCAATTTTATGCAATTGTCATGCAGTTGCTTGTTCTGTACAAAATGACCCTTTTCCACAATGTTTTGGCTATACTGCTATAGCTATGGTGGTCTTATGTTGCCTAACTGCTTGTGCTCACGAATAGCTTCATTTTGATATATACCTGGACATACTGCTTTTTCTTGGCTAATGAAGTGCCCCAAATATTGGGTCTCAAACACTTAACATGAACCTTAAATCCGTGTTTTTGATTGGATCAAAATTTCTTGAACAACTTTTAAAGCGGGTCACCCAAGGATCATTCCTGTGAAGTTTGGTTAAAGTTCATCCTGTAGTTTCTGAGGAGAAGATTTTTAAAGAAAAACCTTCGGCCAGTGGAGCTAAAAAATTGCTCATATGAGTCCCTTTGACCCCTGGTACATCACATCAATTAAATAGACAGATATCAACAATAAAGCAATAGAAAGAAATAAAAAGAAGAAAATGTCTTTTTGAAACTTGACAAGTCTAAGGCTCAGAAGGAAACAGTTGTAACTGCCTTTATGTTTATAGGCAGTTACAACTGTTAAGGGTGGAACCAACCACATGTTCTCCATCACAAGAGCTTTCAAGACTATCAAGAAGCACTCAGGAAGCATTTTTAGCATCAGTCGTCAGTCATCCACAATTTCTTTAAACATCTACTCCTAAACCAGTGGGCCAATCTTGATGAAACTTAGCAGGGATGTTCCTTGGGTCAAGTTCTACCAAAGTTGTTCAAATAAATGAAATCCACCCTTAACTTTCCTTTTACCCTTAACAAAAAGGGTGAAAATAGGAAAATCTTCAAAAATCTTCTTCTCTGATCAACCCGCAACCCTTTTTACATAGAATCAAAGAGCAAAAATCTTAAAAAATTTTTGCTGAAACCAGAAGGTAGACAGCTTTCATTATTTGGTTTGTAGCATCATTTAGTGGACCTCTACCAAGTTTGTTCATAACAAGACCCTAGGATCTTATTTAGACTCCACCCAGGTGCAACCCTTTTTACATAAAATCAAAGAGCAAAAATCCTAAAAAATCTTCTCTGAAACCAGATGGCAGACAGCTTTCATATTTGGTATGTAGCATCACCTAGTGGGCCTCTACCAAGTTTGTTCAAATTAATACCCTTCGATCATATTTGGGCTCTGCCTGGGTGCATCCCTTTAAGCTTTTCTGAGCACAAAGGGTAAAAAAATGAAAATCTTCAAAAATCTTCTTCTCTGAAACCAGCAGGCAGATAGCTTTTATATTTGGTATGTAGCATCAACTAGTGGACCTCTACCAAGTTTGTTCATAACAAAACCCTTGGATCTTATTTAGGCTCCACCTAGGCACAACCCTTTTTACATAGAATCAAAGAGCAAAAATCTTCAAAAATCTTCTTCTCTGAAACCAGATGGCAGACTGCTTTCATATTTGGTATGTAGCATCACCTAGTGGGCCTCTAACAAGTTTGTTCATATCAAGACCCTGGGGGCACATTTCGATGGCTCAGCGCGAAACAGTTGTAACTCCCTATAAACATATAGGGAGTTACAACTGTCTCATGCTGAGCCATTGATTTGGGCTTCACCCGGGTGCATCCCTATTTACATAGAATCAAAGAGCGCAAAGGAATATCTGTCTTGCTCTTAGCTGAAAACATTCCATGATATTGATCTTATGTAGAAATTATCTCCTTTTTAACATCTGCCATGTTATAAAGGAGATAATTTCTACATAAGATCAATATCATGAATGTTTTCCTGCCGCATTGATTAATGTGATGTCCCAGGGACCAAAGAGACGCAGGTGAGCAATCTAGGACCATCATGGTCCTCTTGTTGTAAGAGTTTTGCCCCTTTTTCAACTTGATTTTTTGCATTATCCAGCACCTGCAGACTAGCATTGCACCTGTAGGCAGTGCTCTTTTAGATGTTCTGCAATAATGGTTCAAATACACTCCTTCACCTTCGTCAACCCAATAATATCAGTCGGTAGAGCAACAATTGCAGTTCAACATTGTGGGTTCAATTCTTGGTTGACTCTCTAACAAACTAATTGTCTTTCAGGCTGATGCCCCATGTGACTATGGCTTACAATGGAAATGTTAAAGAACAAGGCAGTTCTCAGCAGTAGTTCCATTATGTATCCTTGCACCATCCTCCATAATAAGTAACCATATTAAGGGGGCATTGCTTACATGGGCTAATGCTATGATAGCAATTAATACATAAATGGGAATCGAAGCTTTCTTCAGAGAAAATCTTTGGCTTAGTGATAAGTATTGTAAACGAATAATTATACCACCCCCCTTCACCCCCTAAAACAAACAATGTCTGCAGGATGAAGGAGTCAGCTTGTTAGTTGATCGGTCTATTAGTAGCCTTTTTTTAGCTCACCTGAGCACAAAGTGCTCATGTGAGCTATTGTGATCAACTTTCATCCGGCGTCCGTCCGTCGGTCGTCCGGTCGTCGTCCGTCGGTCGTCCGGTCGTCGTCCGTCAACAATTTCTTTAAACGACATCTCCTCCTAAACTACTGGGCCGATTTACACCAAATTTTACAGAAATGTTGCTTAGGTGGTCCCCTTCAAAAATAGCTAAAAGAATTGAAATCCATGAAAAACTCTGGTTGCTATGGCAACAAACAGTGAAATTTTAAGAAAATCTTTAAAATTCTTCTCCTTCACAACCAGTAGTCCTACAGACTTAAAACTTGGCATGGATGATCAGTTCATAGACCTGAATTGATTTAGCTAAAATCATATCTTTTGGGCCACCAGGTGCGGAACACCAGGGGGGAGGGGGTAGTACTTTGGGTAAATTTTGTAATCTTCAAGCTGCTTCTTCTTCAGAACCAGGAGCCCTACAGACTTGAAAATTGGCATGGATGATCAGCTCATAGACCTGAATAAAAATAGCTAAAACCAGCCAGGTGTGGAGCACCAGGGGGGAGAGGGTAGTACTTTTGTGAAAATTTCGTAATCTTTAACCTTCTTTTTCTGATGAATCAGGAGCCTGACAGATTTGAAAATTGGCATGGATGATCAGTATATGGACCTTTATAAAAATGGCTTAAATCATGACTGTAGATTCACCAGGTGCGGAGCACCAGGGGGGAGAGGGTAGTACTTTTGTGAAAATTTTGTAATCTTTAACCTTCTTCTTCTGATGAATCAGGAGCCTGACAGATTTGAATATTGGCATGGATTATCAGTATATGGACCTTTATAAAAATAGCTAAAACCATGACTGTAGATTCAACAGGTGCGGAGCACCATGGGGGAGAGGGTAGTACTTTTGTGAAAATTTTGTAATCTTTAACCTTCTTCTTCTTCTGAACCACAAGCTCTACAGACTTGAATATTGGCATGGAGGATCAGCTCATAGACCTTAATAAAAATAGCCAAAATCATGACTGTAATGCCACCAGGTGAGGAGCACCAGGGGTGAAGGGGTAGTACTTTTGTGAAAATTTTGTAACTTTAACCTTCATCTTCTAAAATAACCAGGAGCCCTTCAGACTCCAATATTGGCATGGATGATAAGCATATGGATCTTAAATATAATAGCTAAAAGCATGAATGTAGGGCCACCAGATGCGGAGCATTAGGGGGGAGGGGGTAGTACTTTGGATCAATTCTGAAATCTTTAACCTTATTCTTCTCCTGGATCAGGAACCCTACAGACTTGAAAATTGTAATGGGTGATCAATATATTGACATTAATAAAAATAGCTAAAATCATGACTGTAGGGTCACCAGGTGCTGAGTGTCTTGGGGAGGGGGTAGTACTTTGGATCATTTTTGAAATCTTTAAACTTCTAATGAACCAGGAGTCCTACAGACTTGAAAATTGGTATGAATGATCAGCATATGGACATCAATTGAATTAGCTAAAATCATGACTGTAGATTCACCAGGTGCAGAGCATCTTGGGGGAGGGGGAGTGCTTTGTTGAGAATTTTGAATCACTACAGCCGTTATATTTGACATGGATTGATCAACTCATTAAAGAAAACTTTAAAAGTCTCAGACTCAGCCTGTATATCTGGCATTGATTAGCTGATCACAGACCTTTTATGAAAAAAGCTTAAATAAATAATGACCAGGTGAGGAGCAGAGGGGGGGGGGGATTATTTCAAATGTTATCTGATTGAATAAGTGAAAATCTCTTTTTCTTTGGTTGAATGGACATACCTAGGTAATGAAGCTTTTTTCTCAGGTGAGCGACCCAGGGCCAACGGCCCTCTTGTTTGTCTAGAAGTTTTCTCAGATACAATTTACTTAATACGGCTTTTAAGTTATACAAAATGTGAATCTGCGCATGAAGTTGTGCAACTGCACTTTTGAAGCTCCTACTTTGATACTTTGCTGAATTATCTCTCCTTGAATTTGTCATTTTCACTAAATTTTTATTATCCTGAACATTTTCCTACACTATTACATTTACTGAATTGAAATTTATACACATTGTAGAGGGTATGTAAGCTTGTGCTTCTGATATGTTTAGGACACAAATAGTGAAATCATGTAGTTTTTACTAAACATTTGGCAGAAGAAAATCCATAATTGTAATTACTTGCTGATTTGTCCCCCCCCCCCCCCCCCCCCCTTGAAATTTAAATTTTACTTTTTCTATTGTTATCTGGTGTTGGCCTGAGTTTTTTTCAGACACCAATACAGCTACAGCTTTGAAATTAATAATTAATGTGTATCTGCATAATTATGAAATTGTGCCCCTACTATCATTGGTTGTCGAATTATCTCCCCTTGAACATGTAAAATTCCACTTAATTTCTGTTGTCCAGAGATTTTCTTTTATTTTGTGTGTACTGACTTGAAATTTTCATTATGTGTATTTCTATATGAAGTTGAGCACCTGTAATTTTGAAGCCCCTTCTTTGAATGGTTGCTTAAATTGTCATTTTCAATAACCTGTAAGTTTTGTTATCCAGAGAATTTCTATGTAATGAAGTAATTTTTTTATATAAAATATAGCTCGTAACGTTAGCTTGTGATTCTAAAATTTTTAGGACCCTACTTTAATTACTTGCAGATTTATCTCCCCTTGAACTTGTAATTTTTTTTTCTTTTGTTATCTGGAGCTTACCTCCTCCACTTTTTGCTGCTACTGCTTTAATATTTATACACAGTGTAGCTCATAATGACAACTTGTGTTTGTGAAATCTTTCAGACCATAGTGATATTAGCTGCTGAATTATTCCCCTTTTATTGGTTAGAGTCTATTGTCTTTAGACAGAGTTATGGTCTACAGGTGAAAAATTGTGAAGCAAACATACCCTACTATGATGGAACCTCACTAAGGACAAAGTGTAACAAGCTCTAGTTTCAAAAATATTGTTGGCATGGGTGCTACACTGGGCCACATCAGATTCGATGCCTCAGCGCGAAATGATTGTAACTCCCTATAAACATATAGGGAGTTACAACTGTTTCGCGCTGAGCCATGGATCTGTTCTTTTTCAACTATGCTTCAGTTGCGGACTTGCTGTACATATGACTATTCAAACATTTTCCGATAGAGTTATGGTCACAGGTTGAAGCTTAGTCTGGACAAAAAATCCTTCATTAATTGATGGACTTCAGAATCATGTGTTGACTAAATCTTTAGCTGCTCTTTGAATATTTTTTGTTAGTTTAAGGTAGTCACATACTCAAATTAAGCTCTAAACAGAACAAAAATTTACAGATATATTTGTTAATAATGTTATGAGAGACCGCTCTCGCCATGTCCTGCATAGCTTCTTTAGTTTAAATACAATGTCTGACCCCTGTGTCAAAGATCTTCTTTGGCTCATTGGTTAGTGCATTGGACCCGTAAACCAATAATTTGAATATCACTTGTCTGCATGGGTTCAAAACTTGCTTTGCAGACACTTTGTAAGATGGGGGCTTGTCCAGGATTAGGCCATTGAGCTATTTATGTTTGCATTGTATTGACTTTGTTAGAACATGAAGTACATTACTGACTATATAGGCTTATCGTCATCAATATATGATGACCCTTATAGGGCTGTGTGTTATGGGAGACAGCTCTTGCCACTGTCCTGCATAGTTTCTTGGGTTCTTTTGAAGTTCTTTAAAAATCTTCTCCACTCAAACCATTGGGCTGATTTCATTGAAACTTGGTTTGGATGTTCCTTTTGTGACCCTTTACTTAAATTGTAAAGCAAAATTTTGGTTGACCCCCAAATATGGGCATGGCTAATTTTCACTATAAAATCATTATAAATCTTCTCCCAAATCATTGGGTCGATTTCAATGAAACTAGGCATGGATGTTCCTTGGGTGACCCTATACTTGCCAGTAAATTGTAAAACAAATTTTGATTGACCTCCAAATATGGGCGTGGCAAGGTGAGGCCAATTTTAATGGATGTTCCTTGGGTGACCATTGACATTAATCGTTTTAGAAATTTTGATTGCACCCTAAATATGGGCTTGACAGCCGAGGCTTCTTTTTCACATTTAAATACTTTTAAAAAATTCTTCTCCTCCCCTCTCTTTGGGTCAATTAAAAAATTTCAATGAATATTGGTATATATGAATGACTTTTTGCTTTAATTATTCTACTAATGAATGGTCTACTAATTACAATCACCTTGATGTTTAATAAGATGGGTAAGACCCAGTAAATCATTATGAAATAGTTCTAAAGAGATTTCAAAGTGTTATTTTTCAATCAAAGTAAGCTTTGTTTAATGAAAGTCTAGAGATGTTTAAGCCAGTGGAGTGATGAAGCCCCTCTTGTTCTAAGATTTGACCCTGTAACCTAGATTTTGACCCCAGTTGACCCAATTTCAAACTCATCCAAGATTTTGTCAAGACAATTATTCTAAGCAATTTTCAAATTGAAACCCATATGCGCCAGAAACAGTAAAAATTTCAGAAGTTGATGAACAATGTCTTATTTCCATACAATGTTTTCTGAAATCATGCAAAGGACCATCAAATTCAGATAAAGTGGGTGTCAGCAAAAGAATGAATAAAGTGTTCAAACTTGAAAATAAAAGCATTCTTAGTTTAATTTACAAATTTACAAAAACATTATAACAAGAATTCACAATTTTGATTTAATCAATAACAAAGCCATCATGCAGAATAAGGCAGAGGTGCAGATAAGAGTAGGTGATGCTTATCTAAAATCTTAATTTATCAATGAAAATCTATGTTGTGGGTTCTCATTTGAATTGTCTAAATGAGAGCTCGCATCATAGGATTTGTACAAAAACTGATAAGGCAAACCTATTACAACTTGGGGATTTATTAGAATCAACATGTTTCTATTAGAGGTGATAGTTGTTAAGACGTGGAAAAAAGCCAAATAGGCCACTGCATTTTAAGCCATTTTTCAATGTCTTCTCAACTGTAAATCTCAGGTAAATCAAGGAAAAACTTTGAGCAAATCATTAATTTAAGCATTGAATTTACAAGAAAGCTAAACATTTGGTCGGAAGAACTTACATTAGCTCTCCTTTGAAATCAGTGTGACTTCAATTTGGTCTGGTGGGGGTTATTAGAGGCTATAAGTTTTTTTTGCAAAAAAATTGTCTATCTTGATGTACAAAGAAGGGGATGGGATGATATTAGAGCATAGGGCTCTATTACAATTTTAATGGTGTTTTTGAATTATTTTATTTTGAAATTCAAAATACCCCCTCTAACATTAGCATAGTAAATGTGACCCGTCACACGAAAAAGGACCATCTGGAAACTCCATAGATTAAATATATGAAAAAGAAATTGGTTCCTGCGCAGGTCAACAAAAAGTCACATTTATGAAAATATCATGAGAAGATAGATTTATCTTTCTATATTTAGACAATATGTGTTTGTAAAACATGAATGCCCCCAAATTGGTATTTCTTTAAAATTTGACTATAACAGATGAACTTGTCACATGACCTTGACCTTGGTTTCTGAAGATGCACATCATCTAGATCTATTATCAAACCAAATAAGAATATTGTATCTTGAATAGCCTTGATGTAATTTGCAATGTTAAGCTTGTTGGTTTAGTTTTGCTGTAAAAAGGAAAGACAGACAACAGTAAAACAATATGCCCCAATCTTTCCATGCAGAGTCATAAAACTGAGCCAAGTGTGAAAGTTTCAAACCCTTGTCAGCCTGCAAGATTTCCTCAGTCTGTCCTTGCAGTCTGATGAGGGTGTTGTACACTTTATGCACGACCCAGTCCATTTTTGTGTGAAAGGTCATAAATGTATCAATAAATCTATGTCATGCATTTAAATAATCTTCAGGCATTGTGAGAATATATCTTAACTTTTAAGTTTTTTGCTGAAAATGGCAGAAAAAAATGATTTACCAGCAATATATCACTTCATTTCTAATAATTCATGACTGTTTAAGCTGTAGCTATGAAGTTTAACAATAACATCCTCATTTTTTCTATTGCTGTCATATAATATATCCCTTACAAAACAGTAAAACTTGCATTAAGTGACCACCTAGTGGACCATTAAAAAGCAGCCGCTTATGGAAATCGCTTAATACAATATTTAATGATAAATAAGACGCCTTATTTCGTAACTTATATAGATTGTAACAAAATTCTAACTGAATCTTATAATGTTCGAACCCATTTGATTTGTCTCATTGAGTGTCAAAGATAAACATTTTTCGTTTTAAAATGTCCACTTTTTCTGTAAATAGATGTTTTGTGATGATCGTTGGAGTTGTGGCTGCAGGTTAATTTCATAGTGATGGCTCAGCATGAAACAGTTATAACAGCCTATTTATGAATAGGCAGTAACAACTGTTTTGCGCTGAGCCATCAATTATATCTACTGAGATTAACACGATTCTTAAGGTATTTAGCAAAATTATTCAAAATGTGGAAAGTACCTACATCCCTCATTATCAACTTCAATGCCTTCTCACAACAGTAGATTTATTATTGCAACTTTTCAATGGCAAATCAAATTAATGACAAATCTAATTAATGATGATGATCTTTGCCCAGTCACGGTTATAAACTCTCCTAATGGGACCCTCCTAATGTTATTTCGTTTGAGCCAGTCTGTAACTAGTCTCTGTTGCATATGCCCTGTCTGCGCTGCTCAATCCTAGTATTTTGCGCAAATTTTAGTCTCAAATTGTTGGTAAGTTCATGCACATGCCTTTTGCATAGCATTTCCAACAACTAAACACGTGTACCATGCGAAGAGATGTCACACAATATTCAATGGCTCAGCGTGAAACACTTGTAACTGCCTAAATGTTTATAGGCAGTTACAACTGTTTCACACTAAGCCATTGATATGCTCATTTTATAAATTTACAATGTTGACCTTACAAAGCCCAAAATCTATAGGATTCACTAATATAAGTAATGTTAAATAGCTTTAGTTAAGATTTTTATCGAGCAGAAACATTCATTATTGAAAAAACAAGATATTTTCGTAAACACTTATGTCTTTAAAAGGACATTTTTTTAAAGTTTGACTTTGACAATTGACCTTGATTGATGACATTGAACTTCACTCATATTAATAATCGATAATTATTAAAACTAGAACTGTTGCAGAGCGGACTAATACCCCCACAAGGGCTTTGTCAGAATGCAAGTGCTATTAGTGCAGGATGTGTTTGTAACTAATATTGAAGTCTTATGTGGCATTTGCATGAAGTTTCATGATTGTAGGTCGCTTGGTTTTTGAGTTAAGAGTCCAAAAATGAAAATTGAACAAAAAATTGACTGTGACCTTGACCTTTGACCTATATGACCCAAAAACAATAGGGCACTTCCTAGGATCATAAGCAACATTTGCATAAAGTTTCATGCTTGTAGGTCACTTGGTTCTCCAGTTAGAGTCCCGAAACGAAAATTGAACAGAAATTTACTGTGACCTTGACCTTTGACCTATGTAACCCAAAAACAATAGGGCACTTCCTTGGGTCATAAAGAACATTTGTATTAAGTTTCATGATAGTGGGCCACTTGGTTCTTGAGTTAGAGTCCAGAAACGAAAATTGAACAAAGGCTGACTGTGACCTTGACCTTTGACCTACATGATCCAAAAAGAATAGGGCACTTTCTTGGGTCATAAGGAACACTTGTATTAAGTTTCATGATTGTAGGTCATTTGGTTCTTGAGTTAGTCCGGAAACGATAATTGAACAAAGGCTGACTGTGACCTTGACCTACATGATCCAAAAAGAATAGGGCACTTCCATGGGTCATAAGGAACATTTGTATAAAATTTCATGATTGTAGGTCATTTGGTTCTTGAGTTAGAGTCCGGAAACGAAAAGGTCTACGGACGGACGGACGGATGGACAGACAGACATGGTGAAACCAATATACCCCCCTCTACTTCGTAGGTGGGGGTATAAATATATGAAGTGAATATTCCACATACAGACTGACATAAAGACTGATTCATTCTGGTAAAATAAGCCCCCGATCAATTGATGACGGTCATTAAAAGTGTACAGACAGACACACTTAATAAACTATATACCCAGGGTTTGACACTAAGGGGAGTCCAGGAGTCTAAGACTCCTTGTTTATCAGTTGGGACTCCTACATTTTGCAAGTATGGAGTCTGTTGGACTCCCATGAATATGAGGATATTTCAACAATCCTTTTTAATCCTTGGCAAAACTGTAGATATTTTCAGTGCAAAATTTGTTAATGATATACATTGTGTTACATCTAGAAGTATTTCGAAAGAAAACCATCATTTTTGGGAAGGAGAAACATGTTGAAAATAATAAATTGCTTGTGACAAGCAATTTCTTATTTTCAACAATGTTCTCCCATGAAAATCGGACTCCTAACTTTAAGCTTTGACTCCTTGATTTCATACTTTGGGAGTCCAATGCACTCCTTACTCAAAGAAGTTAGTGTCAATCCCTGCATACCCCAGTCTCTCTACATAGTACATCAGAAGTAAAACAAGATAAAAAAGTTCATATTTACAATTCATACATATAAGGTCAAAATGACAGAAAATGACAATCATTTTGCCAAAAACATATTGATGCCTTATTAAAACTGACATAAATTTTAGCTTTAAATTCAAAAGAGG
Source organism: Fragum whitleyi (assembly GCA_948146395.1). Lineage (NCBI taxonomy): Eukaryota > Metazoa > Mollusca > Bivalvia > Cardiida > Cardiidae > Fragum > Fragum whitleyi. The sequence continues at coordinate 8,886,570 of OX411546.1, forward strand.
TAACATATAATGACTTGGGAATGAGTTTAGACATTGGATGGAAATCTTGCAGAAAAGAAAACCTTTTACAGACAGCTCCTAGCAGTACCAAGTACCAATGCTTTAGTTGACAATTTAAGCTAGGATAATTGCACTAGTCTTTAAAACGGCCTTGAAACATCTCTAATCCTATGAAAATGATGGCAAAGCTGATGGCTCAGGGCAAAACAGTTGTAACTGCCTATAAAGTTTAAGCAATAGGCAGTTACAACTTTAGTACTGACTTATCAAAATGATCATTTCAAGCACAGTTAACAAGATAAAGAAATATTTCTTTTGTAGATAATTTTTTCCTCATCCCAAAGACCCAGAGCTGGATGAAGTTCCATGTTTTCCAAAATGTTTCCCTGGAACATATCGCACATTCTCTGGTCGGGCTGTCGTGAAAGATGTTGGCCAGGATGTACTGGAACCTGTATCAAAGAAAACAAAATGTCAGACATCAAATAAATTGTTGGTGTTATACCAAAATCTCGTAATTACAGCTTATTTAAAGCTGTAGTTACGAGATTGTGGTAGAAAATCGACAAATTACTGAATCTCCAATGAAACTAATGCTTGAAAATGAAATGAAATCCAGCGGGGTTATGTAGTAATTTGAAACAAGAGCACTGCCTGCCGGTGCCTACTCTCAGCTGTTGAGTGCTTGATAATGGAAAAAAAATCCAAGTCGAAAAAGGGGTATAATTGGCACAAAATGCATCTAGAATTATCCCCCTTGATAGTATAGGTTGCCCTTTAGATGGTGAACATGTCTGCCAAGTTTCGAGTGAATGCCTTCAGTAGAACCAGAGAAATCACAAAATGTAAAAGTTTTTCAATGATGAAGACACCAAGGCTATAGCAATACCTCGGGTTTAAACAGCCAAGCTTGAAATACTTTAATCTCAAGGTTAAATAATCACTCTAGAATAAGAAAATATGTCAAAAGGCATAGCTATTGACCCTGGGCAGCTTGCACAGACTATAATTATTTCTCGCACTTCCAAGATCTGTTTTGAGTGTGAGGTCACATTGTAATAAATTATTCACACAAATCATAATCAGGTTATAGTAAAATTGTTGAGTCTATAACATGGATTTTTATTTCAGTTGTTTCATTGTTGTAACTATACCAGTTTCAATGTAATTCTATGATTAGAATTTCTCATATAAAAACACTTATAGCTAAAACCTTGAACATTCTCTTTCTGCATTAAGAATAAGAGGACTATGATTGTCCTTTGTTGCTCACCAGAGTCTCCTTGACCACTTGGACATCACATGAATAAGATTGACAGATTTCCACTTTAAGGAGATAATTTGTATCTTTTTTTCAATGCCATGGACTGGCCTTGGATCCTACTTTGTTTCTAGGTAAATATTCCAGCATTTCTTCATTAAAAACAGTGTTTTCTAATCAATGATATGGCATGGTAAATCCTTACCCTTGCCCTAAAAGATGTGGACTAATGAGTTGAAACATAATGCCAAATGAGAGCATTGTAGTATAAATGGTGTTGAAGTTATAGGTAACGCCAGAGCTTCATATGGAGGGGTATTTTGGTTTTCAATAAAAATATTTCATTTCTCCTTACTAAAACCCTATGTTGTTGGTGCTCATTTGAGTACCCACAACATAGGGTTTTATTGGGATATTTATTTATTAGACTGGCTTTACCACCTCTTATCTGTTCACATGTCAAAATTTCACTGACAGATGGACAGACGGACACCTGTTCAGTCATATGCCCCTGATCTTTTAAAGAGGGGCATTAAATTAACCTGAAAATGAATTGAAGGTAAATTAATAAGGAAACTTAAATTTAGTAAGACAATATTTGCATGCAAAGGTGTGGTTTGGTCAACAAGATTCCTCTTTGAAACTCCATTAGAATCTTTATTGAATATGTTATTATTTGTATCAAGAAATATCAGTAGATTGTCAGTCGGTTACAATCCCACTGCCTAACCGAAATGACCAACAGGTTATACCCTTCATTTCACTCATTTCACCCATTCAGAACACCACTCGGCCAATCTCACGATCAACCTCCAATGTACATAGAGGGACTATTTTAAAAATTACGGGAAAACCTTTGACAAACTCAAAATTGCGTTAGCCCTCGAAACTTTGACTGAAAACATTCGCCGTCTATAAGCCACTGATGTGAAACCATCGTATCCTTATTTAAATATCTTAAGATTCTTATTTAACGGCTGAAAAATCTTAATTTTTGAGAATGATTTGTTATATATACTGTTTAATATATAAATCTACAGTGCTAATTTTTCTTACACTGTTTCCCGCCTAACAAAATGCACGATTTTGTTAAATACCCATCCGCCTTACATTCACCTGAGGTCTATTGTAGTTTACAGAAATGGCCGAGTGATGTTCCGAATGTCATTACACCCTGTTTGATGTTATTCATGAGCAATTCAGTAAATTCATGACATTGCCCAGTAATCATGCTGATAGAGAATAAGTCCTTAAATTATTAGGTTTTGTCCAATTTATAATTCAAGAAATAAAATAATCGTTTCTTTCTTGTGTTAGATTGAAAAATCTTCCATTTAACAAACAATAAAATTTATATTTCACATGTGGCTTTGCCACTGGTAGAATATATTTACCCAGCTTAGCCACTCATGAATAGTATAGCTTTTGTTGTTCATTCATTGAAAGATAATTTGATCTTAAAAACAGTCCTGCACATACATTACTCACATTTTTCAACAAATTCAACTAGAACTGTCGCAGAGCGGACTTATACCCCCCACAAGCACTTTGTCAGAATGCAAGTGCTATTAGTGCAGGATGTGTTTGTAACAAATATTGAGGTCATATGCAGCATTTGCATGAAGTTTCATGATTGTACGTCCATTGGTTCTTGAGTTAGAGTCCAGAAATGAAGACTGAAAAAAAAAAAAGATTGACTGCGACCTTGACCTACGTGACCCCAAAACAATAACGCATGTCATTGAGACATAAGCAACATTTTCATAAAGTTTCATGATTCAAGATTGGTTGGTTTTTTAGTTAAAGTCAGGAAACGAAAATTGAACAAAAATCAACCATGACCTTGACCTTTGACCTATGTGACCAAAAACAATAGGGCACTTCTTTGGGTCATTTACATTTGCATAAAGTTTCATAATTCTAGATGGCTTGTATCTCTTTCAGCCCAGAAACTAAAATTGTACAAAAATTGACTGTGACCTTGACCTATGTGACCAAAAACAGGAGGGCACTTCCTCAGATCATAAGCAACATTTCCATAAAGTTTTATGAATGTAGGTCACTTGTATCTTAAGAAGAATCCAGAAACGAAAATTGAACAAAGGCTGTGACCTTGACCTTTGACCTATGTGACCCAAAAACAATACGGCACTTCCTTTGGTCATTAGCAACATTTGCATAAAGTTTCATGATTCTAAGTGGCTTGTATCTCGAGTTACAGTCCAGAAACGGAAATTGAACAAAGGCTGACTGTGACCTTGACCTTTGACCTATGTGACCCAAAAACAATAGGGCACTTCCTTGGGTTATTAGCAACATTTGCATAAAGTTTCATGATTATAGGTCACTTGGTTCTTGAGAGTCCGGAAACAAAAATTGAACAAAGGCTGACTGTGACCTTGACCTTTGTGACCCAAAAAAGTTAGGGCACTTCCTTGGGTTATTCGCAACATTTGTATAAAATTTCATGATTATAGTTCACTTGGTTCTTGAGTTAGAGTCTGGAAACAACAAGAGCTGTCACTGTAAGATGACAATGCCCCCGACACCGCTTTGATTTTAAATTATGGCCAATCTATGTTGAAGGTCAAGGTCATCCAGGGGTCAAGGTCACCAAAGTATGTGCCTACAGAAAGGTAATGTACCAAGGAATGTTGTGGTAAAGTATGATGCGAATATGTTAAGTAATAAGGAAGTTATGGCCAATGTTAAAGTTTTTGGACGGAATGACGGACGGACGGACGGACGGACGGACGGACAAGTCAAATTTATGATGCCTCCCTATCGGGGGCATAAAAAGGTCTACGGACAGACAGATGGACGGATGGACAGACATGGTGAAACCAATATACCCCCCTCTACTTCAAAGGTGTTGAGTATAATAAGCAGAGGGGATATTCAATGTTCTCTTTGCTTGTGGAATATCAAAATTGTCCATTTATAATATTGTTATATACTCTTTATGAATCTTGTCTTTCTATTAAAAAAAACTTTGGAATTGTATTCCCTTTCTCTTTCAATTTTAATGAGTCAAAAATTTTGTCATCTGGTAAAAGTTTGCTTCTCATGTTAAACTAGGAATATTCCTGCTTTTCCTACTTTGTAGGTGTGTGTGTGGGGAGGGGGGGGGGGGATATGGTATTATTTTATGTGTGTATAGACTTATAATATCACAATTTGACAGGCTGTAGAAAACATTGTGGAAAAAACAGAAATTGCTTCTTACAAGCAATTATGATTGTTCCTTGTGTTGTTTACTACTCCATATGGCCTTCTAATTTATATTTCAAAGGTTTAGTATTATGATATCTCCAACATTTTTTAATTTAGTAGAGTCTCAAAATCTGTTATTTGGTAATTGTTTATAATAACACTGGGGATGAACAATGACTATGAATCTACCAAACTTTATCTGTTATCAATTTCAAACAACTAACTAGAATTAGATAAAACATCTTGTAAAATAACTTTTCAACATTGTAACTCAACATTACCTCCTTTTTAATTTGAAATATATTCTAACTTTCACCGTCCTCTGAAACATCACATTACATACCTTCACAACATACAGTAATAAACATCATGGAATTGACAATCACTGTGATTCAATACCATTCAATATCACTCACTCAACACTTTATTCATTCATTCATTCATTCTAAACACTCATTCAAATCAATCAAAAACACTCCTATATCATTAGAAAACATTCTGAAATCATTCAAATTGATCAACATTTAGTTCAAATAGATCAAATTATTCTACCATTTTATTGGCTGCAGAAGATTTTAAAGTGTCTATACATGAAGACACACAAACAGAAAATTACCTATATTCAGTTAAAGGGAGGTAATGAATATCGCCAATTTTGCTCATCCTGAACAAAATTAGTGACCTGAACAAAATTAGCGATATTGGATAACCTCCCTTGAATTTCACTCAAAATTTGCTCACACATTCAAGTTCATTCCATAATCACCTCAAAGTCATTCACCTTGTCAATTTCACGATGTTGTTAATTGTATATGTCAAACATATTCGGTGACTTTCACACCAAATAAGTAACATATCAAATGAATATCACATTACCTAACATCCTTGAAATAAATCTAAGCCTGTGTGTGAAATTTACAACAATTTCACATGAGAAAAACTTGATGACTCAGGTCTGACTGTGCAGCCCCACTACCATATATTTATCTTAACCCTGTGTTCCAAAGCTATTTTCTTGCTGAATAGAAAGGTTTGGAAAACAGGATAAGATCAATATATAATACACACTTAGTATTTTCTATGAAAAAAAATATTTAACAAGGTTAGGGGAATTGATAATTGTCAGGCTCATGCCAAGGTAATTATCAATTCCCACAACTGATTTAGATATTTTTTTATGCAATACACTAAGTATACATTATATTTATCTCATAACCTCTATTTGTCTTGTTTTCATCAATGTATCTAATAGAAATTCAAGTTTCTAAAAATAACCGCATTATGTTACTGTTCTAAAAATATCCATGTGATATCATAAAAAGAATCATTTGGGATGTTATCACACAGGTATTTGTATAGTTATAAGATAAATAATGATAGTGAATAAAAAATTTTTTCGACTGCAAGCTAACTTTGACCATTAAGATCCTCTAAACAAAATAGTTTCTTTTCAAGTTCCATGAAATATGTTTATAAACTTTTCAGGTTAAAGGTCAAATAGCCTCTGAATTGAGTAACAGTACAGAGATTGGTTTTACCAAATTTCATGCATCCCCTTTCCCTCTGTCATACAAAAATGAATCACAAGTTCCAGACTCAAAATACACAAGGCCACAGGAAAATTTCCAGCAAAGGACCTTTTTTAGTGAGGCAGAAAAGTATCATATAATGACAAAGGATATGTGCATGGTCACATGATGAGGAGCATTCTACGAAAGTTTCATTCAAATCAGTTCATATTTGAAGGAGTTAATTTAACAAAAAATGGATGCAAGAACCTAGATGTAGATAATACCAATATACTATAACCTTTAGTGACGTATAACAAGAGCTGTCAGTAGACAGTGGAGCTCAACTACTAGTGCTAGATAGAAACTGCATATCAATGTGAACAATGGAAGAAAGTCTATTAAATGAATCTTTAAATAAGGGCTGAAAATTGATCATGAAAGCATGTGCAAAGATTAAAAGTAATTTCCTATGTAGAATTATGACATACATATGGCAATTGCACACAAAACCTTAATCAAGAATTTTCAAGTTCCAAAGGGGTTACAAATGCACTAGGTATAGAGTCTGATGTTTAGGTTACAAAAGCAAGTGCAATGTTTCAAAGCAATAGCTTAAGTAGAAACAAAGAGCTTACAAATACACAACAGTTGCATGTAAAACTTAACCAAGAACATTTGCAAAGTTTCAGGGCTATAGCTTTACTAATTAGTTGAGTTAAAAAGCTACTTCCTTTACAAAGAGCAAAATTTGTTAAAAAATTTAAAGTTTTGATCAAATAAATTTTAAGTTACAGCATAGCAACATTTTTCAACTTCAATAAATTACCTGACTCAGAGCTGCGAGGAGAAGCTTCTTGCATGGCTCTTTCTGCAGATAATGCTTCAAGTTTTTCTGTATAAAATCCATTGAAATCAAGTCTGAAATAAAGTAAGAAAAAGAATTAATAATTCTATGCAAAATTGCACATTTTAAAGCAGATACAGAAGTATAAATACATTTTAAATTCACAATTATAAGATTTCTTAATCTCTTTTAATTGCATGACATTCAACCAAAAATAAGCAAACATTTTACTAGTTTTTAGCAAATTTGTATGGAATTTCTTTTTGCATGAGCCTGCAAAATAGTTGTACAATTTTATTTTTGTTGAATGTAGTATGAACTAAACTTTTCAACTGATTAGAGCACTTGTTTCTGCAAGATCAAACCAAAATTAGACAATTAATAAAAATAACTTGATTTCAATATTTCAGCAAAAATTGCCTTTTCAAGAAAACTGAAACAAAATGTGACATTGTTCAAAATAAGACAATTTACCTGTGAAGAATGTTGAGCAGTTTCACTTCCACTTCACTTGTAGAAAACTCCATAATCTTTTCTAACAGTTCAAGAAGTAGTCGTGAGAAGTTAGAATCAAAGTTAGCAATTGTTCTCTCAAAGTTCTCATTTCTCAGGAGTTCATCAACATGCTCTGACACAACCTGTAATAATACAGACAGAGGGCATTGAACGAGGGGTCATTGTTTATCTTATAACTATACAAATATCCGTGTTATGACAACCCATATGATATTTTTTTATGATATCACATAGTTAATTTTAGAACAATGATATAATGTGGTTAATTTTAGAAACTTGCATTTCAGTTAGAAACATCGACGAAAACAAGACAAATAGATGTTATAAGATAACAAGAGGACCATGATGGTCCTGGATCGCTCACCTGAGTCTCTTTGATCCTTGAGACATCACATCATTAAATAGGCAGATGTCATAAAGGAGATAATTTCTACATAAAACCAACTTTTGTGAAGTTTGGGCCAAAATAGTGGCCCCTAGAGTGTAAACAAGAAAATAACCAGTAAGACCCCTTTTCTCGTGATATGGCATGGATCCTTCCCATTTTCAACCCAATTCATCCTTGAGACCTGACAAGCATTCTGACCAATTTTCATGAAGATTGGGCCATATTTGTGGCTTCAAGAAGGTAAAAAAGAAAAATATCTTTAAGGCCCCTTTTCCATGATATGACATTGACCTTCCCATTTTCAATAGGGATCATCCTTGTGACCTGGCCAACATTCTGACCAAGTTTCATGAAGATTGGGCCATATTTGTGGCCTCTAGAGTGTAAACAAGAAAATTGTAAATAAAGCCCCTTTTCCCATGATATGGCATGGATCCCTCCAATTTTCAATAGGGTTCATCCTTGTGACCTGGCCAACATTCTGACCAAGTTTCATCAAGATTTGATGATATTTGTGGCCTCTAGAGTGTAAACAAGTAAATTGTGAATAAGGCCCCTCTTCCCATGATATGGCATGGACCCTTCCCATTTTCAATAGGGATCATCCTTGTGACCTGGCCAACATTCTGTCCAAGTTTCATGAAGATTGGACCATACTTGTGGCCTCTAGAGAGTAAACAAGAAAATTGTCAATAAGGCCCCTTTTCCATGATATGGCATGGATCCCTCCCATTTTCAATAGGGTTCATCCTTGTGACCTGGCCAACATTCTGGCCAAGTTTCATGAAGATCGGGCCATATTTTTGGCCTCTAGAGTGTAAACAAGAAATTGTCATTAAGGCCCCTTTTCCATGATATGGCATGGACCCTTCACATTTTCAATAGGGATCATCCTTGTGACCTGGCCAACATTATGACCAAGTTTCATGAAGATTGGGCCATATTTGTTGCCTCTAGAGTGTAAACAAGAAATTGTCAATAAGGCCCCTTTTCCCATGAAAAGGCATGTACCCTTCACATTTTCAATAGGGTTCGTCCTTGTGACCTGGCCAACATTCTGACCAAGTTTCATCAAGATTTGATGATATTTGTGGCTTCTAGAGTGTAAACAAGTAAATTGTGAATAAGGCCCCTCTTCCCATGATACGGCATGGACCCTTCCCATTTTCAATAGGGATCATCCTTGTGACCTGGCCAACATTCTGACCAAGTTTCATGAAGATTGGGCCATATTTGTGGCCTATAGAGTGTAAACAAGAAAATTGTCAATAAGGCCCCTTTTCCCATGATATGGCACGGATCCCTCCCATTTTCATTAGGGTTCATCTTTGTGACCTGGCCAACATTCTGACCAAGTCTCATGAAGATTGGGCCATATTTTTGGCCTCTAGAGTGTAAACAAGAAATTGTCAATAAGGACCCTTTTCCCATGATATGACATGGACCCTTCCAATTTTCAATAGGGTTCATCCTTGTGACCTGGCCAACATTCTGACCAAGTTTCATTAAGATTGGATGATATTTGTTGCCTCTAGAGTGTAAACACTTAAATTGTTGTCGCCGGACGACACACGACGGACATCAAATGATCACACAAAAAAATACATACTTAGTGTATTTGTCTCAGCAGAGCCTCAACAAGCATTAATTCTCCCAACCTCGTTAGATGTTTTTTTTTAATTCAAAACACAAGTATGTATTATACATATATCAAATTTATCAATCAAGTCCTCTACAAAACAGTAGAAAACTAGACTTCAGTAAATTTCATAGGTTTTAATTGATGAATTAAGTACACTTTAGTTATTTATGGATATGATACTAATCTGTTGTATTCCAATACCTTTTGCAATTGATTAATAAAGCATCTGAAACTTATTGAGTTCTGTGTCATAGGGAGACCTTCATAAAATGTAATATCAAAACATGAGCTAAGGATGATCCCCAGAGGGTCCATTGGGCTCAAATAAGACTATTTAGGGATTCTTGGCTACTTCTTTGTGAGTCTCATTCCCAAAACCTGTGTTCTTTTAAACAATGTACTATATACAGGACACTTGGGGAGTCTTATCTAGTATTATTCAAACAAACTTTCAATACTTTAGAGGATAAAACAAGAGCACCGCCTACAGGTGCCTGGGCTTGGCTGCTGATTTCTGGATGGCGGATGAAAATCTAAGTCGAAAAATGAATCTAGATAGTATAGGTTGCTTTTTTGATGGTGAACATGTGTGCCAAATTTCAAATGAATGCTTTCAGTAGAACCAGAGAATCCCAACATGTCAATTTTTCCATGACGACAACAACAACAAGCACAATATCAAGGCTATAGCATTACCTACAAAAACAGCTAAGCTAAAAATGTATACTGGCCAAAAGTCCTAACCGGCCACTTTAAAAATGACAATAACTTTTTTAAAAGTTCTAACATTTTAATGAAATTTGATGTGTGAATTTCTAAGCATAATGTACATGGATTTCCATTAAGGTTTACCAATAGTTATCAAATTTGGATGTGTAATAAAGGAAAAGCTCAATAAGCTCTAAATCTTCATAGAGCTTGGGATATTACACTTTCAACAAACCAAAGTACGCAAATTGTTAGCTGCAACCCTGACCAAGAAAAAAATCAGAAACATTGTTAATTTTGTGTGACCTTTGACTACAGGAGAAACAGAAACAATAGGAGGCATGGTAAAATGGTGTTTAAATTCAACCGGCAAACCATTTTATCTAGCGATTATGCTCAAATATGGTCTTGTGTGAAAAGAGTGATGTGTCGCACTGATTTTTTTCACATATCCTACATTTTGTAGCTCAACGGGAATTATCAGTCTATATTTTATGCATTTTTGAAAAAAAACGTGTTTAAGGTGTTGTTTCTAGGAACCGTTTTTCTGCATACATAAGCTCTATCACTTTCTTCTAGGGTCATATGCCGCGCACAATTGTCGAACATTTTCAGTTTTTTCCTAGTCTATGTTGCAACTAACAACCCCCACGAGACAAAAATCGCTACATTGACAATATTTTGAGCTCTGTGTAAATTTAGAGCTTTTTGAGCTTTTCTCATGTTGCGCTTTAAATTCAATGAAAAAACGGTAACTTTTTTGCCAAAATCATCTGGAAAGTTGCTTAAAAATTCACATATCAAATTTCACGAAAATCCACACACCACAGAAAAAAATATCTTTGTTTTTAAAGTGGCCGGTAAGAAGTTTTGACTAGTATATATTAATCAAGGAAAATTAGTTTTAAAGGTCCATCTCTGTTCAAGAGCCTGGTTAATATTTGTACATTGTAGTTTTGAAAGCATGAAATCGAGCTGACATAAAAACAACACAATTTTGTTTTTCGACAAGAGATGTTTGTAAAACATTTATGACTCCCGCAAGAGCAGGTTGATGGCATATTCTTTGTCAATTTATAAAGGGCATTAACTATAACAAGGATCATTCCAGTGAAATTTGGTTGATATCCCTCAGTTACATTCTGAGAAAAAGATTTTGAAAGTTTCCACTGTATAGCATATAGAGAAATGACCTCCGCCCATAAAATACATATTTTTCATCCAATCACAATTATTTTTTGTAGACTGATAAAGGGTCAGCTAAGGATCATTAATGTAAAATATAATTGGTATCCATCCATTAGAATCTGAGAAAACTCACTTTTTACCATTTTTGGAAATTAGCCACGCCAATTAAATCCATGTTTTTCATTGGATCAAAATTTCTTGGAACAACTTTGAAAGAGGGTCACCCAAAGATCATTCCTGTGAAGTTTGGTTGAAATTCATCCAGTAGTTTCTGAGATGATTTTTAAAGAAAAAGTTTATGACCAGACGCCTGGACGCATGGATGCACAGCGGACAAAACGCCATGACAATAGCCCCAGTGGCCTTTGGCCAGTGGAGCTAAAAATACAAAGAGTAGAATAATGGTTCATGTGCACTGCACTTCTCCTCAATAAGATACATGTGCACTGCACTTCTCCTCAATAAGATATATCCACCTGTAAAGTTTCATGATTCTAGCTTGAATACTTTTTTGAGATATGGACTGGACAAAAAATGGATGGAGATTTGACTGACTAACCAACCAACTGACAGATGGACTGACAAGTGCAAAGCAATATACCCCCTCTTCTTTGAAGGGGGCATAATTACCTTAGATTTGACTCGATTTTTCTCCTTCTGTCTCCAGTCAGTGGGTAAAGATTTAGGATCTGCTTCATTCATCTGTACTTCTGTACTCTTACTTAATCTCTGTAAATAACAAAGCTTTGCTTTACAAGTACAGAAAAATGTGTAAAAGCGACCAACCATATTTTTATGTAATCATATGTTGTTAGAACTCAATAGAATCATCTCTTTGAGACGATTCATATGAGTTTTAACACCAAGGCATTCAGTTACACTGATTTTCGGACCAATAATACATACTTTTTCAGATATTTTGATTTAGAGAAAGGGATTTTGAAAACTATTGCATAATCAAAATGGTCCCTTTAAGACGTAGTCACTTGGGAAAGGCTGACTGTAACTCTCAAATGACAGGTTTCAGTTTTAGGTTTCAGTTTTTTCTTATGAACCAAATTTCAGAATGTAGAGTAATGCCAGGTTTAAGTGAAACCATCTATAGCTTGTTCAACATATATTTAATTTGTTTGTTTGAATGTGGTTTTACACAGCTTTCAACAGCAACATATATTTAAACTGGACCTTAGCATAGTTTTAAGAGTAGGGAAGGGGTATAAATAGGATAATAAGCATTTGACAAGCAATTTCTCTTTTCCCAACATGACACACAAAAAATGTACTTTCAAATCCTTCAATCTCTCTGACTATTTGTCTCTCACCAATGGTTTGATAATCGTAGACCTATGTGAGATAGCAGCTGAAGGCTAGGAAAGGATGTTGTTGTTGTACTGGTGAGAGAAATACCAGGAAACCATTGTTATGTGTTCCAGTCGCCGCGATATAACTGAAAAACTGTTGAAAGCGGTGCTAAACACCATTCAATAATAATATTCAAATCCTTCATTTTTTTTTTAATCCTTTTAAAAGTCACAGTACCAGGTATTTCTTGTTTCAAACCATAGGACTCTACTAATTTGGCTGGTTGATTAGAAACAACTCACCCAGAGCTACCGATTGAGGGGGCATTTTGGATTTCAAATTGAAATGTTTGAATAATTCTTGCACAAATCCTATTTTGTAGTTACTCATTGGAATCGTCTCACCGAGACGATTCAAATGAGTACCCACAACATAGGGTTTAATTTAGAAATAAGGATTTTAGATTGGCTTTACCCCCCTCGTATCTGTACCTCTAAACTTACCTGTATAAAATTGGAGAAAGTCACACAGACCATCATTAATTTATGTACAATCTTTAACAACTGAGGGTTAGTGAGCATACAGTCTTGGAGACAGCTGTTTAAAAATTCTGTGTGGTAATACAACACATCATCTACATTGGACACCTGAAAATTGTAAAGGTAAAATCTGACCATGGTGGATCACCTTGACCTAGTTAGATAACACTGTCCTGTAATTCAGTAATACATAATGCATGTTGTAAAATGACAACTTTCATAATATTTTTATGAACAAATTGTCCTGAACTAAAGCATAGCTGAATATAGCGACATGGGCAGGTGTCGAACCCATGCGGATAAGTAATATTGAAATAAATGGTATACAAGTCCAAGACACTAACCACTGGGGAAGATGAGAAGATCTTCTTTGGCTCATTGGTTTGTGCATTGGATTTGTATACCATTTATTACAATCTTACTTGTCTGCATGGGCTCTACACTGGCCCGCGTCAGTTAAATTCAGCTATGCTTTAGTTGCAGACAATTTGTTTTTAAGAATATAGATAAGTCAGAAACTTTGTCACCTTTCACATGTAAGTAAAATTACAGAAAACATTGAACTATCATTAATAGGAAATAATACAGATTTACTTAATTTGTTAAAAATGTATGAATTTCATTATAAATAGTTTGAGGGTAACTATATCTTGCATATCCTGAGGGAACATTTATCATCAGAAATCAGGTACTTACATTTTCCATGTTTGTGTTGAAGGCATGCCAGTTTGGTTCCACCACTTCAAACATCATATAATACTCAAAATTCTGTACAAAGTTGAGCATTCTCTGTCGTAGAGCAAAGGCAGCCGAGTACCATCTAGCAGACTGTAGGGAATACATCTTGGCTGACTTGTTCCCTATCCATACGCTGAAATGAACATACATGAAAATAGATTGCATAGGTCAGTCTAAAAGGCATTTTACAAAGATCAATAACAAGAAATTAAAATTTGTGAATTTGTAATTTTATGAGGTTCAAGATGGTTCAAAATTGTGTCAATTTTCTGCTTAAACCTCGTAACTACAGATAAATACAAGCTGTAGTTACAACATTTTAGCAGAAGTCTGACAATTCAAAGTTAGCAAGAACTTATTTAGGGATAGGGTTAACTTTAAATTGATTTCCATATTGTGTATCAAATCAATCTTTCAAAATAGTGGCAGATGCAGGCAAAATGATGTTGAACAAACACATTATGTAAACTGCCATGTCTACGAGGTTGAATGAAAAATTACAACATAGACTTACATTACAGAAATTTTGATATTACAGATTTTGAAAAGAAAACTATACTGTTCTTGATTCCTGGAATTTTTCTGTTTATCAAGTAAATTTGGATGCAATCCAGCCAGTTGGTCACCTGAAGCAACCATTCTAAAACATGTAGTCATTTGGTACCAGCGCATGGTTACATCAATATGAGGCTACATTATTGACAACTTCCATTGAAAGTCAGTACTTCTCTAAATACTCAGCTCAACGTTCAACACAATTTCTGTATCGCTTCTACTATTTGATAAGTAACATTTTCATACCAGTTTGATCTAAAATGATGAACTATATTGCGTAATGCATGTTTGAGATAAGATTCACTGATTTTGATCCGAGACAGCTACAGTTCTATGTGGAGGAGATTTTTCCATCTCTCCAAGCGTCATCCTTCAAAAATTCTCTTCATCCAAAAAACAAAACAAAAAACTTTAAGCCATTAAAAAAGTAGATATCTGCTTATATTTAAAGACATTTGAGTATATTTTTATGCCCCCGCATCGATAGATCGGGGGCATATTGTTTTACTCATGTCCGTCTGTCTGTCTGTCTGTCTGTCTGTCTGTCCGTCTGTCTGTCCGTCCGTCTGTCCGTCCGTCTGTCCAAAAACTTAACCTTGCCAATATCTTCAAGCCTATTCAAGATACAAAGCTAATATTTGGCATGATGATAAATCTCAATGATCCGCATCCGCTGGTACCAAAGTCAAGGTCATGTGACAAGGTCAAGGTCATCTGTCAAGGTCAAACGTCCGAAAACTTAACCCGAAAACTTAACCTTGCCAATATCTTCAAGCCTATTAAAGATACAAAGCTAATATTTGGCATGATGATAGATCTCAATGATCCGCATCCGCTGGTACCAAAGTCAAGGTCATGTGACAAGGTCAAGGTCATCTGTCAAGGTCAAACTTTGAAAAAAAAATGCCGTTACGGGGGCATTCGTGTTTCACAAACACATCTTGTTTCTTGTTTCATTTTAACATATTGGTTAGGTTTTCCATATGTCAAGTAGAACTTTTTTATTTCCTGTTTGTCTATGCCTGCACCGTCATTTTGAAGTTCAAAAAATTAGCTTCCTGACTTTGATTTGAAAATTACTGAATGGATCAAGCTAAGATTAAAAACATCCTTACAGATAATGTCAATATGTAAATAGGCGAAATTTGGAATGCTTCGGTACAAATTGAGACGACCATAATGGATAGTAAACATAGGGAGTAAGGTTGGGCTGCGCAGGTAATGCCTTCTCAAGAATATCAAACTTTGGATTTTTTTCATCACGGCCATAGAAAACTCTTGTAAATTTAGTATTATTACAATATCAAATGGTTTAAGACATGTGCAAGATTTTATATAATTCCATCAAGAAAAAGTTATAATAAACCATGTAATATTTGCTCCACCCTTGTATGTATCTATAAGGACTTCCATAAACTTTGCACTTACCAATTTATTTAACAATCTTACTTTTATATGGTAGAAAATACATTACAAAGTTATCAATAACATTTAGATTATTGAAATCAATAACATTTAGATTATTGAAATTAATCCTTTCTTTTTTTTGCTGATGTCCATGTTGAAATTAACCTGCCTAAAAAACTGAGCTATCTATTCATGGATTAAAGAATTAATAATTACAGGTAGAAAAGACTAGTAGAGTATTCTATCTAATAATATTTTCTGGGTTATAAGGTAACCAAGTTATCAAAGTAACAAATAATTCCAATATTTAAATAGAATAAACACGAAGTTAGACATGTAAATTAAATTTTCACTAACTATTCATTACTCTGTCTTATGAATCAAAGAATATAGATAATAAGTAGAGAACAGTTTCATATATGACAGATTCGGGGTTATGATTCGGAGAAGTAAATTAATCAAATTAAATCGATGATAAACAGCCGTAGATATTAATATCAAGGGAATTGTAAGATGCAATATTTCAAATATGAATTGATATACACAAAAGTCAAGTATGTTAAGTAAGAATTTAAAGCTAAAAGTCCTTTAAAATCTGGTCGGATAAGCATCCGTACATGCTGCTCAGATTCCATAAATGACAGGGATGTGGTAATACGAGTTTTCTCCACTTGTTCCTGGACACATAAGATTTTCTACTTGTCCAAAATGAAAATGTCCACAAAAAAGTGAACAGATAAATTTGAGAAAAACATTGCTTTTTGACGAAGAAAATGCTGGATCCCAATATTTTCTTCATTAAAACAATGTTTTCTACCCTATAACATTAGGTTGGTTTCCCTCTTCAATCTTTTCAGTAACTTTCCAAGACTTGAACTGGCATTTAGATGCCCCCATTCAAGTGGCTTAGAAAAATGCACTTATCCTCAAGTACAAGAGCCTGAGCTGGGCAAAGAAATTACACAACCATGCATGGTAAAAACATGAATCTGAGGCTTTATAAACTTTATGAATTGGAATGTAAAGGAAGAAAATATCAAGATCATAAAGATAATTAGTCCAGGGAGAACAATTATTCTTCAGAAAACATTCAATTATAACAGCCATTTAGGCAGCATACATTTTTAACAAACAAAATGATTCAACAGAAAATGCTTTAACTGATTAAAAGTAACTGAGACATTTAACTTTTTCTGTGAAGAAAGCTCCCTGAAAGTTGTAATACTGAATCTTGTTTTACTTTTGAATCCAATAATGCCATTTTTATTGTCTTTAAACTTTCAAGAAATTGAAGGGTGCCTGCATTATGTTTAAACACTTATGTAAGTAACTAAAACGCCTAATAATTTAAATTTTAAACATAAATGTAGGAGTAATTCCCTGATAAGTATAAACTTCACTATTTCACTTTGGCATGCTTAAGTTCATATCACCCTATTTGATGTTACCTAAACAGAACCAAATAAACAAACAATGTCATAACCTTGTATAGCAATCATGTGCAAATGACGGGCTTTGAGAAAATTTGCTCTATAAAAATCATAAAATCTTTTTTGAAATTCAAATTTAAATTCATGAACAATGCTCTTCAAAACTTTAATTCAGCACTTGACCTTGACACATGACCCAATCTCTTTGCGAATATTTGCACATTGAATTTCATTTACATTTCAAATCAAATATCACAATAAACCCTTCTCCATGAAAGTGAACAAAACACAACTATTACAAATTTCAAGAGCTTACTCCACCATCCTGATTACTTTTAGCCCAGCACCTCTTACCTTTTGGTGACCTCTTGCATCCTACGTATACAAAGTCAAACTTACAACTGATGACACCAAAATGAAGTAAGAATGAAATCCACTGACAATTTCATTTATTATATTTTTTTTGTTTGAATGGGGTAAAATGCTGTATTAAACAATTCCAAGCCTCCAGCTTATACCCCACTAGGTAACGATTATTGGTGGAAAATAAATAATTTGTTATAAACCCTCATACATCTTTCCCTAATAATCATAGCATGACATAGTCTGATCATGAACGAGAATGTCCCCTGCACAAGGAATCTTTTAAGTCAATTATTGACCTAAAGTGCTATTTGAATTGCCTTTATTTACTTATATTATGCAAACCTCAATAAAATCACTGAAAGATAGATACCTTAACAGCTGGAAATATCTGATTTTAAGATTAACTTAATATATTTTAGCAAATGAACTTCACATCTGGTTTATCTGCTTTTAATCTTAACTTTTTTAATCAACTACAAACATGATAAGCATTCATTCCATTTGCGTAGGTCGTCATCATTTATACATGATAGTGGAAAAGCCCACAACTTTTTTCCAATCTGCTAATCATCAAAGTTCTGTGTTCTTGAGACAATTCTTTAAGCATATTGATGGCTCAGCACAAAACAGATGAAACTGCCTATATATTCATAGGCAGTTACAACTGTTTTGAGCTGAGCCATTCATATATAATCACAGTTTTACTATTTATACAGAATAAGTGAGTGGTGTATACCTGCATAACTGTCTCTCCACATGTTTTGTGTAAAACAGGTGTCGGAATAACATTTGGTACCTCGTCAATGCCTGAAATATAGGGATTGCTTTAACATCTTAGACATAACAGGAACTTATTTCTACAAAGTTTGGGACAAAATAGATCTGCATGTGATGATCAATATTTTTAAATCTATTCATACCAAGAATACGGCATTTCGATGGCTCAGCGTGAAAAAGTTTTAACTGCCTATATGTTTATAGGCAGTTACAACTGTTACACACTGAGCCACAAATTTAAAGATATCAAAAACAAAATTGAATCCTTTTTTTCATAAACTTACTATTACTCCAGTCCTGAAAAATAAACATTTATCTTCATTGTTTGATCTATCTTGTAAGAATCAAAATGCACATTTAGATTCCACAGGAAAAGTTTAAGAAATTATTTCCTCCTTCCCTTAGGGAAAGATCTCTTTAACCCTTTCCTGTTTTACAAAATTTTGGACCTGTCCAAATTCAAAGGTTTTGCAGACTAAAATTCATAGTGGATTTAATTTGAAAAATAACCATTCAGTAGGGTAGAAAATAGTGTGGAAAAAGTAGAAATTGCTTGCCAGAAGCAATTTCTTCTTTTTTTCACATTTTTTTCTCAATCATAAACTCACAGGCACATAAAAAGCAGGGATTAAACAGCAAAGGGTTAATAAAAAATACAATATATACCTTTCTACTCAATACGAGTGAAACTGGCCATTTGACAACATAATCAAAGGAGAATGATTCTAGCCCTGATAGATGTAAATCTGTTGGATCACTCCTAAACTTCTTGTAATCTGTAAAGACAAGGAAAACATTTACCAATTATTGGTTAAGTAGTCATACACATGATAATAGAATGGTTAAAACGAACTTTAGATCAAAATATACCCTCAGACCCTGTTTTAGGTACTCATTTGAATTGTCATGTAACACCCTCCCCCCCCCCCCCCCCCCCCACACACACACAAATTTGTTTGTTTGTTTAAATGGCATTTTCCTCCACTCTAACAATTTTTCAGTCTTTTTACGGAAGCTGGATCACCTAACACTAGATTCCTGGTATTTCACGCATAAATACTACCCTTAAATTCCTTGCTAGCCCCTAGCTGCTATCCCACCTAGGTTGCTATCCCTAAAGGTTGCTTAAGGTTTTAGTGAGAGGGGGAAAATGAAATTTAGAGCAATATCTTTCCAAACTACTGACATATACCATTCAAATGAGTACCCCCAACATAGGGCTTTGATGAGAAATAACAGTTTTCGATTTACTGAGCCCGCTCTTATCTAACCTCTCTGGTCATGACAAGAGTTGAATAGTTATTACCATCTATAAACATTTAGGCAAACATAATTATGTCAGGCTGGGTCATTCTTTCTCCTTTGTATAATATAACTTTTCTATTTTTATGATTAAGACAGAACACATTCCATCCTAGAGCTAAAGCCACATTAAATTGACAATCGCAAAATGTCAGCATTTTATGATTTTCATCTGCAAATTGATATGATTTCAAATTAATTTTTCCCCAACATACAAGGTGAATTAAGTTTATACAAAGGCCATGTCGGACATGGCCATCCCCCGCCGAGAAAGCTTGATAGTATACTGAAGCCTAATAGATTAAGGGTTCTACTTTAAGAAATTAAGCCCCTACAAAATCTAAGTCTTTAAAATAACAAAGGGCAATTACTCCAAAATTATGCCAGCCAGAGTGATAGTTCTTGTGCATTGCACTCCTCTTCCATGAGATCTATCCACCCATAAAGTTTCAAGTTGATAGCTAAAATACTTTAGGAGATATGCTCCGGACAAAATCTAAGTCTTAAAAATAACAAAGGGCAATAACTCCAAAATTATACAAGCCAGAGTTATATTTCTTGTGCTTATACAAGCCAGAGTTATAGTTCTTGTGCACTGCACTTCTCTTCCATGAGATCTATCCTCCCATAAATTTTCAAGTTGATAGCTTTAATACTTTAGGAGATATGCTCCGGACATAATCTAAGTCTTAAAAAAAACAAAGGGCAATAACTCCAAAATTATGCAAGCAAGAGTTGTAGTTCTTGTGCACTGCACTTCTCCTCCATAAGATCTATCCACCCATAAAGTTTCAAGTTGATAGCTATTATACTTTAGGAGATATGCTCAGGACCAAATCTAAGTCTTAAAAAAAATAACAAAGGACAATAACTCCAATATCATGCAAGCAAGAGTTGTAGTTCTTGTGCACTGCACTTCTCCTCCATGAGATCTATCCACCCATAAAGTTTCAGGTTGATAGCTATTAAACTTTAGGATATATGCACAGGACCAAATCTAAGTCTTTAAAATAACAAAGGGCATTAACTCAAGAAATATGCAGGCAAGAGTTGTAGTTTTTGTGCACTGCACTTCTCCTCCATGAGATCTATCCACCCATAAAGATTCAAGTTGATAGCTATTATACTTTAGGAGATATGCTCCGGACAAAATCTAAGTCTTAAAAATAACAAAGGGCAATTTCTCCAAAATTATGCAAGCATGAGTTGTAGCTCTTGTGCACTGCTCTTCACCTCCATGAGATCTATCCACCCTTAAAGTTTCAAGTTGATAGCTATTATACTTTAGGAGATATGCTCCGGACAAAATCTAAGTCTTAAAAAAAATAACAAAGGGCAATAACACAAATATTATGCAACCAAGAGTTGTAGTTCTTGTGCACTGCTTTTCTCCTCCATGAGATCTATCCACCCATAAAGTTTCAGGTTGATAGCTATTATACTTTAGAAGATATGCTTCGGACAAAATCTAAGTCTTTAAAAAAACAAAGGGCATAACTCCAAAATTATGCAATTAAGAGTTGTAGTTCTTGTGCACTGCACTTCTCCTCCATGAGATCTATCCACACATAAATTTTCAAGTTGATAGCTATTATACTTTTGGAGATATGCTCCGGACAAAATCTAAGTCTTTAAAATAACAAAGGGCAATAACTCCAAAATTATGCAAGCAAGAGTTGTAGTTCTTGAGCACTGCATTTCGCCTCCATAAGATCTATCCACCCATAAAGTTTCAAGTTGATAGATATTATACTTTAGGAGATATCCTCCGGACAAAATCTAAGTCTTAAAAAAAACAAAGGGCAATAACTCCAAAATTATGCAAGCAAGAGTTGTAGTTCTTGTGCACTGCACTTCTCCTCCATAAGATCTATCCACCCATAAAGTTTCAAGTTGATAGCTATTATACTTTAGGAGATATGCTCCGGACAAGTTTAGTGACAGAACCTCGGAAGGACGGAATGACTGAATGATGGAATTACGGAATGACGGATGGAAAGCATTACTATATCCCCTCGCCGAAAACGGTGGGGGATAAATTTTAGAATAAATACTTCTTACCTCCTTCTAATTTTGTTTCTATGGACAGTATGTGAAACATTTGGGTTATCAAATCAAACTGTAACAAGTCAACTCTGAAAGAAAATGATAGTAAATTCAAAGTTAATATTGATTATAAAGCCCATTTTCAGCAATGCTTCAGTATCATACAATATTAGCTAGTTTATTTTGATATTCTTGTTTTAGCAGAGATCTAACTTCTGTGACAAGAGTCAGGGCTTAGTTTGAATCTACAGCCCAAGATGCAAATGAAAAGAATCATCAAATTGCAATTACACATCTGGAACACATTTCTGTAAATAGAAGCAGTAAACAGAAAATTTGGAAAGAATGTGGAGACATGTATTAAGCATCCATAAAGGGACTATAAAACTAAAGAATGCTCAAAGTTGCTTTAATCCTTTGTTTTTTGACAAAGATAAACGATAAAATTAAATTAGAAATAATTTAAACCTTTGATATCAGAACATAATATAGTGTATCAATAACCAATTTAACCTACTTGAGATCATCCTTGTAAGGGTCTACATTAGCTGTGCTGGTCCTGAGCGCGAGTTCCAGCAGAGATTCGAGTCTGGTTGGCATAATTTCCTCCATCTGTAACTTCATCTCATCCTCTGTCATGTCCATAAACTGTACAATAAAATCTCCCTTGTCCAGCAAGAAATAATGCTTTATTGATCTGAAAGATAAACAACAATGTATCGATGACAATGAGTTTGAGACACAAGAATAAATACTGATAGATCCTATCAAGAGGTACAAAAATTTTAATTGATTAAAACTGGATTATTTCACAACTAGACAGGTCAAATTATAGTGTCTGTGGTCTAGATGTAAAGGTCAAGAGTTTGATTTCCGGGAGCGGCTACCGATCTTGGATCTTTCATTAGCCCACACATTTGGCATGAGTACTGCAGGGGTTGACACCAACTCCTAGATTAAGGAGTCAATTTGACTCATAACACATGAAATCAAGAAGGCCAAGCGCAAAGTAAGGAGTCCAAATTTTCATAACGGGAGAACATTTTCGAAAAGAAGAAATTGCTTGTTATAAGCAATTTCTTCTTTCCTACAATATTCTTCCAAAGAAGAGTTTGTTTCTCAAAACACAACAAGATGCAAGCAAATGTTTTCTTCAAATACTTTTGCAATGAAAAGATCTACAGTTTTGGCGATAGTTTTTCAAAATATTCTCATATGACCCTTGGAATCCATTGGACTCTTTACTTGCAAATGGATGGAGACCCAACTGGTAAACAAAGAGTCTCGGACTTCCGGACTCCCCTTAGTGTCAAACCCTGGTACCAGTTCATTTCCAGGAAGTGGAATCGAAAGGGATAAATGTAAGTTGAGTAAGTTGTTTCCCTATCTATCTAAAATAAATAGGTTTAAATCATAACATCAAATTACCAAAAGATTTAACTCGCAACAGTTAATTTCACACCACTGGATGTTATTCAAGCAAGGCCCTTTAAACCAATGACATCACAACAATGCCGTGTACAAACTGTTCACAATTCATCCTATTGTTGCATAAAGGCAATAGCATTTTCATTGATCAATATTTTTTTCAATCAGCAAAAAACAAAAACTAATTTTTTTTTGCTTCCTCACAAAGAATATGGCTTTTGTTTGTCACCCAATAAAAGATTAAATGATCCTACAATGAAAGAAACCTTTCTTATAATTTTCCCCTCTTATTCACACATTTGGGCCAGAGGTTATTAATCTTTTCTCATTCTCAATTCAAAATTTTATCAAATTTCAATTTGAGATTAAATCCATATTTCTGTTTAGATACACATTTTGATGTATTGACATAACAACTTATTAATGTTATCTTTTATTTTCGTACATTTATTTAAATTTAAAATTTGAGAAAATTCCCAGTTGAGCCTGAGAAATGTTTTATAATCTCGGGCCAAGGTTTTGTCATCAACTCACCTTATTCTTGCCAGTAACTCTTTCTCCTGCATCAACAAGTCTAATAAGAGTTTACTGGCATAGCTGTAGGCTCTATCTATTTGGTCGTAGTATTTCTTCTCCTTCAATGTATATACAACTTCTTCTGCATTTGGACATTTAACATCTCGACCTAAATAAAGATGTAAATATATATAGAGAGAGGATAATCACGCCAAGATCAGTGTTAGACTGATTCATATTTCATTGAGTGAACAACAAAAGCTATTTTTTTATATGTTTTTAATTTCACTGGTTAGGCAGTGATTTTATCAAAATGATAATCTACTGTCATTCCTTGCTAAACCACCAATAAGTATTAAAGAAGTACTTTACAAATCTAGTCTATATATTCTTTAAGAATCTTAGAATCATGGTATGTTAGTTTGTGCTTTCAAATACAGCTCAAAATGTATGATTTGTTCTCTAAGCCCTTGTCCTTCAATGGGTCAAGCAGTCTTGGGATATTTGCAAAATATATGGTCATATACATAGAACAAAGTTCAAAATGTCCATTGCCTTCACTAGTGTTATAGCAACAAGACGTGTTTCCTAAAAAAGCTAATTCCCCCTGAAACAGAATTTTCATCATAAGTTTGACCTTGACAGATGACCTTGACCTTGTCAAATAACCTTGACCTTGGTACCTGCAGTTTTGTTTCAATGAAATCTATCGTTAAAAGAAAAAAACATATAATTTCAAATCATCATACTCTATGACAATATTGAGGTATTTTCCTGTAATCAAGATCTTCTCTGTAACTAAAAATATAACCTGCTAATGTTGTAACTCTGACCCACAACTATAAGAACATTGATTTATGCCTGCATACTAATGAGCCATGGAGGTAAGCTCATTCTCACATAAAAAGTGCCAATAATCACTAGAACTCACTAGGGCTGGGACTTATAGAAAATTTGTACCCTGGTACCTAAGATCTCGTAACCCCAGGTACTGGAGAACCCGATGATTACTATTCATATATCTTATTTATCAACTGAATACAAAGGTTGATCCAGAATTGCTTTTTATTGATTGAATGGAGTTTTACACCGCTTTCAACATTTTTTCAGTTATTTTGAGGCGGCTGGAGCACCTAACAATGGATTCCTGGTATTTCTCTCACCATTACAACCATCACATCTTTTTCCTAGCCTCCAGCATAGGTCTACGATTAAAAACCCATTGGTGAGACCAGAATTTCTGAATATGGCGTTGTAACTCACCACATTCCCTCACAACATTGAGGTATTTTCCTGTATTCAAGATTTTCTCAGCTACTTGTTCTAAAAACACTGGTATCCTCTCTCTGCATGTTGTATAATGCTGTTCCCAATAAGTACATGGTGTTAAGAAATCAACATACAAAATCATGACTTTATATTAGGGAAGGGAATGAGTATTCGATTAATCGAGTATTCGATTAATCGAGTACTCGATCAAACGTCCGATTATCGATTATCAATTTTACTAATCAATTAATCAGTTAAAAGTTAAAACATATAAAATTCGTTTCCAATCTTGTTTTTCATATTTTCTCAAAACATCGATCTTTCACATGAATTGCTGTACAGCTAAAGATAATGTATGTAACACCTGCCCATCTGCTGATCGTCTAATCCGTCGATATTATTTCTGAATTTGCAATCAAGTGCCAACTATTATTGTTCTTACTGTCAAACAATACACGTCGTCATGTAACTTTTCACACCTTCGATTTTCAGTACTCTGATCAGGGATGGTGCGCTTTACTTGGATATTCGGATCAACGGAATGTTTCATCGTCGTTCCAAAACCTTGTAACGCAATTTTATCGATGTTGTAGTTACTTGGTCTTTCTCTACCGAAAATTGTATATCAAACCGATAAATATCGCCTGGCAATATTACCGAGAAATGACAATCTCTTAGCATGCATTTTTACAAATTTTTCCGTTTCTTCAAATAAAAGAGCAAACAAATGTCATTTCAACTGTCCATTCGACCGAAAATATGCAGCAAATACCGCATATCTTTATGTTGGAAGACACAGAATTAATGATCAAAAGTCATCAATTCTATCCTAGTACTCGAGTACTCGATCAGAAAGGTAAACGAGTAATCGATTAGTAAAATCGGTACTCGTAACCATCCCTACTTTATATCATATCACTTGGCAGCCAAATGTTGTATTACAGCTTTGGCAACCAAATTTTGTATTACAGCTTCTTTTAAGTTACAACATCTTGGCTGCAGAATGATTACTTTAAGTCGTAGTAATTGTTAGTGATGGGCAGATTAATTGATTATAATCGATAATTAGTTAGTTTGTGTGACCGATTGTGACAATGGACTAAGAAATTTCATAATCGATTAATTGGTCCTCCGAACACATTAAAGCCTGTATATTTTGTTTACAGAACTGACATCAGTTTGATGGCTCAGCATGAAACAGTTGTAACTGCCTATATGTTTATAGGCAGTAACAACTGTTCCATGCTTCAAGCCATGGAGTTTGTAAGAAAAAATTCTGCAGGATTAGTCTTTAGGTCATGACTTTCCACATTCTTTTATTCAAAGGAATGATACTGGTATTTCTGTAATAATTTCTTGGAAAACGATTGTACAATCTATCATTAGTTGATTTACTCTTCCAACTAAAAACTGATTATCGATTGTGATCACATATATGACAGTGACTTCAGAAAAAATCCATAAGGCCCTTTCACCATGTTTTTCCAAGGAATAACCCTTCTCTTTTAAAGTAATCTTCCTTAAGGACCCAGATATCATCCTGTTAAATGTTCAAGTAATTCCAATAATATTTGTGGACTTAATTGCTGTTAGATATCAGTATTAATTGAAAATATTTTATGAACTAGAGAAAGGATATCTATCATTAAATTCCACTTGTAGTTTTTCTTTATGAATTGTCTCATTTTCTTCTACCAGAAACTGAAAAAGAACAAAGATGCAAAAATATATACTGCAGAACAAAAGTTAAGGGCCAGAGAAATATTCACTTGTCATTCCTTGAAAATACACTGCAACAATTTCCTTTTTTGCTAGAAGTGAATTCAATATTTTGACTTTCGAGAACTGCAACCAAAATTACCAACAAAGCATTTTCAAATGAAGGCGAATCGCCAAAAGTACCCAACCCCCCATTTGTAAAGTTGGAAAAAACTGTTGATTTTGGTAAGCTCAGGGCAGGATGTTTAAATCATCTCATGAAAAGCATTTAATGTTCCAAGGAAACAATGAGTTAGCAGGGTACTGTGACACCTGTTTAATCGCTATCTGCAACCTCTGTAAGAAATGGAAGAGATGATTGACACAAGCTTGCTCGCGTTCTTTTTCCCCCATCTGACACCGAAGGATACCCAAGGGGTCAATCTATAGCAACAAGTAAGTTAATCAGGCACAATGGATCAGCTGTACCTTCATTGAGCTAATGTGGAGAAATTTCTTGAGAAATTAAGAGTAATATGGAGTCAAAAATGGCGCTGATTGATGCGATTATGAATAACAGTCGACCATGGATGCATCCCAATTATTGCAGGTAATGAGTCTCAGTCTCGCAACCTATGGTGATGATGGAAGCGTCCCTTAGACTGTCTGACAATGGCATATGGGTGATGGATTGGTAGGGTATAGCCTAGAGTTGACGGCAGACAAGGACCCTTTGGTCAGTACAACTAGACCATCAGACAGGGATCGCTTATCAGGTGCACCAGTAGTTTGAAAATGTTCGTATAGCCGCTGAATGACAGATTGGCATAATGTAAGTTGTCTGGACATTTTTCTGTCTGGACAAATGTGTTGGAGCCATCTCAGAGCCTACTCAATATCCCATGTTCTCAGTTCGGTCATTTGAAGCATGTCGAACAGAAGCCCCAATCAGCACCACAGAGACCCCATGAGTTTACTATCCGTTGGAAACGTGTTTAGTTTAATCATCTGTTGCTTGTGCAAAATGCTAAAAATCTCCAACAGTTCTGATTCTACAGATAAATTCGAAAAACTTTCGTCGGATATTTTCTGGTTGTGCCATCTTTTAAAGGGCCCTAGAATCACTGAAGCTGGACTCCAGTGTTTGCAAAACAATATCAGTCTGTTGCAGCAGATGGTATAGCATCAGAAAAACACAATGTGCCTTTTTCATTTTCTTTCATGGTGTGGCATAATACTTTCGACTAAAGATATGAAAATCAGAGGCCGGCCCTTAACTTTAGTTCGGCAGTATAGCTCTTGAATGCTCATGTGTTAGTTATGTGTGCTCATTAGTTTTTTGGATGGTGTTTCACATCAATTTTTACAAAAATCATATCATAATGACTGGCAATTCATGGATTCCTGGTATTTCTCAAACCAGTACTAAGATAACATCCAGCCCTAGCCTCCAGCTGCTATCCCAAACAGGTTTACTATTATCCCCCTGTTGGTGGAAGACAAAATGTGGAAAAGGATAAGTGCAACCACCAGAATTGAGCCCATGTGATACTATATTTGAAAGATTGGGACTCTGAAGCTGAAGCGTCACCAAATGTGCTTTGATGGTGGTATTTTGAAATAAACCAGCTCAAGTAGGTTTCTTATTATGGAAAATAGAAAACATACAACAGACTTGTTTCTATTGAACATGTTTTTTTTACTCTTAAATAAAAACCCTTCGGAAAATAAAGAAATTGCTTGAAACAGAAACACAGTAAGCAAACTATATCAATGAAAACAATATTCAAATTTAGAATTTTTAAGAATGATTTCTATATATTAAAACCTTGAAATGCTTGTATATAAGAAAAATCACATTCATCCTTTTCATGCAGAAACCGCATTGAGTGCAAACTAAGTTTTTACTATTTTATACAAATTTTCAATCTAAAGGAAGACAGAGAATTCAATTAACAAAATTACAATCCCTAATGTGCATGCGCTTCAAACAATAGAATCTTTAATCTTATAACTACCGGGTACCTGTGTGATAAAATCCCATATATATTTCTAAAGCATATCACATGGATATTTTTAGAAAATGACATAATGTAATTATTTCTAGAAACTTGCATTTCTGTTAAAAACATATATGAAAACAAGGCAAATAGAGGTTATAAGATGAATATAATATGTACTTAGTGTTTTGTATGAAAAAATATCACACTTGGTTGTGGGAATTGATAATTGTCTCGACAGAGGCGTGACAATTATCAATTCTCCCAACCTTGTTGATATTTTAATTCATACAAAACACTAAATACGTATAATCATTCTGCTGATGTAACAAAGTCTGCTTACCTCTGAATAGGGGTCATTTATTATTCCTTTATAAATCCACTTCTCCAAAATTTCAAAATATGGAACACACGCCTGAAAAAAGATTTAACTCATTAATAACAGACCAAAATAAAAAAGAATTACGAACAGTGAATGCGAAGATTCTGAATTAAATAAAGATTGATTATCAATTATAACTTTACTGCAGAGATGAGTGTATTTTGTTTATTGAAGTAAAGAGTGGAATTGCCAAAGTAAAAGACAAATACATGTAATTCCATTTTTAAACAGAAATAAATTGCAACAGATTTTCCTGCTTGAGGCAATTTAAACAAATCAAATTCGTTTATTTTATTGGATCACAAATATCAGAATAGCTAATGAAAGATTTGCTCGTAACAAAGAATAAGTACTTTAGAACTATGTTGATATAATTATGCAATTTCAAAAGTGCAAGAACTAAAATGTAATTCTTGACAAAAACAAAACAGCTTAAGAAAGAGAAAATATGATAACTGATTTTTGGCTATCAAATGTCTTTAGTTGTCTGTAAGGTAGTGCAATCATAATAGTTCCACAACATTTCGAAAGTCATAATCTTTCACAATGTTAACCAAGGTTTCCTAATGAAATCATTAGGAAACCTTGGTTGATAATGTTTAAGTTTATGATTTCCAAATGTTACAAAACTATTACGGGTCCACTACCTTAAAAAATTTTTGTGGGCACACATTTTTTTTATCCACCGTATTTTCTCAAGCATAAATTCCAAGGATTGTAAAGGAAATGGTTTATCTAAGGGCACTCCCTTAAGATGTAGACATTTGGTTGAAGGTGGACCAAAATATTTTATAACTACAGCTTTTCTATGCTTTTGTTAGTAAGTTAAAGCTGCTCTTTCACAGATTGGAAAAATGCCATTTTTTATTGTTAAATCAATGGGAAATTATGACTTCGTGTAAAAAAATCTACAATAATAAAATTGAATCTGGTAAGGCAAGAAAAAACTAGAACTGTTGCAGAGCGGACTAATACCCCCCACAAGCGCTTTGTCAGAATGCAAGTGCTATTAGTGCAGGATTTGTTTGTAACTAATATTGAGGTCATTATATGTAGCATTTGCATGAAGTTTCATGATTCTAGGTCGCTTTGTTTTTGAGTTAAGAGTCCAGAAATGAAAATTGAACAAAAATTGACTGTGACCTTGACCTTTGACCTATATGACCCAAAAACAATAGGGCACTTCCTTGGATCATAAGCAACATTTGCATAAAGTTTCATGCTTGTAGGTCACTTGGTTCTTGAGTTAGAGTCCGGAAACGAAAATTGAACAAAAATTTACTGTGACCTTGACCTTTGACCTATGTAACCCAAAAACAATAGGGCACTTCCTTGGGTCATAAGCAACATTTGTATAATGTTTCATGATTGTAGGCCTCTTGGTTCTTGAGTTAGAGTCCGGAAACGAAAATTGAACAAAGGCTGACTGTGACCTTGACCTTTGACCTACATGACCCAAAAACAATAGGGCACTTCCTTGGGTCATAAGCAACATTTGTATAAAGTTTCATGATTGTAGGCCACTTGGTTCTTGAGTTAGAGTCCGGAAACGAAAATTGAACAAAGGCTGACTGTGACCTTGACCTTTGACCTACATGATGCAAAAACAAAAGGGCACTTCCTTGGGTCATAAGGAACATTTGTATAAAGTTTCATGATTGTAAGTCATTTGGTTCTTGAGTTAGAGTCCGGAAACGAAAAGGTCTACGGACGGACGGATGGACAGACGGATGGACGGACGGACGGACAGACAGACAGACATGGTGAAACCAATATACCCCCTCTACTTCGTAGGTGGGGGGTATAAAAAGACAGATATTCCTGAGTTTAGTGGAGTTCCATTCTGAAAAAATAGAGAAACTACCAACGCCTAAAAGATTATTCTCAAATTTTGACCCAAATATTAACACATAAAATGCTGCCTGTTTGGCCAATTTTATCAAAGGTCAAGGTTCAAGTATTTGTCATTTAGGTGACTTTATATTGATACAAGCCACAAATGAAACATTTTACATATATAACAATTTCATAAATTATAGACTGGATATAAATAGACGGGTTCTGTCACTGATATTGCCACTTTCAACATTCAAGCTTCAACTTTTTTGGAATTAGTTGTTAAAAGTGTGGCGTGCCATACCCATGTGTGATTCTTAAACATCAGAAAATGC
The DNA here is from genome assembly GCA_948146395.1 of Fragum whitleyi. NCBI lineage: Eukaryota > Metazoa > Mollusca > Bivalvia > Cardiida > Cardiidae > Fragum > Fragum whitleyi. The sequence continues at coordinate 8,917,767 of OX411546.1, forward strand.
ACAAATTTCAGAAGCTAAGAGCCAGTTTGTTTTATTTCTTCGCAGAACTGTGAAAGTGCAGCTTTAACAATCCCTAGGGTACTTACTGATTGAGTTAGGTACAAACAGAGCTCTTGACCTTTCACATCACTGAAATTACAAACAACAACTCAGAGTCACATGTCCTGTCCGGTGAGGACTTATGCTATTCCCATATATATATCTACAGCTATCGCAAAGCAGACTAAGCCCCCCCCCCCCCACACACACACACCAGTGCTTTGTCAATTGAACAAAGGCCGTGACCTTGACCTTTGACCTATGTGAACCAAAAACAATAGGGAACTTCCTTGGGTCATAAACAACATTTGTATGAAGTTTCATGATTCTAGGTCATTTGGTTCTTGAGTCAGAGTTCGGAAACGAAAAGGTCTACGAATGGACGGACTGACGGATAGATGGACAGGCAGACAGACATACATGGTGAAACCAATATACCCACATCTACTTCGTAGGTGGGGGATATAATGCTAAGCTTTAGCGCATAGATATAAGTGTATTTTCAAAACTAAGCTCTGACATGAAACCCTGGTTCAATACCATAGTTTAATGATTTAAGATTTAAGTTATCCTCATGTGTATAATTAATCTTCTTTTAAAAGCAACTAAAATTTAAGGCTGTAAGTTTGCCAAATCAGACTGATTTATGCCAAGTAGCTTTGTCACAAAAATGTGAACAAATATAAGCTATATGTATTTAAAAGGTGTTATTTAACTTAACCTGTGATGCCTGCTTTTAAATCATGGGACTATGATCTATAAATAATATATATGAGCCTGTGTGTGAGATTTCCAACAATTTATATATGCACAAAGCAAAGACTCTGGCTAGCCTGTGCATCCGCACAGTCTGACCAGAGTCTTTACTTTGTGTTTAGTAGAAAGATAAATTCTCCAAGTATCTTCAGACCTTTGGGTAACGTTATATTTACAGTTTGTGGCTGTCTACGCTGCTCAGTGTATGCACCTCATGAACATTTCAAATTGTTGGAAATGTGGCGCACAGGCTCATATATAAAATCATTCCAGGCACAGCTCGCCAGGAAATAAATACCCATAGACAAAGATCAGCTTGCACAGATGTGCAGTCTCAACTTAGCACACAATTCTAACTTTCTAATGATTTATAAGAGAATATCTTCAGTCTGAAAGGTTAACTTGTCAAAACAAAACACAAGCTACTGCTGTCTACACTGGCCTGTTGATTGCTGGATGATAGATAAAAATCTTACTAAAAAGGGGGCACAATTTGCACAAAAAGCATCAAGAGTTATCCTCCCTGTTACTCATTTGATGAAGAATGTGTGTGCTAAATTTTAAGTGAATGCTATCAGTAGAACCAGAGACATCACAAAATGTCAATGTCATTGCATACCAACACCAACGGTAGGATAAGAGTAAATTTAGAAATATTGCTTACCCGATATAGCTTGATGTCTTCTCATGTAATAAACTTAAAACAGCTCCTCCTATACACTCCCCCTGTAATCATGTTAATAATATAAAATATAAATTGCCCTGATTCAAAACAACTTAATAATATTCTCAGACATTCCATTTGTATATAGATCTTAATGAAAAGGCTAAATCAATTTACTAAATGATTCTTAATTTTGATACAAAGTTTATGGGCTTATGTTAACAATTTATAAGCATTTATCCTGTCACTAGCTATAAATATTGCCTGATAAAAGGGGGTATGATAAACTTGTTGATATCAGGTCAATTGATCACGTGACAGCTTTTTCATGTCACTTGGTCACGTGGCCTGCCGGATCTTCTTTTTGCGGCTATTAGGTCTGAAAACAGTCCTCTCTAACATTTTTCTCTTTTGAATTTGAGTATCTTTTCCAGATAAACAAGATGTGTTTGTGAAACACGAATGCCCCCGGAACGGCATTTTTTTTCAAAGTTTGACCTTGACAGATGACCTTGACCTTGTCACATGACCTTGACTTTGGTACCAGCGGATGCGGGTCATTGAGATCTATCATCATGCCAAATATTAGCTTTGTATCTTGAATAGGCTTGAAGATATTGGCAAGGTTAAGTTTTCAGGTTAAGTTTTCGGACAGACGGGCGGACAGACGGACAGACAGACAGACAGACGGACAGACAGACGGACACGAGTAAAACAATATGCCCCCGATCTCTCGATACGGGGGCATAAAAAATATTTCACTCGATTCTCATATATTTTTAAAATCAAATCGCGACAATATTGATGACGTAATTCATGACTGATGACGTAATCTATAAAATTGTGACGAAGCTTATCTTGGTGTTTACATTCCACCTCGAAAACTGTCAGGATTCCTGAATGGATTTAACGCAGGATTATTCGACCGAGGAGGATTTCGAATATAGTAGCTTTGCATCTGATCTCAATCTATGTCCATCCTCTGATTAATAGCAAGGAAGGCATTGAATTGAGATTTGCTTTTAGCTGCATGACATCAAAACTTCGGAGAAAAAAGGACGTTTGAGATTGCAAAAATCACCCGATTCATATCTTCTTAATCATTAAGGTATGTACGTATTACTCAAGTTTTCTTTTGTTGAATATTTTCTTGCTACAGCATTTGAAATCCTCTCAATGTTCGAGTTCTTTAGCCGTAAGCGATCACCCCACCTCTTCCACACATTCACCCTTATGATGAGGACTCGCCGAGTATCGGAGTTGTAAATCGGGATCAAATTAAATTTTCGTTAATAAATAACGAATAGACTTTAAAAACTTGTAACAGGATAAATAGAATAGATGGTTGGTGACTTGAGATGGAAAAGTTTATCGGGCTCGGCTGCGGAATTTATCCGGTTCGCCTCCGGCTCACCAGATAAATTCCTACGCCTTGCCCGATAAACTTTTCCATCTCAAGTCACCAACCATCTATTCTCTATAAATCAGTGCATAATTTTGATAAATTAAGTTCTTTATCTTCTTGTTCTTACAGAAATTTATCTTCCAATGGTACAATTAGGATTTGGCCTTATCTATATGTCAAAGAAAGTCAGTGTTTTTCATATTATAATATGGTGGCCTAAAACTCATTTATGAAATAAGGAGAATTATATAGAACTTTTTTCACAATAAAATTCATGTGTCATGTGTTTTACTGTGTACATATATAGCTCTGCCCATTTATGATGTCATGTCATATTTAGCGGGAATGTTTATAATTTTAATGTGATATAACCCACATGCTAAATGATATGCTTCAATTTCTGTGAAATTTTCCCAACATCAATATCATTTATTATTAAGTAATTTTACATCCAGAAAAATGTAATTTGCTACTTGATAACCAGAAAATGGAAATAAACTATTTTCAGAATTGTAATTGTGTTATAAAGGCAATAATTTCATTTTTGTGTTGATGTGTCTATGAATAAAGTCTGATGGGGGAAGAGTAATTTATACAAAGGCAAATCCTTGGGCTCAGCCCTCAGATTGTACCTTTTGCATATAACTTCTCCTTTATCAGACTTTATTCATAGTCATATGTTAACATGAAAATGAAATTATTTCATAGTATACCTACCCTATTTATAGAGTTTGCTATTGAAGCTAAAATATCTAAAGTTCTCATTGAAGGTTGGATGTAAAACCATAACTTCTGTAGTGACAAATTCCCCTGAAAGAAAAATTTTGTTACAAGATGTGTTTGTGAAAAACTTTACTCCCCAAGAAGGTCAACAAAGGGTTTGATAGGTGACTATCTAAATTAAATTTTCATTTGGTTATTACTCTCTTTTCATTTCATCTAAAATATTACAAAAAATTGCTATGATGGTTGAATAATGAAATATCTGTGTTGGTAACACAAATCTCATGTGGGAGTGAAATAAATCAATGAAATACTTTTAATTTACACAAGTGCAATAGCTATGCAATTAAACCATAAAGACAATATCGTAATGGTAATGACAATGTCATTTTACAAAAAGCAATATTTGTTATACTTAACATTTTATATGTGTGATATCAAGAATTTGATTGATCTATCCCAACCATTTGAGTGATATTATAAAATCACAATTAAATTTGTATTGATTAAAAATCAAATTTATAAAACTTGTCACAAGTTCAATTTCTAGGAGAGGCTATCAATCTTGGTTCCTTCATTGGTCCATATATATTTGGCACAAGTACTGATTAAGTTTCCAGGAAGCAGAATCAAGATTGATTGATTGATTGAATGGAGTTTTACGCCACTTTCAACATTATTTCAGTTTCATCGCGGCGACTGGAGCACCTAACAATGGATTCCTGGTATATCTCTCACCAGTACAACCATCACAATCTTTCCTAGCCTCAAGCTGCTATCTCAAATAGGTTTACGATTATCAACCCATTTATGAGAGACAAATAGTCGGAAAGAATGAGAGCAATTGTTTCCCAATCAATGCGAAATAAATAGGTTTAAACCAAGAAACATGGAATCGATAATATTCCCATACTTACAATCTTCAACTGTTGTTCTAATTGTGCTACTAACACCATGTAATCCTGAAAATGTGAAAAAATAATTTTGCATAAATGTCTGATACCTCACACAATTAAACATCTTTGGGCACCTTGGAATAAAGTTTTGCAAAACAATGGCTCAGCTCAAAACAGTTGTAACTGCCTATAACCATATAGGCAGTTACAACTGTTTTATACTGAGCCACCAAAAAGGGAACAGTTCATGAAGAGATCAATAGGTAAGAAATAGAGCACCTTTTTATTTCTGAGTAATATCAATATCTCCTTCTTTGAACATCAGAAGCTATTAGTTCACTTTTGGAAAATTATAACAATCATTTTCATTCAGTGAAAAAAAAAACAATTTAGATTGAAATCCAAATTAATCCCCAATTCAACATTGACAACACCAGCATGTTTGCTTTGTTAAGATAAAATCAGGAAATATTAATCAGTCAACAGCAGAATATGCTAAATCAAGTTATTGTCGTCATTTATTCATGTAAAATAAACTACTTCTAACAGATAATCTAACAATTGGGCAACATAGGGGTTGTGTTGTTTAACAAGGGCTTTCATTCATAACTAGAGAAAGTACATTTTTTTCTGGGCCACTTGTCTTTAGATCTATTGACATGAAAATTCTAGAGTAAATCTTGTAATAGTGCATGTTAGACCTAAGTAATAATTCAAATATATGTAGCAAATGTTATAAAACTTTGTTATTAATGAAGAGAATTCTGGATTCCAACATTTTCCATTACAAAAACAATTCTAATAAAATAGTTTTTTATCACAATGTACATATTCTCTTTTATACTTAAGTTCATTTTGATTCTGGACAAGTAGAAATTCATATTTCTCTTTTCCATGGACAAGTGGAGAAAATCTCTATTTCCACATTCCTGAGCAACGTCATTTAGCATTTTTAATAAAATTTTCTTCACCATAACCCTGATCATGAACTTAGAAATTCTTACCTTTATTAAAGTTCTCATTGCAGAACTTAATGCATGGTTTACTAGTCCATACTCAAAAGCTGACTTTTCTGAAACAAAGAAAGAACTTCCGTAACTGGTAATGCTTTTGAGCGCACTTGTTGCTTTTGCTCCCTCTGCATAGGAACATCTCATAGAATTAAACAGTTACTAGTGTCAGCTGAACAATTGATTGGGCAATCAAACCTTAATTCAAATGGATGATTATTGACCTCCATCAATTTCTTTCATTTCCTTTTAAACATTTTATTGCGTGGGCAATGTCGACATCATAAGGTCACCTAACATCAATTTATTTTTTGTTTCATGTCCATTATTATTCATTTAGGGATAAAATACATTTTTAATTGCTACTATGTGTATGATGAATTAAGATCAAAGGGGCTTTGCAAGTGATCCATTCATTGAAGTTCAAGTAATGCATCAAAATTTTCAAACGAGGCTTTTGCAATTCTATTCCATTTAAAGTTTGTCAGGCTGAACCTGGAACATTCCTGCTTTGACAGTAGGTATAGAAAAAGATCAGACAGCACATAAGTGCAGTCTGATCTTGGTCTATACAACCTGATTTTTCTTTTATAACCACACGTGTTTAAATATCATATTTTCAAATAAATAATAACTCATAATTTGGGCATATCAGTGCTTTAAGTACTTTTATGGCAATTTGTAAATGTTTTTCAGCATGAAAAGACTCTAATAAAATTCTACAACTTGAGAGATAGGAACCCTACCTTCTATAAATCTAACAACATTTGAATAGTTTGAACACAATGGCAAAATTCTTTTGACAAGCTCCTGAAGGGATGAATCTGCAAAACACAATCATTAAAGAGAAATGAATATATAGTGTTTGGCAATCGGTTTCAAATCAAAACCTATAATTGGTTTTAAATTGGAAGACTAAATCAACTAATGATCAATTGTATAATTGTTTTCTTAGAAATTAGTGCAGTACTCCAAGTATTATCCTTTAAAGAATAGAATGTGAAAGTTAAGTTAAAACTCATTACTATACTCTTTCCGCAGATTTTTCTAACAACTTCATGGCTCAACATGAAACAGTTGTAACTGCCTATAAACATATAGGCAGTTACAACTGTTTCAAGCTGAGCCATCAAACTGATGTCGGTTTCAAAAACAATATATGATGGCTTTCATTTATGTGTTAGAAACTAATTAATTGAATATGAAATTTCTTAGTCAATTTTTACAATGGGAAACCCATACCAACTGATTATTGATTATAATTGATTAATCTGCCCATCACTACTCAATATTCCTGCCATTAAATAAAATATGACCTTTTAGTCATGTGCTAAGCTGTTTCTACAACATTTTGTTTCGCTTAATTGATTATCAATCTACATACTCTCATTCCAGCTATCCTCACTTTTTTCAAGATCTGTAATTATTCTTTCAATGTTCAATTGTCATTGTGTAAATGAACAGGCTGATCAATAAATATGTAGTCAACCCTTATTAATATGCCAAGAGTTTGAACCTTTGTGCTAAATTTTGTGTGTATATCATTTCATGTCTCCGTGAAAAATATTCCAAAGTTCAATGAATAATATTGAATATAACAAGATGTGTTTGTGAAACACGAATGCCCCGGTTACAGCGTTTTTTTCAATGTTTGACCTTGACAGATGACCTTGACTTTGGTACCAGCAGATGCTGATCATTGAGATCTATCATCTTATGAGCCTTGTATGTCAAATACTTTTGGAGAAAAGGCAAAGGTTAAGTTTTCGGGTTAAGTTTTCGGACAGATGGACGGACATGAGTAAAATAATATGCCCCCAATCTCTCGATACGGGGGCATAAAAATTTTACAATCCATTGTGTGAAGGCATGAACAGTGAGTCATCCAATGTCAAAATTCCAAATGAAGTTGCAACTTCACTACAATTAAAGTTTTTTTCTCCATGCAACACTGGTTTTGAATTCATTAGCTTGTGATAAGACACCACATAATTATTTTCTTTTTTATTGAAATTAGACTTTTTCACATACATTTTAATTAATTTTCTACAATACAGACAAATTTTGAGGGGTGGCTGTCCTATCTTCCATTTGTTTCTATGCTATCTTTTTTTCTTTTTATGCATGAATGTTTTGAATATTGCCTTCATCTATATCAACACCACATAGGTTACTTTTGTTAAATTTTCACAATTATGTAATGGTTTAACCCTTTGCTGTTTAATCCCTGTTTTTTACGTGCCTGTGATTTTATGATTGAGAAAAGATTGTGAAAAAAGAAGAAATTGCTTCTGACAAGCAATTTCTTCCTTTTCCACACTATTTTCTACTCTACTGAATAGTTATTTTTCAAATTAAAACCACTTTTAATTTTAATTTTGAATTTGGACAGGGCCAAAATTTCGTAACATAGGGAAGGGTTAAGACTAAAATATTCAACTTGTCCAAGTATTTATTGATCAACCAGTGAGTAATTTTTAAAAATACAGGTTCCAATTTACTAGAAATGATATTTGAATTATACTATCATATATTTTGGATCACCTTGAATAATTATTCTAGACAGATAAACAAGATGTGTTCGTGAATCACAAATGCCCCGTAACAGCATTTTTCAAATGTTGACCTTGACAGATAGCCTTGACCTTGCAACGTGACCTTACAGCCTATGAATACATATCACTGAGATCTTTCATCATGCAAATTGAGAAAGGTATCTAAAGTAGCCTAAATGAACTAATCATGTTAATTATTAATTCAATTTTTTTAAGAAGTTTACCTTGATAGATGACATTAACATTGTCACATAATCTTGACCTTAGCATCTACAGATCTATTATCATGCTAAATATTAGGCTTGTATTCTAAATAGGCTTGAAGATATTAGCAATGTTAAGTTTATTTTTTAAGTTTTTGAGTAAATCGACCTTGTCATATGACCTTGACCTTGTCACATGACCTTGATTTTGGTATCAGCAGATGCATATCATTGAGATCTATAATCATTCCAAAAATGAGCCTTGTATCTTGAATACGCTTGGAAATATTGGCAATGTTGGGGTTTTTTTTGTTTAAAACTTAACGTTTTGCAGACAAAAAGACGGACCAAAGACACACAAATGGACAGACAGAGGAAAGGAAAACAGTAAAACAATATGCCTCCAATCTTCCGATGCAGGGGAATAAAAATAAATCAATAAATTACCTAAACTTTGATCTATCATGAACTCCTTGGGAGCATATCTCTCTGTTATAGCTCTGGCTAAAATATACTTCCCTTCAATACCCTGAAAACAAATGAACAGAACTCATGATAGATTCAGTGGTTTTTAGGTAGTGAACTGAAATAGTTCTGCAATGTTTAAAAAATAAAAAACTTTAAGAGTGTGAACCAAGGTTTCCTAATCCCTTAATAATCTCATTAAGGAATCTCAGTCAACATAGTGAAAGATAATTAGAGGAACTATTACGGTTCCACTACCTTAATTCTAAAATGTAAAATGTCATTATTTGTACATTGGGGCCAATATTGAGGATACTTATTGGAACAAGAGGACCAAGATGGTCCTAGATCGCTCACCTGAGTCTCTTTGACCACTGGGACATCACATTAATTGGATAGGCAGATGTCAACAAGAGGGCCGTTGGCCCTGGGTCGCTCACCTGAGAAAAAAGCTTCATTACCTAGGGATGTCCATGCAACCACAGAAAAAGAGAGTTTCACTTATTCAATCAGATAACATTTGAAATAATCATTCCCCCCCCCCTCTGCTCCTCCCCTGGACATTATTTATTTAAGCTTTTTCCATAAAAGGTCTGTGATCAGCTAATCTATGCCAGATATACAGGCTGAGTCTGAGACTTTTAAAGTTTTCTTTAATGAGTTGATCAATCCATGTCAAATATAAAGGCTGTAGGGATTCAAAATTCTCAACAAAGCACTCCCCCCTCCCCCAAAATGCTCTGCACCTGGTGAATCTACAGTCATGATTTTAGCTAATTCAATATATGTCCATATGCTGATCATCCATACCAATTTTCAAGTCTGTAGGACTCCTGGCTCATTAGAAGAAGTTTAAAGATTTCAAAAATGATCCAAAGTACTACCCCCTCCCCAAGACAATCAGCACCTGGTGACCCTACAGTCATGATTTTAGCTATTATTAATGTCAATATATTGATCACCCATGACAATTTTCAAGTCTGTAGGGTTCCTGATCCAGGAGAAGAATAAGGTTAAAGATTTCAAAATTGATCCAAAGTACTACCCCCTGCCCCCTAATGCTCCGCATCTGGTGGCCCTACATTCATGATTTTAGCTATTTTATTTTAGATCCATATGCTTATCATCCATGCCAATATTGAAGTCTGTAGGGCTCCTGGTTCATTTGAAGATGAAGATTAAAGTTACAAAATTTTCACAAAAGTACTCCCCCCTCCCCCCTGGTGCTCCGTACCTGGTGGCTTTACAGTCATGATTTGAGCTATTTTTATTAAGGTCTATGAGCTGATCCTCCATGCCAATTTTCAAGTCTGTAGGGCTTGTGGTTCAGAAGAAGAAGAAGGTTAAAGATTACAAAATTTTCACAAAAGTAGTACCCTCTCCCCCCTGGTGCTACGCACCTGGTGAATCTACAGTCATGATTTTAGGTATTTTTATAAAGGTCCATATGCTGATCATCCATGCCAATATTCAAATCTGTAGGTCTCCTGGTTTAGAAGAAGAAAAAGGTTAAAGATTACAAAATTTTCATCAAAGTACTACCCCCACCCCCCTGGCGCTCCGCACCTGGTGGCCCTACAGATATTATTTTAGCTATTTTTATTAAGGTCTATGAGGTGATGATACATGCAAAATTTTAAGGCTGTAGGCCTTCATGATCAGAAAAAGAAGAAGGTTAAAGATTACAAAATTTACCAAAGTACTACCCCCTCCCCCCTGATGCTCCGCACCTGGTGGCCCAACAGATATGATTTTAGCTATTTTTATTAAGGTCTATGAGCTGATCATCCATACCAAATTTCAAGGCTGTAGGGCTGCTGGTTCAGAAGAAGAAGAATTTTAAAGATTTTCTTAAATTTTTAACTTTGGTTGCCATAGCAACCAGAGTTTTTCACAGATTTCAATTCTTTTAGTAATTCTTAAAGGGGACCACCTAAGGAACATTTCTGCCAAGTTTGGTTAAAATTGGCCCAGTAGTTTAGGAGGAGATGTCGTTTAAAGAAATTGTTGACGGACAACGGACGACGCACGACGGACGAGGCACGGACGCCGGACAAAAGGTGATCACAATAGCTCACTTGAGCACGTTGTGCTCAGGTGAGCTAAAAAGAAGATAATTGCCTTGAATCAATACAATGGAACAGTTTCAGCATAGAGCAAGACAGATATGCCTTTTTGCTCTTTGATTCTATGTAAAAAGGGATGCACCCAGGTGGACCCTAAATTTGACCCCAGGGTATTGACATGAACAAACTTGGAAGAGGTCCATAAGATGAAGCTACATACTAAATGTGAACGCTGTCAGCTTTCTGGTTTCAGAGAAGAAGATTTTTGAAGGTTTTCCTTTTTTCACCCATCGTGCTCAGATGAGCTGAATGGGATGCGCCCGGATGGAGCCCAAATATGACCCAAGGGTCTTGATATGAACAAACTTGGTAGGGGCCCATGAGATGATGCTACATACCAAAAATGAAAGCAGTGTGCCTTCTGGTTTCGATTAAAGAAGATTTTAAAAGATTTTTGCTCTTTGATTCTATGTAAAAAGGGTTGGGCCCGGGCAAAGCCTAAATATGACCCCAAGGTCTTGATATGAACAAACTTGGTAGAAGGCCACTAGATGATGCTACATACCAAATATGAAAGCTGTCTGCCTTCTGGTTTCAGAGAAGAAGATTTTTAAAGATTTTCATATTTTCACCCTTTTTGTTAAGGGTAAAGGGAAAGTTAAGGGTGGATTTCAATTATTTGAACAACTTTGGTAGAGCTTGACCCAAGGAACATCAAGATTGGCCCACTGGTTTAGGAGGAGAAATAAATTGTGGACGAGGCACGGCACACGACGCATGACTGACGACGGACGACGTACATTCTACGATCGCAATAGCTCACCTTGAGCACTTCGTGCTCAGGTGAGCTAAAAATCTTATCACAACAATTCCAAAATCTATCAATAACATAGCTTTGAGTTCAAAAATTAGAGATAAGGAGTCAATTTATTTCTGACCCGCTTTGGGGTCAGGTGTAGACTGGTCTTACTATCAAATATCAGAAAAGCCTATTCTAGGCTTTATTGATAATCTATTATGGGATCAGTCTAGAGCTGGTATTCAGCTGTCTAAGAGGTACTCTGATAAAGCAGGCAACAGTACCCGTCAGGGGCAAGAAATAACTTGGCCCTTAAACCCATTTCTCTTCTTTAGCTAGTTCCTCCTAAAATTAGAATCTTACTATTTGAAATACTCAAGAAGCATAAAGATTTTTCCAAACAAAATTTTACCTAATACAGAGCTACAGATAGAAGGGGTGTAGTCTATTTGACTTGTATGTGGACCAACCTTTTCATCTATTACATAAAATTGTGTTTGAATGAAGGATTTGTATGTGGTATAATCTTAATTTCAGCTAAATACCATTCCAAAAAATATTTTTTGATGTTAACTATCTAGTTAATTTAAATATTTTTGCATTTTCCACTCTTAAACAGGAGGGGTGATGAGGGCTGTTTAGTGGTAAGAAAATGTAAACATATAGTAAAAACAGGTGTTTTTATACTAAACATTTGACAGAAGAAATGCCCGATAATCCTTATTTGGTAATACTTATAGGCATATCAATGGTTATGTCATCCTTAACTTAGATATCACATGATTTGAACTGTTATAATTCGCCTGCTTGTCAAGTTTTCCTCATGAAAAATCACAACAACTAGATTAAATAATGCGTTTTGATTGGTCAAAATATGTGGTTCATCGATAAAAAACATTTATCAATTATCTGGTCAAACAGGTTTTTAACAAATAGATAATACACTCGGAGTTGATACCCTAATTAGGAAGTAAAAATCTTCGACAAAATTTTTTTTATAAAAATACTCCCTTTTATACTTAAACAACTCTCTTAATATTATACATTTTGACTCAGCCCCTATGTAAATCAGAACTAATTTTTAAATAGATAATTGGCTGTTCTGTTTAATACAGACACAAGAAGGTATGAAAGGCTTCGAGTTAACATGTCGACGGAGGGAAAAAATTATTATTTTTACACCCAAAAATTCCAAGAAACGAAATTCTTCCTGGTATTAGATAGAAAATATGATATGACAAAAAAAATATATGTTTCATTAATTCGATTCTGAGTTTTTCGGCAAAATATTGGTCTATTTAGAAGTCAAAAGGTCTATATTTTGGTTTTTGATTTTAAAAAATTTATTAATCCTCACTTAAATCCTTTGGTGTTTGGTACTCATTTGAAACATCTCATGAAGACGATTCAAATGAGTACCAACAGCATGGGGTTTCATTCCGAAATAAAGATTTTAGACTGGCTTTATCCCCCTTCCTAATCTGGACCTCTACTTATACCCTTGACATTTTCAAATTACAGGATCTTAAAGGGTAAACAGTAAAACTTGCATTTAGTGATCACTTAAGGGACAGACAAAAAGCCGTCGTAAAAGAGAATGGTCGCTCAGTACACGGTATGTCTAATAATAACAACAATAATTTTGATTGACTATTTATGTAACTGCAGATAATCTCAATAATCCTCTGTGATGTTAAACCAAATAGAATCGTCTCAACGAGACGATTCTAATGGGTATTTTCAACACAGGATTCATTTAACAAAAATTTTTAGACCAATAATATCTACTTTTTGAAATATTATGATTCAAAGAAGGTGATTTTGAAAACGGTCTCTTAATGAAAATGGTCGCTTTATAGATGTGGTAGCTCGAGCAAGATTGACTGTATATGCAATTTTATTCGGTCCAGGTTAGCTTGAACAAAATTCAACATTAGTGGAATCCATACTTATTCAGGGACAATGTCTATTGACACTAACCTGCATACAGTAAAGAAGGTCGTCTATTATAGCCTGCTCCTGTTGGGATGAGGGCAAGTTACCCAGTGGGACTATATTCTGGAAATAAAATATCAACACTTCACCACAAAGCTTCATTTTTGAAGGTCAATAATTAAGAAACTATTTAAGATAAAATAATCTAATGAAATTTAGAAGTGGAAAATATTACAATAGAAAAGAATGTTGGGAAAGAGGGTCATTTCTGAAAGATAGCAAATTAAACTACCGGTATTATGAAAATTCACTTTATGAAAATAGGAAATCTCACCGAGTCAGTGGGTCCATCAACACCAACAATAAAATCCATGGTGAGGGCCGGTCTTTGGAACAGCCATTCTGGTTGATGAGGAATATTTACTGCAAATAGAAAACATAAATTCAAGTGTTAGGTTTAAAGATGAGTTTTGAAGCCTTTATAAGAGAACAGCAATATAAATTTACTTTATTGGGTGCAAAGAATTGCTGACAGAAAACTACACAAGCAAGATTATTTTCAGAAACTCTGAACAAAGAACATTTACTAAAAGTAATGACCAATTTCAAAGTTTTTTTGGGACAAACAGACAAACAGGGTGAAAGACCCAAGAGACAAGACAAAGACAAAATGCCCTTGAGCTAGGGAGGCAGTGGGCATAAAAAATACCAAGTTGTTAAAATATGCAGTCAATCTTGCTCGAGCAACCACATCTATTAAGCCACCATTTGTATTAAGAGACTGTTTTTCAAAATCCCCTTCTTTAAAACAAAATATTTCAAAGAGTAGATATTATTGTTCTAAAAATTAATGTCAAATGAATCCTGTGTTGTTAAAACTCATTAGAGTCATCTCAGTGAGATGATTCTATTTGGTTTTAACAACATAGGATTACATACATATTCAATCAAAATTATTATTGTTATTGTTATTATTAGACAAACGGTGTACTGAGCAACCATTTTCTTCAACGACCACTTTCTGGTGGTCTCTTAAGTGGTAGCTTAATTCAAGATTTACTATAATTCATTCTGATCACATATACACTGTGCAGACTTTGAAGACATTTATCCAGTACATTTTCTGAATCAATAAGGATCATAATTATATAAAATGTATGTTTTCTGGTTGTTAAAGGCATACATAAACGGACAAACCCGGGCGTTGCACTCAGGAGTTAAACCATTTTTTTGTGTTTCTGCAATCTGAATGACCTATGCTGGATCCAATAGCATTTCAAAAGTTTTTTTCATGTGAAAGGCAAACTCCATTAATGTAACAATTCATATTCAAGATTCTTACCATTTCTCTTGACCTGTCTCTCTGTAAGAGCTTTACGAAGAGCTTCTGATGAAAACACTTGAGCCACCATCGGACCTTCGTGTAACCGCCTCAACTCCATTTGTACCTGTAGATAAATAGTCCTCCAAGATATAACATAATGAGTCTACAAAATTAAATATGTTCAAAAAAGGAAGAAGTTGAAAGCGTGAATTTAACAATGATAAAAAAAAAAAACAAGGGGGCCATAGTGGCAATAAGATTTGACCCGTGACCTAGTTTTTGACCCCACTTGACCCAATTTCAACCATGTCCGAGATTTCATCATGATAATCATTCTGACCAATTTTCAGGTTGATTGGGCTAAAAAATATGGCCTCTTGAGTGTCCACAAGGTTTTTCTAAGATTTGATCCCGTGACCTAGTTTTTAACCCCACTTGACCCAATTTCAATCTTGTCCAAAATTTCATCAAGATAAGCATTCTGACCAATTTTCAGGTTGATTGGGCTAAAAATATGGCCTCTAGAGTGTCCACAAGGTTTTTTAAGATTTGACCCTGTGACCTAGTTTTTGACCCCACTTGACCCAATTTCAAACTTGTCCAAGATTTCATCAAGATTATCATTCTGACCAATTTTCAGGTTGAATGGGCTACAAATTTGGCCTCTAGAGTGTCCAAAAGGTAAATGTTGACGACGGATGACTGACATCAAGTAACCCCAAAAGCTCACCTTGAGCACTTCGTGCTCAGGTGAGCTAAAAATGAAAACATTATGGGAAATGAGATTTAAGATTTCCCTTATTAAAAAATTCTCCTTTCATCAGCAGGTTTACCACCCCCCCCCCCCCCCCAAGCATTTTTCTGATAGTGAGTTTGGCACCAGTTGTACCAGTTAGTAGTTAATACCCATTCTCTGTAACGACTTAAACTATTTTGGCACACATGATCTCCGATTTTGATGAAATTTCATATACAAGAAGGGAATAATGAAAGGAGAAGAAATTGACTAAAAAAATGTTTGTAGATCATCTGGTTACCATGGCAACGACCTTCAAAGCACGGAATTTTGCAATATTAAGCTTTTTTGAAGCTATATAATGTGGTATTTACATGAAGATGATGGTTGATTTTGTATGTAATGGATAATCTAGGACCGAAAATTTTGAACTAGGTCTTTTGTTGTGTAAGTTAGTGTCAAAAAGGTTGGTTACCATGACAACAAATATGGCTAATTTTGATAAATTGATTTTAAAATGTTGTTTATAATTTCCAGTTTTTCTTCACTTATGACTGACTTTTGATGTGTAGATGGAATTTATTATATAAAAGGAGCAACTAAGATTCAAATTAATTTTGTTGTTGTGTACATTGGTTACCATGACAACGGTAACTATAGCTCATAACTTGGCTGCTTTTGTTTCTTGGGAGTTGCTTTTTTAATTTTTGCAGCATGATAAACCGATGATGATTATTGGAACATATCTAACAAAAAGCGCTCTTTCAAAAACCGCAAAAAAATCATTGGGCCTTTTTGTTACCATGGCAACCATTTTTATTATTTTCTTAAATCAGTTATTCTAAGTCCCTGACAGTTTATATGTGATAAGAAAAGAGATCAAATAAGCCTCTATCAAAATACAAGAAAAAAGAATTAAAATTTTAATAGTTGCCATGGTAATTTGTCGATACAACCCAAAATGAAGCATTTTTGGGGTGATTTTGCAGCCTTTTTCCTAAAAAATTGGACCAATTAACACAACTATTTTGATATATAAGTTAGAGGAACGTTTGAACTTTATTCAAGATTAAGAAATATTCCGATTGCTTAGTGTTGGATACCCGTATCCAAGGACTAAAAATGGGCTTTTGTGAATTATAACATAATTGTTCCCATAGCAACAGGCTATTTCCTGCAAGTTTTTGAAAAAAAATCTCATATGTCCTAAAAGGTCTACCTGAGCAATTTTACAAATTATCATAACATTGAATTTGAGTTCAATAATCTAGTCATATGAGGATTCTAAAGAGTTCTGAAGTTGCCTTCATTTAAGGGATATGAATTTGCGTTGCCATAGCAACGAACACAAAGATTATTTTAATTTGAAAGTTTATGTGGTATTTCCTTGTTAAACGGAAAACAATGTCTGTATTTTGTCATTACATTTGAAAAAATGCAAAAATCAATATTTAAGTAGGGTATGTGTATTGTTTCCATGGAAACATAAGTTAAGAACATAGGCCCAAAAATATTATTACTTCATTTGAGAGAACGATGATGGGGAACTTATATGTTGTGTGTTTTTATTTAAGTTTGTGCTGCATTACTGATATATTTGCCTGTAAAAACTCGCAAAAAGAGACTTTTTCAATCTTTAATGTCTGTTTCCATGGCAACCAGAAGTGATATCAAGAATTTTTTCATCTTATTTTTACTTTTGGGTCAGCCCTAGCCTCATGTTTAAATTTTATCAAAATTTGAGACATAGCGTGCCACAACCCCTATTTAAAAGTGTAAGTGCCTACAGAGAATTGCTATTAAATTGGCATTTTGGTTTGTATTTAAGCTAAAAGTGTACTCACATCTCTAACAGTCTGTGTGGGGTACTTTGTGCCAGTTAGTAGTTAAATTGGCATTTTGGTTTGTATTTAAGCTAAAAGTGTACTCACATCTCTAACAGTCTGTGTGGGGTACTTTGTGCCAGTTGGTACTTAGTTTGGCATTTTGGTTTGTATTTAAGCTAAAAGTATACTCACATCTCTAACAGTCTGTGTGGGGTACTTTGTACCAGTTGGTAGTTAGTTTGGCGTGTTGTAATCAAGCTAAAATTTTACTCACATCTCTAACAGTCTGTGTGGGGTACTTTGTACCAGCTGGAAGTAAATTTGGCATCTTGTGTTGCTGTGTTGTAGCTCCCTGAGCTTCTGCTTTAGCTTTATAGACCTTCTCAAGAACATCCTTTGTCTATAAATTAATAAGACAATTCTTCACTAGACCATGACAAGAACTTATTCCTTTCACAGTCTTAATATTAAGGTAGGGTTTGTTTAAACATAGCCATGGTATTAATACATTTCATTGAGTACAATACTTATAAGGCTTCATATTTTCACTTCTGATCCCATGAAGGCAAATTTTATTTTGCTTGAATGGAGTTTTATGCTACTCTCTACAGTATATGTTTTTATTTTATGGTTCAATGCCTTTACACCCAACATTGGCTCCTATTGTTTCTCATTTTGTTTAGTCAACCTCATTATTCCATGTTGTCACAAAGCAGACTGATACCCCCAATCAGTGCTTGTCAAAAATATTCATTTTGCATAAAATGTGTGTTTTTCAACAGTTATAGGCATACATTAACAGACAAAACCTTGGTGTCATCGGGAAGAAAACAGGGTTTAACAAGTGCATGTCGTATTGCGATGCAATACAGGAGTCCCCCACCGGATAACAAAAAATCCTCTCTTATAATATATCTCCTACTTACAAGATCTATAATTGTAAAAGTTTAAAGTTGCTGGCACTTATAGTTTAGGAGATATGATCCGGACAAGAATGTAAGGGTAAAAACAACAAAGGGCAATAACTCGAAAATTGGGCATGGCAGAGTAACGGTTCTTGAACATGACACTTCTCCCCAATTAGATCTATAAGTGTACAAAGTTTGAAGTTGCTAGCACACATAGTTTAGGAGATATGTTCCGGACAAGAATGTAAGGGTAAAAACAACAAAGGGCAATAACTCAAAAAGTGGGCGTGGCAGAGTAACGGTTTTGAACATGACACTTCTCCTCAATGAGATCTATAAGTGCACCAAGTTTGAAGTTGCTAGCACATATGGTTTAGAAGATATAGCCCGACAAAAGCGTGACGGACAGAGGGATGGACAGACGGACGGACCGACAGAAGGACGGACAGACGGACGGAATTGAGCAAACCTATAGTCCCCCAACCGGTAACCGGTGGGGGACTAATAAGTAAATTCATTTGTCGTTAACGGCCATTTTTTTCATTTTAATATCCTTGTTCTTGGCCTATATAATTTATTGGTTTCATATAGCTAACATTTATATAATGCATAAATCAAGACATTGGTCCTATTCCCAATTAAATTTTCTGACGTCATAAATCAGCAGGCAATGTCAGTATAAACAAAAGTCATGATACAATGCATAACACAAATTTTTCCTACATATAACTGGATTTGAAGCTTAAGTCTTAAAACATACCTATGAATCAATTTGCATCTCTGTTTAAATAAATACCAAATTCTTTCTTTTTATGCAATAATAGCATCAATTCATGTTTTTATTGGCATTAGCATTTGCAGAGACCCTCAAAATGCTTTTTGCCCAGGTGCTTCTCACTTTGGCCTTGAACTTGGGTCTATACAAATCCAGGGTTTAGGGCAAGAATGTACTAAGTGCCTATACATTGTATAGACAATTAGTACAGTCTTGCTCTGAACCCTCGAAATCGTAAACCACTAAAAAAAAATGAAATAACCCTTCAGAACTTGATCTGTCACAATGCAGACTAATACCCTCCAACCAGCCTTTGTCCAAACAGTTATCACCTTGACCTTCGTGACCAACAAGAGCACAGCCAACAGGTGCCTACGCTCATTTGAGTGCTTGATGGTGAAAAAAAACATAATTTGCACAAAGGCATCTAGATTAATTCCCCTTGATAGTATAGGTTGCTCTTGTCATGGTGAACATGTGTGCCAAGTTTCAAGTGAATACATTAGAAGAACCAGATATATCACAAAAGAGTTTTGGGTTGAACGGTATATGAGTTCTAATTTTATTGTTTGTCATTTTACTTCTTTTTTCTCTATATATACCTGTAAGCTATAGGCGGTCTTCAGACCAGGCCTTCGGTGAAGCTAATATGCCACCTTCTTGGGTCATGGGCATCAATTGTGTGAAGTTTCATGATACTAGGCCCTTTGTCCTCAATTTAGAATCTACAAAAGGTCTACAGATCAGATGGATGGACAGACAAACAGACAGACAAAGTGAAACTAATATGCACTTCTCTATTTAGTGGGTGGGGGTATAACAAAATGCACTTAAAAGGTATTAAAATACCTATGGCTCATCATAACAAGAGCACCTCCTACGGGTGCCTACGCTCGGCTGTTGAGTGCTGGATGGTGGGAAAAAATCTTAGTCGAAAAAGGGGCATAATTTGTTCAAAATGCATCTAGAGTTATCCCCCTTGATGGTATAGGTTGCTCTTTTGATGGTGAACCTGTATGCCAAGTTTTAAATAAATGCTTTCAATGGAACCAGAGATATCACAAAATGTCAAAGTTTTCACACGGCGCCGACAAGAACAACGACTGCGATGACAACGACGACACGGAGGCTAATGCAATACCTCAGCTTTTCTCCCAAAACAACCAAGCTAAAAATATTTAAGACCCATGCCATTTTGAATATTAATTGTCCAATTCAAAGTTATTGGAATCATTTCATGAGAAAATTAAATATAATATGTGGAAAAAACACATTGTGTTGATGTGCCCAAAAACAGAGTGAATTAGTAGAATAAACCTTATTAGATTAAAGTCAAACTATCCAGAAAAATCTCATAAGGATTTCAAACTATAACAGGAATATAAAATTACTGAACCAACCATATATTTTTTTCTATAAAATTGTCTAGAGTCTAAAGCAAGTACTTCTTTACAATGAACAACTGAACCTCACTTACACCTATCTCTATATCACAGACAACCATACCAAAATAAACTAGTCCGGCAGATTTCTAGCTTGACCTGGAAGTAGGGTTCAAAGTTTTTTTCTTGACTGATTCTTGTAGCTAAGGCCTTCCTGAACAAGAATCTGGCTGATGACATCTTGTCATCATTGAGCATTTTGAGAAAATCGAGATGGCAGCCAGGACTATCAAATGATACACTAACAGCTTGGTAGATCACAATTGACGACCTTTTAAATGTTTTTTTTTGTGTTTTTTGCTGGTAAAGTTCGAAATTCAAAGTATATTAAATAATTAATACATGTTATGACATTAGAAATTAGTATGGTAGTCAAGATGGCAGCCAAATCGAATTATAAAATGGCATTTGAAGTATTTCTTGGCCCATGTGATATTAGAATCTTACGAAAGGGTTTTAGGGCTCCTTCAGTAAACATTTGCTTTTATGCCTTCTAAATATCAGACAAAAGACAACTCTCGTCTATTGTAACATTAATTATTGATTTGAGGATGGCAGCCAGGAAAGAGAAATTTCTAAGTTAATTGTGTTTTAATCGAGATTTCAGAAAAAATGCGCCTACATCAATAGTTTCAAGGCCAGTTTCAAAGTTGTTTTAAAAATTGATGCCTTAAATGATAGATAGCATTCGAGATGGCAGCCAAGGAATATACCCGAAAGAAAGTTTGAGGTTACAAGATTATATTAGAAAATGATTCATATTATCTTATGAAAATACAGGTCATAATTTTGAAATAAGATAAGTTACATATGCAATATAAAAAGTATTTTTGTGTACTAAGATGGTAGCCATTACTGCATAAATATCGCATTTCAATTTGTTTTTAATTTTTTAACAATTCAAAATATAATATTTGCAGGATTCTTATGTAGACAATTACTTTGACTTGAATTATCTCTCCCAGAAAGAAAAAAGGAAGCCAACAATACATTCTATAAACATGAATAACTAAATAGAAGGCTAACTTCACTTGTATCATCATTACAAATACGTGTTTTAGTGAACAATGCAAAGCACTTACGTTGCATAGTAATTGAAAATAAAACTACATTTGCTTTGCGAGAAAATTATTGCACAACAAAATATTTTCATCTCATATCGATGGATTAGCACAAAACAGTTATGTCTCCTAACCAATATTTAGGCAGTTATTAAAATCATCACCAACCGTTGGTGATTCAGTGCAGATATTAGCAGCAAATGTTTTTCAGTAGTCTTTGTTACAAAAAAACCCTCTTGTCTGTTTCTATCTTCATTTTGATGGCTTTTGAAATATGACGATTTGGCAATAGTATTGTGGTTTTGCTGTACGTCTATAATTGTTTCATATTGGCACACAAAGTGACTAAAATGCTGATTTATGGACGAACCTAACAACCTCAAAATCGAAATCTGATTTATTCAAATCATCACCAAAAATTGGCGATTCAGTGCATCGAAATGTTGTCTAAAGTGTTTGTTCAAAAGCACCCTTTTGCCAGATCTTATCTTCAATTTGTTAGCATTTGATATATGACAATTTTGTTGCAGTATTGTAGCTTTGCTGTAGGGTTAAAATTGTCTTCATCTTTTTGTTCATGTTGAAATTAGCAATTAGGATTAATTATCAAAGGAGCTGGCTAACACAATTGTAAGCAAATTAAGCAAATGGAAAAAGTAACAATAATGATAATTCGAATTAAATTTTAAATTTCCGATTAAAATGGCATTGAATCAAGCAGTAAACAAAATTACACCTATAACAAAACTACGTTGGTAGACATAGAACTAACATATTTTAGAGAGTGGCCATCTTTTTTCTATATTGTCATAGCAAATTAATACTCAATTATATACTCACACACAATGAAAATGCACCACACGATATATATTAAACTGTATATTTGTGACCCGTCACGCAAAAAGGGACCATCGGGAACTCAGTTTAAAGAGATTAGGTCCAGCATAGATCAACCAGAGGTCGCAATTCAAAGATTCTATCACAGAAAGGTAGATTGATCATTCTAGATTCAGAAAATAAGCAAAGAGCGAACAGTTTCGATCCTAGTCAGCCTAAGCAATCCGGGCAGTCTGACAAGGATAGATACTTTACGCACTACCTAGGTGGTCCCTTTTCGCGTGACAGGTCATATTTATTTTAATGTGCAGTAACCTCAGACTTGAATATCAATATGTAAGGATCTATAATAGACCATTTACTACACTATTTTACATGTATGGCTGTAACCTCAGACAAGGCAGTAGGTTTCTGCACCTAACTAGAAAAAATTAGAAATCAAGAGTCTTATATTTGCAATAAAGGGTCTGAAAGCTTTGCCACCATTCAATTTGGGTAACATTACCACTTACTCAGTACAAGACATTGGTAACCACTTTTGGAACAGTTGCCGTAGTCCGTACAGTTGATTCGAGCATATGCTAGCGCTCATCATCTTTTATATCTACATCTTACCATAAACGCCTCTGATAGACCTAAATATGTCACTTTAGGTTCAAATCACATGGAAGACTAGAAATTATTGGTTACTTACATTATGTTGCATGTCATGAAAAATAAAATTGAATACGAGTCCAGTAAATCCCCCACCGTACTTATGTTGAGATCACTCTAATGCTTTATGCTAAAAAAAATGCTATCTACAATGTTACATTTTCATTATCTTAAAAAACGTACTTTTATTGGCGCCAAACGACAAATTTAATGAGCAAGCTAATGTGTCCTATTAAAACTTAGTGGTCATGTCAAAACCATATATTAACTATAATTATACAAACATGTTTTTGTCCATAAGTTCCTGACGATGTCGCAAAAGTTCAAATAAATTTGATAATAACTGGAAGGAAAAACAGCGAGGCTGCCATCTTCAAAATAAGGTATTTTAATGCTTTACATCTGAACATATTCAGTAAAATCGGATTTTAAGCAGATAAATTTTTGCTATGGGAAAAAGAGATCATCATATTCTCATGCTTATCATTAAGGTACCCGTAGTTTTCATTCATAAACTCTCTAAACAGACTGCCATCTCGACTGCCAAACTGAATTTCACTGTAAGGCCATTAATTCTCTAACTTGCTCAGGCAGCAGATCAATACCATCATTTACCGATTAACTTATCTGAATTTATTTTAGTTGTATCTTAAATGTTTACAAAAACACCTTTATTTACACTAGTAATCAAGCAGTTTTTCCATTCGGCAGCCAACTCGACAACTTTATACTTATTCTAATCGCCATTCAAGGTATTCATTACACCAGGAAACTTCAAATTAGCATCTTATCAGTAAAATTTGATACAAAATTTAGATGAATTGATTATTAGCAACTACATGTATAGTTTAAGTGGTCTTGGCTGCCATCTCGACTTTTTTAAAACTATTCCATGATTAAAATGCACCATCATTCAGATTCTTGATAGGCTAGACCTTAGCTACTCGAAAATACTTTTCTGTTAAAAACGTTGCAATTTTTAAGCATGAAATATAAATCTTATGTTTCATGTTTCCTGGTTGCCATCTTCAAATTGAGAGTTTTCATAACACTAGATGAGAGGTGTAACAATTCAGATATTTTGAGGTCATAAACAAGCTTACAAAAGTTTATTTAGAAAACTCTAAAACACATTTCTAAGATTCTTAAATCTCGTATAAATCTAGATTTACTTAAAAAGACATTTGGTAATTCAATTTGGCTGCCATCTTGATTACCATACTCATAACTAATGTCATGTTATGCTTTTATTTGTTACATAGCTTCAGGTCAATATCTTAACAATAAAATGACCGCTCAAACCGGTTTTTATTTTTCAAAGAGAGTGATCTACGGAGCCGTTGGCTTAATTTTTATAGTCCTGGCTGCCATCTCGATTTTTTCGAAATGCTCAATGATGACAAGATGTCATCAACCGGATTCTGGTTTGGGAAGGCATTTGCTACAAGAATCAGTCAAGAAAAAAACTTTGAACCCTACTTCCAGGTTCACCTAAAATATGCCATATTTCTGCCGGACTAAACCCAAAACCAACATTTGTGAGGAAAACTGGGCTTTAAAAGTCTTTTACAACATGATGGGGTAAATGGCAAATATGAAATAAGAAGAAGAAATATCATAGAACTTTATTTGTTTTAAGCTCATATGTCATGTGTTTTGTTATGTACAAAGATAGCTGAGCCCATTTATTATACTCAACATCATCTTTGGCAGGAATGTTGATGTTTTGACGTCATAAATCCCTCGTGCTAAATGACATGCTTCGCTTTCTATGAAATTCTCCCTCCTCATCAATATCATTAATTTTACATCCATAAAAATGCTTCAAATTGTTTTACACCAAGAAAAGGCCAAACTAATTTCAGAATTATGATTGCATCAAAATGGGTGTAATTCAATTTACAAGTTGATGTGTCCATGAATAAATGCTGATGAGGGGAGGAATTATATGCAAAGCAAAGTCCTTGGGCTGCCCTTGGATTTTGCCTTTTGCATAATACTCCTCCGCCATCCTCCATTTATTTATGGACACATCAATGGGATCATGTCATTATTTCATAAACAAGCCAGCTGCCTTATAAATAAGCACAATCAATACCCGCACCTCATCCTCCATTGACATACCAAATCTAACAAATATTCCTTTGACTTCAATCATAACTTGAAGATTTAAAAAATGCATTTCACAAGAGATATTTGTAAAACATTTATGCCCCCCATAAGAGCAAGGAACAATAACTCTGAAAATATGATAAGCAGAGTTATAGTTCTCGTGCAATGCACTTTTCAATGATATCTGTCCATCCATGAAATTTCGTGATTCAAGCTTGTATACTTTTCGAGATATGTTCCGGAAAAAAAGTGCATGTCGTATTGCGATGCAATACAGGAGTCCCCCACCGGATAACAAAAAATCCTTTCTTATAATATATCTCCTACTTACTAGATCTTCTTCTCAATGAGATCTACCAGTGTACAAAGTTTGAAGTTGCTAGGGCTTAAAGTTTAGGAGATAAGTACGGGACAAAAATGTAAGGATAGAAACAACAAAGGGCAATAACTCAAAAAGTGGACATGGCAGAGTGGACATGGCAGAGTGACAGTTCTTGTACATGACACTTGTTCTCAATGATATCTATAAGTGTAGCAAGTTTGCAGTTTCTAGCACTTATGGTTTAGAAGATATGTTCCGAACAAAAATATAAAGGTAAAAAACAACAAAGGGCAATAACTCAAAAAGTGGGTGTGGCAGAGTAACAGTTCTTGTACATGACACTTGTCCTCAATGAGATCTATAGGTGTACAAAGTTTAAAGTTGCTAGCACTTATAGTTTAGGAGATATGATCCGGACAAGAATGTAAGACTAAAAACAACAAAGGGCAATAACTCAAAAAGTGGACGTGGCAGAGTAACAGTTCTTGTACATGACACTTGTCCTCAATAAGATCTATCAGTGTACAAAGTTTGAAGTTGCTAGCACAAATAGTTTATGAGATATGTTCCGGACAAGAATTTAAGGCTTAAAACAACAAAGGGCAATAACTCAAAAAGTGGGCGTGGCAGAGTAACGGTTCTTGAACATGACACTTGTCCTCAATGAGATCTATAAGTGTACAAAGTTTGAAGTTGCTAGCACTTATAGTTTAGGAGATATGATCCGGACAAGAATTTAAGGCTAAAAGCAACAAAGGGCAATAACTCAAAAAGTTGGCGTGGCAGAGTAACGGTTCTTGAACATGACACTTCTCCTCAATGAGATCTATAAGTGTACAAAGTTTGAAGTTGCTAGCACAAATAGTTTATGAGATATGTTCCGGACAAGAATTTAAGGCTTAAAACAACAAAGGGTAATAACTCAAAAAGTGGGTGCGGCAGAGTAACAGTTCTTGTACATGACACTTGTCCTCAATGAGATCTATAAGTGTACAAAGTTTGAAGTTGCTAGCACTTATAGTTTAGGAGATATGATCCGGACAAGAATGTAAGACTAAAAACAACAAAGGGCAATAACTCAAAAAGTGGGCATGGCAGAGTTACGGTTCTTCAACATGACACTTCTCCTCAATGAGATCTATAAGTGTACCAAGTTTGAAGTTGCTAGCACATATGGTTTAGAAGATATAGCCCGGACAAAAGTGTGACGGACGGATGGACGGACGGACAGACAGACGGACGGACAGACGGAATCGAGCAAACCTATAGTCCCCCAACCGGAAACCGGTGGGGGACTAATAAATGATCTATGGAAGGACCAACAGATCTACCGTCTGAGCGAACGACAAGTGCAAAGCAAAATATTTTTGCCAGCTTGTTTCTTAAACTATACACAATCATATCTGGGTATCAATGCTCTGTTTAAACTTGAATGAGCCTCTGTTTGTCAAACACAAATCAATGCTCCCCAAAAAGCATTTTTTTTAAACTTTGACCCTGATTCATGACCTTGACCTTAGTATCTAAAGATGCACACCATACAGATCTATCATCATACCAAATTATTATAAGCATTGTATCTTGAATAGCCTTGAATTAATTGGCAATTGTAAGTTTTTTAGCTCAGTTTTGCAGACAGATGGACAGACAGACAGGTAACAGTAAAACCCATTAGCCATTGATCTTTCGATGCGGGAACATGAAAATTATGTATGTGCAAAATTGTGAAACTCAAAACTTGTTGTGCATCCACACAGTCAACAGATCACATAGAGATTATGCACTTAATAGATAGCTTATTGTGTGTGCATACTACCGAGAGTATTTTTCAAACACTGTTAAGCTGTCTATGCTGCTTAATATCTGTCTATCATGCACACATGAAATTGTTTGGAACAGCACTTACCCGTCAACCCATTTCACAATAAGGAAGAGCCATATTCATATCTCAGAGTGAAACAGTTGTTATTGCCTATTAATGTATAGGCATATCTCAGAGTGAAACAGTTGTTACTGCCTATTAATGTATAGGCATGTCTCAGAGTGAAACAGTTGTTACTGCCTATAAATGTATAGGCAGTTACAACTATTTATAATATGACCTGCAACACGGGAGTGAAATGACCCCGTTGAATATTTTTGATATTACACAGGTGTTATTACAGCCCAGAGCAAATAGCAATGCTATTTTGTAACAGCGAAAAATGATGTCATAGTGCATTTATCATGACGTCAGTTTTAAATAAATAAAGTTTCGCGGAAAATTGAAATGTAAAATTTCAAGAATTTTGAAGATTATTCACTAAAACTCAGGTTGAATTATAAATAGAATATAAAATTTGTGCTCATAAAATACAGAATTTATTAAACTTGTCATCTAAAACAGATAAATAAATTGGCGCAGCCTAGTTTTTATCTGTTTTAGATGACTCAATTAATAAATTCGGTATTCAATGACCACATATTCAATATCCTCTATTTTCACACTAAGTCATTGATATAAAACCTTGAAATGTTAAACAACTCCACAAAATCCAAAACAGTGCAATAAAGGATGAGAAAAGTGCTCTGTTAGTCCCTGTTCAACTACGATACCTGTGTATCACTAAGAGTGAGATTTTCAAGCTGACTAAATGTGGAGTGATGTCCACTATCTGACAGAGACAGGGTACTTCTGGACATCAGTTTGTCTGTATGATCTAATGGGGCTAGGACCTTACCAGCCAGAAACTCCTTAATCTGATTACCTTGCTGTTATAAAAGTTATCATCTTTTAGTTAATGCTTTTAAGTAGATTATTGAGAAATATCCATAGATTATCATTTGATAAACTCACCACAAAGCTGGGAAATTATCAAAAACTTATATCCCACTATTGTTCACTTGACCCTATCTGATATTATGTAGGAGGAGCCTTATAAGAAACATCAATCATCATAAATGTTTAATAGCAAAAATCATGTGTGAAATGGCGCATTTTAAGAAAGTTTGCCCAAAAACAAAGGGGCAGGTTCAGGAAGTGGCATTTTTGGCCCTGTTACCAATTTTAATGAAAATGTGCTCATGAGTTTGTTTTTGATCTATGATATTTAAAATGCAAGCCGAAAAAATGATAGTTCTATCTTGCGTTGCCATGGCAACCATAAACCTTGGATCTACGAATTTATCCATTTTCACCCATTCTTGATATAATACAGATTGCGGTATGTATTAAATGTGTGAAAACTTTTAACATGCTATAAAATAATTGTATTTTTACATCAAAACATGATGAGACATATTGCCATGGAAACACAACCAATTTTAATATAAAAATAAAGAGTTATGTAAAAAAATGAGGCATATTTGACAATATTCTATTGAATGACAGAACCTTTATTTATTTATTTTTTTAATTCATATATATATATACACCATCTATTAGATGTTAGATACATAATTCTATTATTCTAACAAAAGAAAATACGTTACCATGACAACCGCTTACAGGTATATCAAGAGTTAATAGCGATTCACCTTTCATTTTCAGAAGAAAATCTTGCATGAGTGTCCTTGATTTCATGAAAAACTTAGAGAAAATGGTGGGTCTATAGTAATAAATTGAGTTAAAAATATCCAAATTACATTGTACTTCTGGTTGCCATGGAAATGAATTGTGATAGTGAAAAAATACTCATTTCAGGAGTTTTTGAAGTCGCATACATCAGTTTTGCAAGAAACTAGAACTGTTGCAGAGTGGACTTATACCCCCGACAAGCATATTATCAGAATACAAGTGCTATTAGTATAGGATGTGTTTGTAACAAATATTGAGGCCATATGCAGCATTAGCATGAAGTTTCATGATTCTAAGTTGCATGGTTCTTGAGTTAGAGTCCAGAAATGAAAATTGAACAAAAATTGACTGTGACCTTGACCTTTGACCTATATGAACCAAAAACAATAGGGCACTTCCTTGGGTCATAAGCAAAATTTGCATAAAGTTTAATGATTGAAGGACACTCGGTTCTCGAGTTAGAGTCGGAAAATGAAAATTGAACAAAGGCTGACTGTAACCTTGACCTTTGACTCATATCACCCAAAAACGATATGGGCACTTCCTTGGGTAATAAGCATCATTTGTATAAGGTTTTGTGATTGTTGGTCACTTGGTTCTTGAGTTAGAATCCGGAAATGAAAAGGTCTATGGTCGGATGGATGGATGGACAGACAGACAGACATGGTGAAACCGATATACCCTCCTCTACTTTGTATAAAAATATATCAAAGTCATTACAAGAGGACTATTACGTGTATAGCCCTATACTGCTCACATATGCATCATGACTCATGTTGCATTTAAATGGATAACCTTTAATCACAATTAAATGACAACTAAATGCTCATTTTCAGCAAAATGGTTTTTGTTATCTTACACACTATAACATAACAAGATCTTTTTAGTACTTGGGCAAGTGCATGCCTAAAATAATAAGAGACAGAGATATTTGAATTACTAGTTACATTCTCACTGTGCAGCTATATTGCAAAATGCTTTGAAAAACTTGCACATCGGTCAAATGATTCCTAGGAAATTGCTATTACAGCTCCCTTTCTTGTGATAAAAATTGGAATGCTGCCAAATATCCATCGGGTTCTTATTTATGACTAGGAAAAATAGCCTTAGCTAGTTTGAAGAGGTTTGAACGAGAACTGTCTTCATAAAATCTTGGACAAGTTGGTCAAATGGGGTTAAAAGCAAGGTCACGAGGTCAAATTATTGGGGATAAAAATATTGATACTCTACATGCCTAACTTTTTGCCCAACTAACCTGTCAGATCAAGTATCAAAATGAAATTTTACACATATTCAAAATGGTCAAGTGGGTTCAAAAACTTTATCTCCAGTCAAAAATAAGAAAAAGTGAAATTGAAAGACCTCTTAAGTGGTGGCAAAGAGAATGTCCTTAAGAATCTTTTCCCATGACATACCTGGGAATACCTGTATAACCAAATCATTAGGATTCTTCCATACAGACAAATATTTACAGTAATTTTGAGAAAGTTTGGAACAAATTTGTGACCTCTAGAATGGCACAAAAGAGTATATAAGGCTTCTTGTCCCATAATAAACCGGTGCCTAAGAATGAAACAATAATCAGTAGGGTCCTTCCTTATACAATGACAAACATTCTAAGCAAGGTTAAGAAAGAAATTGTAAGAAGGAAATCGGCTCCATTTCTTGTAACATATGTCGGAGTGCCACCACAAGCAACATTTCGTCTAGTCAAACATTCTGAGCAAGTTTGAGAAAGATAGAGCCAAAGTAGTGACCTCTAGTGCCAAAACAAGATTTGGCCTTGCCCCTTGGTGTTACCTTGACTTTTGTGGTCAAGACACGATATTCACAAATAACTTTTTTATGGATAATCTTGCCAACTTATGTGAAAATCCATCCATAGATGCGACAGTAAACGACCAACTAGAAAGCCATGAATGGCTTGAGTCGCTCCACAGGCTTGAAATTCTTGTAAAAGCAAATAAATGTTTTGACTAGATTGTTAGATATTTGGGGTTCTACTGATGTTGAAAATGGTTTTCAAAGTTTCAACTAAATAATAGATAGAGAAATGACCTCCGCTATTAAAAGACATATTTTTCATCAAATCAAAATAATTTTTGGCTGCATGATAATGGGTCACCCAAAGATCATACCAAAAATGTTTGATTGATATCCATCAGTTACATTCTGAGAAAATGATTTTCATAGTTTCCGGTATTTAACATATTGAGAAATGACCTCCACCCATAAAATGGATTTTTTTCATCCAATCAAAACAATTTTTGGTACACTGATAAAGGGTCACTCAAGGATCATTCCAGTGAAATTTGGTTGATTTCCAAACATTAGATTCTGAGAAAATGATTTTCAAAGTTTCCACTATATAACATATAGAGAAATGACCTCCGCCCATAAAATGCATATTTTCCATACGATCACAATGATTTTTTGTAGAATGATAAAGGGTCACCCAAGGATCATTCATGTAAAATTTCATTGATATCCATTGATTAGAAGCTGAGAAAACTCACTTTTTACCATATTTGGAAATAAGCAACGCCCATTAAATCCATGTTTTTCATTGGATCCAAATTTCTTGAACAACTTTGAAAGAGGGTCACCCAAGGATCATTTCTGTGAAGTTTGGTTGAAATCCATCCAGTAGTTTCTGAGGAGAAGATTTTTAAAGAAAAGTTTACGACCGCACGCACGCACGCACGCACAGACGGACGGACGGACGCACGACGGACACAACGCCATGACAATAGCCCCAGTGGCTTTCAGCCAGTGGAGCTAAAAATCAATATGTATTATACACCAACTTTGACCTTTGACCTCTTGCTGTGACCTTGACCTTTGAAACCAAACCACGAGGCTCAGAAAAAACAAAACACAATATTCACAAATAATTTTTTATTGACAATTTTGCCAACTCATGTGAAAATGCATCCATAGATGAGATAGTAAACGACCAAAAGCAATATTTTGAACCAACTTTGACCTCTTGCTGTGACCTTGACCTTTGAAACCAAAACACGAGGTTCAGAGAAAAAAAAGATATTCACAAATAATTTTTTCATGGACAATATTGCCAACTAATGTGAAAATGCATCCATAGATGGGAGGGTAAACGACCAAAAAACAATATTTTACCTCAATTTTGACCTTTGACCTCTTGCTGTGACCTTGACTTTTGAAACCAAAACACGAAGGTCAGGAAAAACAAAACGTATTATGCATATGTACAATTCTGCCAACTTATGTGGAAATCCATAATCAAATGCTTATGATATTGACCAAAAATGAATATCATACCTGAATTTTGACCTTTGACCTCTGAGGGCAAAAAGTTAATTTTTAAGCTGGGAGCCATCTGACAACCAAAAATTGCTTATAAGTTTTAGTTTTTAAAAATTTAAGGAATTTCACTATAAATGAAATAAAGTTGGTTGTGCAGTGGCGCCCATGGTTTTACTGGGTCTAAAGTTGTGATTTTCACCTTTTCAGGAATTTGCATAATTTGCACGTGTTTCTCTTCCATTTTCTACAAGAAGGTGACACTTGACATACACTTCGATGCCAGTATTTTGAAGTTCAATCTTCCCTTGCATGTATGATACATCAATATCAATAATTGAATCAAATTAAAAAATCAAGAATTTTTAGGGCCAAATTCTGTAGTTAGTGAACCTGCTCCTTTCATTTTGACTCATTTTTGCATTGAACAGGTATTATCATTTTTTTTTCTTATTATTAAGATTTGTTTATATTTCATTTTGTGAACAACAAAAGCTATATTTTCCACTCATTGTTGTTCACTCAATGAAATATAAATCAATCTTTCACTGAAACCAACAATTACACCCTGTTTATTTATTGCTTTCTTGTATATTACCACTATTTACTTTTTTTAAACTTAACTAATCTAAATAGGGCAAAGTCTATTGAAATGAACAAAATATTTCTCCTTTTACTGTTATGTTTTCTATCCTTTCTGATACCAAACATACCATTTTTGTAAAAAAATGTTGGCCATCATACCTAAAATTTGCTTGATATATTTAAGAGGGATTCATACAGTGTAATTAGGTATTTAGTTTCTCCCTCCACGAAATCAATAAAACTCTCTTCATCTGTTTAATTATTCTTCAATGTATAATACAGATCCTTGCACAGATCTACCTTTACACCTTTAAGAGTGAAAGAGAATAACATGTTAATGTCTAAAAATATCAATGGTATCTGGCTGGTTGAGGTTGGGAGAATTTACAATGACATGCTTTGCAGTCATGATAACTTTTAGAAGCCAAGACCAGATAACATTTATATTTTAAGACACCAACATGTTATTAAATTTATCATGCAATCATTTTCCAGAACTAAATTATATTAAGCCCTTAAATATCAAAGAAATTCAGGTGAAAGTGTATGCAAATTATTTCATGTTGTGTTATCAGGCAGGTGATATCAGGTCAATACAGGCTTCATTGCATGAAAATTACATTTAATCTAACTATGATATGAAATAAATTATCTAGATTTGTGGGAGATTTTTTACTACAAACAAAGAGTATGGAATACTGAAACAAACTATTTTCCTCAATCAAACTGTTTCAATCTACATGTACTGGTGCTTGGAATCCTCCCGTTCTCACATATATAAGAGATTGTGAGAATAATTTCATCGCGCCTGTCTTCTTTTTCCATTTTTCAATCTTTGGATAAAAGCAAATAGCGCCTGCAATTATCGCCATGAAGTTTCATAGCCAAAACTACTTACTTCAAAATTAGAATTATCAAAATATCTGAGTGATAAAGATGCAAGAAAATCATTAGCGTTCTTGTCTAATCCAATTTCGATATGACATCACTTTATAAATTTCTTGGGGAATGGCCCGACTTCAAACGCGCTGCCAAACACCTGGCACGGTCGAGGGCGTCTGTGTTTTCACAACGACACGCTTTTCTCTTGTGTGTACTCGGCAGCCTTGTTAAATCGCATAAATATTGGAATGAAGCATATAGCTGGCCTTCTTTAAAAAGGTAATTTGTTTTTGCAAACCATATTCACGTCGGAACTTTTAATTCTTACTGATCTGCGACCTTTAGATTTGAAAGCCGCCCGTGCTCTGGATGATTGATTGTAAAGACGTTAATAAATATCAAACTACTTTTTTTTCAAATTTCATACTATTTCAAAGGGACTCAAAAATAAGAAATCGATCGGAACTGGCCAAATTTACATGTATTTATACTCTGTATATACTAAGATCACACTGCACAAATGTATGTACCTCCTGCCAAAGCAGAAATATTCCAGGTGCAGCTTGACAAAGGTTAACCATAGCAAAGATGGAACCTCTGACCCTAAACATGCACAGTCTAATATGCTGCAAACTGTACCATCGCCTCAACCAGGGAATACAGTTTAGCAGTAAATGTACCAGGTTCAATTACAATTTTAATTTAATAAATTATAATTAATTACAAATATTCATTTAATTGAAAATAATTAGTACTTGAGTTCAAAATCAATTAGTTTTATTGTATTTAACCATTCTTACCTGATTATCTTCACAGAGTTTGGACAGCAGGAACACAAACGGATCAAGGTCTCGGACACTGAAAATACATTCATTGGATGAACTGATGTACAAGTTTTGAGGATTGATCAAAGATTAATTTCACATTGAAAATGGATGGCAGAAACATTTTCTTAAAAGACTTCATATTGCCTACTGCAGGCTATCAAATTTCAAATGAATACAGGCAACTGCCAACTTGTGGCTTTGATGAATTGTTGAAGTTGTTTTTGGTGCGAGAAAAAACAGGAAACCTTCCTTACATTCAGGATGACAAAACTGTTTACCAATTATACCTGGATTTGCATGCAAGTGCAAATGCAAAGCAAGGTAAAATTGGAAAGCAGGTTGCACTTTTTTGTTTCCCTGAATGCAAGGCATGATTAGATACACCCATGACATAACTGCACTATGTTTGAACTAAAACTATTATTCTACATTTCACACTTGGCTCTGAACATTTCTTTCCAATAACAGTCTTTAGATATGAATTTCTTCCCAATAAAATGTTTCGGATTTAATTTCTTCTCAATAAGATGTTTGGGATTTAATTTAGTTTAATTTTACAAGCTTTGTTCTGAATGGTTTTCAACCAATCAACAAGAGCAACGCTGGGCGTGGCATTATAAGCCCTAAGCTCAAAAATAAATGGGTGATGTTTTGAACTTTTTATTGATCCTTAGGATGTATTTTCTAGCAAACACTATAGTATTTTGTATTTATTATGATTGTAGTGTTTGTTTTGTTTTGTTTTCCTTTTTGTCTTTGGGAAAATGTGTTCTTAGGCAATTAAAGAACTGTGGATTATTTATGGATATCATCACTATTCTTCAAGTAATTATATGTACCCGAGTACTACTAAATTATTCACAATTCAATCAGATTGAGATAATGTAATCAAATACCCTAGCTATGAGTTCTACATATATGTGAAGTTTCAACATCGTAGTCCTTGTATTTTGAAAGTTATGGACCGGACACGAATTTGAAAACTGAATCAAACAAAGGGCAATAACTAAAAAAATACAAATGGTAGAGTTGTGGTTCTTGCGCTCTGCACACCCTAGCTATGAGATCTATACACCTGTGAAGTTTCAAGACTAAAGGCCTTATACATGGACCAGACACAAATTTGCTAACTGAATCAAACAAAGGACAATAACTCAAAAATTACAAATGGTAGAGTTGTGGTTCTTGCACTCTGGACACCCTAGCTATGAGATCTATACTTCTGTGAAGTTTCAAGACTAAAGGCCTTATAGTTTGAAAGTTATGGACCGGACACAAATTTGCTAACTGAATCAAACAAAGGGCAAAAACTCAAAAAATACAAATGGTAGAGTTGTCGTTCTTGCGCTCTGCACACCCTAGCTATGAGATCTATACACCTGTGAAGTTTCAAGACTAAAGGCCTTATAGTTTGAAAGTTATGGACCGGACACGAATTTGCTAACTGAATCAAACAAAGGGCAAAAACTCAAAAAATACAAACTGTAGAGTTGTCGTTCTTGCGCTCTGCACACCCTAGCTATGAGATCTATACACCTGTGAAGTTACAAGACCATAGGCCTTATAGTTTGAAAGTTATGGATCGGACACGAACTTGCTTACGGACAGATAGACGGATGGACAGACAGAGGATGCAGACGATAACATAATACGACCCTATAAAAATTAGGGAAAGTAAAAGTAGCAATATGGCACATTAATAAAGAATCGTACTTCTTTGATTTCAGCTCATCATATTTTGCCAGAAACTCTATTGGTGTAGTTGATGATTCAGCAATCTTTCTCTTAGCTTGATTGGCAGATACCTGTAAGAATTAGTAAATATATAAAGTATTTCAACCTTATTTGTTTTTTATTATATCTTCTCCCAAAATTTGATGGTTGTAGATATGTATTACTTCACAAGAGCCCAGAACAAATACATACCTTGGTTGTTGGTACTATATGCATGTAGTAAACCTCGTCCTGTGAACTATGTTAAATTTTATTTCAAATATTTCATGTTTACTATTAACAGAGAACATTTTACATCTACTTATGACAGAAAACATTTGAATGAAGGTTGGTTTTTTTTCAATTTACACATAAACTGGGAGATACGCTCATGATAAGATTGATTTTCATAGATGATTTTGAACTGTAATCTTTAACCTTGGACTCTCTGAAATTTTTGTTTAAAATTTCAGCTACTTATGATGTGGAATAATAATATTGATAGGTTATTTTGAAATTAGTTAATAAAAATCTCCGGACAAGCTAAATTTTTATGTTTGACTTCAAGATGTGACCTAGGAGCCATCTGAAAACTGCTTCCAAATGACACAGCTACTCATGATGAAGAAAATTTGTTCCAAGTTTTTCTAAAATCCATCCAATAATAAATCAGTTATAGATTGGACAAAATCAGGCAGACAAATTTGACCAGATTTAATTGCAAATATTGATGGCTCAATGCGAAAAAAATGTAAAGTTCTATTCACATTGAGTCATCGATACGTAGTGTTGGGCAATCAGTTTCAAATCGCATTTGATAATTGGTTTTTAGTTGGAAGATTATATCAACTTATGATTGATTGTACAATCATTACTCGGAAATTAATAATACAGCATAAAGTGGTGTCCGTGGTCTAGAGGTAGAGCGTCGGCCTCTTGACCCAAAGGTCCTGAGTTTGATTCCCGGGAGCGGCTATCAATCTTGGTTCTTTCATTGGCCCACACATTCGGCGCCAGTACTGGTGAATTTTTCAGGAAGTAGAATCGAGAGGGATTAATCGAAGTTGTAAGAACTTGCTTCTCAATCGATGTAAAATAAATAGGTTTAAACCAAAACCAATAATACAGCACTCCCAGCATCATCCTTTGAAGAATAGAATGTGAAACTTTAGTTAAAACTAATGACCTAAAGACTCTGTAGATTTTTCTATCAACTTCATGGCTCAACATGAAACAGTTGTAACTGCCTGTAACATATAGGCAGTTACAACTGTTACGAGTCTAGCCATCAAACTGATGTCAATTTATAAAACAATGAATAATGGTTTTTATCTATGAGATAGGAACTGATTAATCGATTATGAAATTTCTTAGTGTATAATCACAATCAAAAGCCAAAATCATATTTCATTAAAACAAATTTTTGACAGCT
Source organism: Fragum whitleyi (assembly GCA_948146395.1). Classification (NCBI taxonomy): domain Eukaryota; kingdom Metazoa; phylum Mollusca; class Bivalvia; order Cardiida; family Cardiidae; genus Fragum; species Fragum whitleyi. Next base: position 8,955,557 of record OX411546.1, read on the forward strand.
GATCTTACATTTGTTGTTATATAAGGTGTGGTATTCTTCAGTAACATATCAGTGTAAACTTCTGCACCAACTGTGTCAGTCGACCTCACCCTGAAATGTTTGAGATTAGTTAACCTCTGTTATGGTGAAACTGAAACATTCCTGCTTTGGTAGGAGGTATAGACAAAGATCAGCCTGCACATATGTGCTGTCTGAACTTAGTATATTACCACCTTTGTTTCTTTTCAAGCCAACTATAGTTTGAAAATTGTAATTTCAAAAAAAATACTGATATTTATATGCACCTTTAATATGTCATGGTGTCCGTGGTCTAGAGGTAGAGCGTCGGCCTCTAGACTCAAAGGTCCTGAGTTCGATTCCCGGGAGCGGCTATCGATCTTGGTTCTTTCATTGGCCCACACATTCAGCGCTAGTACTGGTGAATTTTCCAGGAAGCAGAATCAAGAGGGATTAATCTAAGTTGCAAGAACTTGTTTCCAAATCAATGTAAAATAGATAAGTTTAAACCAAACCTTTAATAGTTGGCATCATTGATTTGTCAAACACTAATATCCCCAAACCCATCAGTTTCAGAAAATTTTCACCTTGAGAGATGACCTTGATGTGTATGTAATCTTTCTATCTGTGTTTAGATAGTTCCTTGTAGTATTTATTTAACTAATGGGACATATATGTTTGTATATATCAATGGGTTTAAAAAGAGCTTTTTCATTCATCTTTAGAAAATCCTTAGTTCTCGATGATCAACAAACATCTTTGGTACTTATCAGTTTGAATCTTCCTGATCCATTTTTAATGAGTACTGACGAGAAATGGTTTATAGCATGTTTGTTGAAATATGTCTAGTAAAATACTAAAAAATCCAGTTTACTGTTTTGTATCTGTAGCAGTAAATAACCAGTTAATAAATAGAATCCATTCTCTAGGAATACCTGCCTAAATGAAGTCACTTTGTAATTTTGTCTAAACCCGGGTCCAAACTAACAATTCACCAACTAATCCAATTTCAAAGAATTTTCAGACGTTGATTCAATGTGTTCAAATTGAAAAATATTGCAAAATATTGAAATAAAACATTGCAGAAAAAGAGAAATTGCTTAACACAAGCAAGTTCTCTTCTTTTTTTTCTTGATGTTACCCACTGATTCAACAGTTTATTAAAAGTTCATTTGAGAAATAATTGTTACTTAAACAGGTTTAAATGATTTCATTCTTTTAAATAACATGTTTTTTCTTTATCAAATATGAATAATAATTGCATCTTTCAAGAATTGAAGTTTAAGTCAATTGTCAATTTTATAATCATTTAGGCATGTCTTCCTGGAGAATTGATCATATACATATATAATTACCCTAATTGGTTCATGAGTTCACTAACATGATGGTGGATCTTAAACTCACTCATCTTGGTATCTAGGTTTTTATTGCCCTCTTGTCTACGGAAGCATTATTCTGTCACATTTTACATCTGTAAAGAGACACAATGACAGTTGGTTATCTTGAACTCATTCAATTCAATCCTATTACAGGTCTAAGTTTGACATTAACAAAACCTGGACAAAGGATTTGATATTTGGGACCAAAGGAGTCCTTCTTTCTTCTTCTTTTATTATAATGGCAAACATACTTTCCAGACATTATGGCCATGCATGGGGATGTTAGACAAGTGTAGATGACAATCTTCTCGATCTACTATAATTCCACCTAAGAAGAACTTGCCATTGTGATATTAAATAGTGCAAAAAAACCTTAAAACCTTACAACCTCAATCAGTATTGCAATTAACTACATATAAACTACTGTGAAGAAAAAGAATGTTAGTAGGGTTAAAAAGATAAAAGCAGTTTTGCAATTTATTTACGGGTGGAACATATATGAAGCAAGCGCTGACTTAAAACCTAGGGTTGTGTCAGCGCTTACTAGTACATATGTTGGTAACTTGTTCCACTTTACTACAGTTCGGGGAAAATAGGAGAATTTCATATAGTCAACTGTAGTTAAGGGTATTTGGATAGCTCAGTGATGGTGGTGCCGTGATTGCCTTTTATATGGTTGTAAATATTTCTGAGGGTCTACATCTATGTGTTTGTATACCATTTTGTAAAAGAGAGAAAGCCTGCTAAACTGTCTGCGAGACTGCAGTGAACTTTATTCAAGATTATGAATCCTGAATTCAAACAAGGGCTAATTATTATTTTTTCTATTCATCTTGTTTTTCATTTAAATATTGATCTATTATGTGGTTAGAATTGTGGTTAACAGGGGTGTCAGGTTGTAGTCGGATTTTAAAGGGTTGAAAAGAAATGGGGGCGAATAAAACAAATTTAATCACCAACATTTAATATATCTTTACACTCTAATTACACGATCTTGACAATGATATAATTATTCTTAATTACAAGACGAAGTAAAATCTTTAATTTTATTTTTCTAACAGTTTTTTATCGAAAACGGGTAAAATCAATTTGTTTGAACTTTGTCAAACTTCTTCTGGAGAAGAGAGGACACGTAGAATGCAAAATAATGATGTCTAGTATGATTGGAGGTATCGAGCATTTACCTATAATTTCTAATTTGATTCATAAGACAAACGATTTAATTGTTATAATTTATTAGTTGCAATGTTTACGTTTTATTCAAATACAAATTTTCTCCCTTCCCGCGATCTCGTCCACCATGTTGTTTCACGTTTTAGAGATCACGTGATTAATTCCAACATCGAAAATAATGCGATGAAATGTAAAATAATAACAATATAGAATAGCTGATATGTAATTGGTAATGCCGTTACTCATCGGACATCCGAATTTACACTTTTAAAGACCATATACACTCTAAGACGGAAGACGACACAAACGCGACTCTGCGAGAACAACATGTTTCCACTGTAAACAATCCTGATGAAAATGTGTGACTGATATCCAAAATATTTGTCCGGTAATAATCAATGATACCCTGATTTATTTAGGAAATACTGTCCCCTCTTTTTTTCAGACAATCAATCTATTGAATAACTTACTTAGAAAAAATAAAAAAATATGCAAAGTAATTTGGATACTAAAAAATCTTTCAAATCTAGAACCTTGGAAAAAGCACTGGGGAACGGGTACAAACCCAATATCAAGATATGGAATACCATGAAGGGCCTATAGAAGCTTAACCGCTAATGCATACGTCTAGTATGCATCCAGTCTCAACAACTACATGAATGCGCTAATGCAAAGAAATGCTACAGATACTGAGCATAAGGACAAAACTATCCAAATTCTACATGCTAAACGGTGTCCTGTCAACTCGGCCTGTTAAAAACTGGGCCAGCGTAAAACTCTATCTATACATACTGCCTAACTCCCCTTTCGGGTATTACTGGCAGGTGACTCATTCTAGATGTTATCAATTTTGCATGAGAAATTTGAGAGGCAGTGGAACCCTTTTTTGAAGGGTATTCATCCACTGCTACTCATTTACAGCTGGGTGGACTGAGGCAGTAACTATTAAGTTTCTTGCCCAAGGAAACTCGGTTTGTGTATAACTCGGCCCTTCAACTCGGCCTGTATATAACTCATAGTGTTTAGCCTAGTAAACAGGATATATAAACACACTTATCAGATAGTTAATCAGTGTGTGAAGTGTACTTAAATAAGGTGCGAATTCACAAATGATGACTAAAATCTACGATCTTCATATTTAATACGCATATAACTTGTCATCTTCTTTTGTGCTTAGAAAAAAATAATTTGGAAAATAAATTTGAATAAAAGGTGAATTATGTATTTAATTATATCTTTTTTATCTTATATTTACACAAATGCCAAATAATAGTAAAATAAGATTATTATTAAAAACCCTTTTAACGAGTGATTATTTATTAATTAATATTTATCAATTATCAAAAAAGCACATAAGGTACCCAAAATATTTACAAATTGCATCGTCATACATAATACATAAACAGACCGAGTTAACGGGCCGAGTTAACGGGCCGAGTTATTCACAGGCCGAGTTGACTGTGAACCTGCTAAACATTTACATTTTAGAAGAAGTCAAAGACAACCCTTATCTTAGCTTGCAAATATCCTTTGACCTGAAATGGGGCTGCCACATTAACAGTCACAAAGAAAGCCAGCTCAACCCATTGATTCCTGCGCAGAAACCTCAAACATGGTACTGAAAACTGCAACTTATAGCATATATCTTCATGGTTAGATCTTCTTTGGCTCAGTGGCTAGCGCATTGGATTTGTAAACCAATTATTTGAATATAGTTGTCTGCGTGGGTTTGACACTGACTCACGTCAGATATTTTTCAGCTATGCTTGAGGAAAGTTCCTATGTAACAAATGTAACAGCTATCTATTACCCATCTATAAGAAAGGAGCAAGACAAGACCCTGCTAACTATAGGCCAGTATCCTTCACAAGTCTATGCTGCAAAATGCTGGAACATATCATCACCAGCTCAACAATGAAACACCTGGACATACACAATATCCTGCACGGCTGCCAGCATAGATTCCACGGATTCCGAGCAAGGAGAAGCTGTGAGACCCAGCTACTGACCCTCATTCATGAGTTAACTTCATCCCTTGATCACAGAATCGAGTAAGGCGTTTGAAGGGGTACCTCACCAGTGACTTTTGAAGAAGGCCCATCATTATGGAAAAAGAGGAACCACCCATAAGTGGATAACTTCATTCTTCCAAGACCGAACACAAAAGTCTATTGTCGACGGGTCTTGCTCATCAGAGGTTCCTGTGGTCAGCTCAAGGATCAGTCCTGGGACCCCTACTCTTTCTCCTCTTTATCAATGACCTGCCAGGGGGTTTCCACTCCAGCACCAGACTGTTCGCTGACGATTGCATCTTATAACGCCAAATAAACTCCACTGATGACCAAACTACACTACAAATCGATCTAAACACTCTTGCAAAGCTGTACAGTCAAACCGGCCCCTCGTCAAACCGGCCCCCGGTCAAACCGGCCCCAAATCGGTCAAACCGGCCCCAATATTGATTTTCCATCGGTTAAACCGGCCCCTAAAACGGGCTCCAATGTAATTAAGACAATAAAGGGTGATAATTATATAGAAAGGCAATGCTCTGTGATATTGTTTTGAAAGTTGTGTTGAGTGTCGCCTAAGAAAAAAAGAAACACTACGAAAAATTTATTTATTTATTCAAATTGCTTATATTTTGAACTCTTTATCATAAATTATCAACAAAATAATCAAGAAAATAATAAACAAAAGACCATTTAAATGATTTTAAATCAGTCACTAGTAATATAATTTTTATGAGGCTATTTTCGAACTTTTTTTTTATTCTTTTTCAAACTTTGTCTTTGTATAGTAATTATTTTATAAAGCCATTTTGAGTACAAATCTTCTTTGAAGTGTTAATGTATAATTAGTCAAATAATAAAATTGATAAGATTGTAACATACAGTTGCCACGCGTTTAACCTTGAATATATTGTGTGAAAATTATTGATCTGATCAATAGCTTTTCAACTTTGCAATACACTGATCAATAATGGTAAAGAAGCTTACAAAATTTAAAGGGTTGCATACAGGATGATAAAATGGTGCGATATGGTTTGAAAATATAATGGGAAAATGAGAACTAGGTATACAAAAAGTTCCCCTTTTTTCATTACATTTATACAAGTATGCAAGCATTTCACATAAAACCCAGAGACTTCTTTTAATTTTAAAATATCAGTCTTGTTGCACCCCTTTAAATAGAAACAAATTGGAACCTTCAAAACAATTGTGACTTTCTTAAAGTCTGTACATTAAATATCACTGTATGGAAACTCCGTACGTGACGTTGCAACAGTATTTTAAACATGGCGGACTTCAATTCGATTGCAACGTGTATGTATCAAGCTTTGAAAAAATGATCCACTATTAGTAATAGTTTAATGTTATATGGCGCTGTTTGTGTTTAATATTGCTTCGATTATCGTGGTTTCGTTATTTTTCAAAAAAAAAAAATAGTGCATTTCGTTAAAGCAAAATTACACACAAACGTTGTCATATGACGTTAAAACATAATTATCAACGGATTATTTATTCAAAGATTGTAACTTTAATGTAAGGATCATCTTAAAGGAGCATATATTTAACTCTTTTTGTACTAAAAGTGAGTGACACCTTCTTTTTCAGTAATGCATATCCGCCATCTTTAAGCTACCATTGCAAAGTTGTGTACATAGTTGCCATACAGTGAATATGAGTCTTTGCACAATATTCAAAAGGTACAGATTATTGAAATATTGTTATTGAAGTTATTTTGCATCGGATTGGTCAACAAATCGGCGACACGGTTGTAACTGCTTGTAAAGATATAGGAAGTAACAAAAGTTTCGTGCTGATCCTTCGAAGCATTCAGGCACTGATCCCAAGCTACACTATTTGAAATTATTAGCCAATCTCATAACATCATTTCAATTAAGTTTTTTATGTGAGGACAGCTTTCGAATGTCTCATCTGAAAGACAATTAATTTGTTAGTGTGCCAGCCTGGGTTTGAAACAAAATTAAAAAGGTTTATATGCTGAAAACGAGTTAAATTAAAGGCATGTTTTCAATGATTTACAGATTATTGATTTCCATTGTTCTTGAATTGTATAATTAATTAAATCAACAAACACTTTTACAGATTATTGATTGGCATCGGCCTTTAATTGCGTTATTAATTAAATCATCAAACACTAAGAAAACATGAGTTAATCCAAAGGATGCATAGCGCGTGTAAAAAAGAAGAGAATCGCGGTAATATCTTTTATGTTCTTTTACTGATATTTCTTGTGCATTACATTGACAAAATAATTCTGTACAGTAGAGCCGATTTTTTTATTCAAAATATCACAATATATTTATTTTTTACAACATACGTTTAGCGCACGAAAATACATAATTAAGCTTAAGTTTTTAATTGGGAACTTTAAAATATGTATATCATGGACCAAGATTATTTAAAGTTCGTAGGCTCAAAATATTAAAGTAAAATAATTGTATCAAACATAAAAATGAATATAAATAGGGGTCGGTTTGACTATTTCTTGGGGCCGGTTCGACCGATTTGGGGCCGGTTTGACCGTTTTTTGAGTTGAGGGGCCGGTATGACTATTTACTGGGGCCGGTTTGACCGTTTTGGGGCCGGTTTGACCGGGGGCCGGTTTGACGAGGGGCCGGTTTGACTGGTTCCCCTTGCAAAAGAACGGACTTCCATCTACAGAAGTGTAATGTACTCCAAGTTACTATAGTTAGATCGCTCTATAAATCCAACTATACCCATAAAGGAGTCATCTTGAACCAGGAGACATCAAGCAAATATCTTGGAGTTGACATTTGTGCTGACCTGAGCTGGAAACCTCATATTGACAGGATCACTAAAAAAGCCAATAGCACCCTGGGCTTCCTGAGAAGAAATCTGCACATGGCAAACACGGACACCAAAACAAAAGCATACAACACACTTGTGAGATCCAACTTTGAGTATTGCTGTTCAGCATGGAACCCGTACCACAAGACACTTGGCACGAAAATAGAAAAAGTCCAATGCCCTGCAGCAAGATTTGTAACTGTTACCACAACACCAGCAGTGTTACGGATAAAATGAAAAATTTGAAGTGGGAGTCACGGTGCACAAAATCTCAGCTCACAATGATGTTCAAGATCAGGAACAATCTAGTAGACACATCAGAATAGAACTACATCACAGACGCCAAACATCTACCAAGAGCAGCCCATAAACTACGTCTCTTGCCTTTGTCCACTCGAACCTACAGCTATAGCTTTTTCCTAGATGCATTCCAGTATGGAACAGCCTTCCAGCCTCAGAAGCTGAGGCCCACTCCTTGGTATCCTTCCTTGGTTTGCTATCCTTGGTGGGCTAGCAAACCTCACTTTCTAAGGGTATCGTCGGGTGTGAAGTATTCCCAAACGACGGGCTTAAGCTGTGCCAGCAGGGCTTTGGGCCCTGGTACAGCCATGGAAGCTGGATTCTAGAGTCTTGAGTCTAGATGGGGAGAAAAACACCAGTCAACACTTTTCTTACTTTTTTTCTATCTTTATCTTACATGCATTTCTTCACTTGTCTGAACTTCCTTCTTTCTTTCACTGAATTTTCTCTTTAAATCTTTTTTCTCTTGCACACTGTCAAAGTATTGTCAAGTCATGACAGTTTGGTGTCTAGATGTAGATGTAGACTATACAGAAAAATGAAGTGGATTTTGTCCACCTCACCAAAATGAAGAAGGGGCTAATTTCTGCCCAAACACAACGACAAAGGGGATTCTGTCCCCTTGTCAAAAAATAGCAAAGATAATTTTGTCATAAGTAGATATTGTTCTAGAATCTTGTGCTCTAAATGTCTGCATTGGAGTTAAAACCCAGGGTTGTTGAATTCCCATGCTCGACTTGTCTGACCCGAGCTTTTGCACTTGCAGGCAAGTACATTATTCTAGGCAACTTGTCGGTGAACAAGTAAATACCATAGCAAATCTTTATACGGTACTAAAAAGATGCAGGAGAAAATTCATCCTTTTGTTTGTATCAAAGTGGAGAAAACATTGTTTTTATTGAAGAAAATGATGTGTTTCAGCATTTTCTTCATAAGAAACAATGTTTTCTTCAATGTTTATAATTTATTTTTTTTGTTGGCAAGTTCATTTTGATCCTTGACAAGTAGGAAATTGACTTTTACTTGTCCATGGACAAGTGGAGAAAAGTCATTTTTCCACACCCCTGAAACCCCATCAAAATTGTTAGAAATGAAGGTAACATTTACCATAATTCAGGTGAGTATATGTGATCTTTTAAGTTCAGGGGTATCAAATTACAGTACACAGCACTACAGATAGAGGGGGTATTCTGAATTTCACATTTAGGTATTTCAACAATACTTGTAGAAAACCTAAATTTTTAACGAGACGATTCAAACGAGTACCCACAACATAGGGTTTCAATGAGAAATAGAGATTTTAGACTGGCAATACCCCATCTTATCTGTACCTCTTAGTACACTCATCCAATTGTGGTGGACATTATTTCATTCTTCGTCTTGATTTATAAATAGGAATAGTGAGATTAGAAAAAGTTTCCATCTTAATTTAATGTACAATGAATAACTTTATTTTCCAATTGCACAAGTAAGAATTATATAGTCCAAGTTAAATTCCATTCAAGAGAACGTTCATGTTGGCAGGAATACCTCCAGTTCCGATCACATGGTACTTACTGCTAATTTTTTGCGCGCCCCCCCCCCCCTTGAATCAAAAGATCAGAGTCATATTGTTGAACCATTGTCTATCTGTCTAGCTGTCTTTCTATCTGTCTACAAAACTTAACCAATTCAAGATACAATGCTCAAATTTGGAATGATGATAGTGGTGTGCACCTACGGATCTATACAGAGGTCAAGGTCATTATCTGTCAAGGTCAAAGTTCGAAGAAATTGACGTTTTGGGAGCATCCTTGTTTTAACTGTTTATGACTTTTTTTCAGATAAATAATTCCTGAAGACATCAATCATGTTGGTCGAAAGATATCGTCCGATTTTGTATCTACAGTACTTACTTCTGGCTGTTGACCTATTTATGAATTCATTTATCGAAGTGCTTAGATATGAAAACGTAATTCTTCTTGTGCTTCTAGTGTAAGTATGATTTTGTTTACAGTTAACTTACTGACTATTGATTGCATGCATTATTTTTATGCCCCCGTATCGAGAGATCGAAGGCATATTGTTTTACTCATGTCTGTCTGTTTGTCCATCCGTCTATCTGTCTGTCCGAAAACTTAACCAAACTTAACCTTTGCCTTATCGACAGATCGCTGTTACGGGGGCATTCGTGTTTCACAAACACATCTTGTTTTCTCATGAGGGTCTAACAGAAAATGATTTAATTTGAGAATATCAATATACACAGCTATTTTGTAAGCTTTTGCAAAAAAGTAATCTTGCTAGATTTCTGTTTCCTTACTAACAAGTAAGTTCAGGGTTTTAAGGGCACAGGTTTTGCGAGTCTGAGACTCTCAAATGAGTAGCCAGGACTCTCAAAACTATCGCAATCGCAAAACCCTTTTGGGATCAGCTTCAGAAAAGAATTGAAGACTGTTTATAAATCTTCAATTCTTTCCTGAAGTTGAGTCGCAAATAGTCAATATATAACCAATACTTTCTTTACCTTTTATCAGGAAATAGCGGAAAACATTATCAATGCTGAAAAGAAGTAGTCTATAGTATACCTTACTTAGGGACTCTCAAACTTGAAGACAGGACCCAAAGGATCCCAATTATTGAGTCCTTTAGACCCCGTTTTCTTGAAGTGAGACTAAAACCTTGATGTCTAAGGCCTTAGGGGGTGAAGAATGCAAGAATTTAGACTGGCATTACCCCCTTAAACTCTTTACCTATGTCAAAGCCTCGAGCCAGAGGCCTGTTATTTTCAGGGAGGACTGTAAAATTATTTAGAGTTGATAGCTTCACTTCAAACCATGAAAATATTTGCAATCATGCTGCAATGAATATAGAATACGCTATATAAGAAGGCAAAATAATTTTGAAAGATTCAGAAAATCTGCTAAAAGCAAAAGATTGTGACCCTAGTCAACTGTATCTTATTATCCTCATAGGTTAAGATATAGTGTATTGGTAGTCAACACCTAAATGTGATCAATTATGCATCATACTTCATGTAAGCCCAAAAAGCTTAGTCAGTAGAGCACCTAATTTGAAACAAATGAAGTACAACATCATGGGTTCATTTATTGGGCTGGCACTTTAACAAGCTAATTGTCTTTTGGATGAGACTTAAAACCGAGGTCCCATGAGACAGTGCTTTACACTGAGCACATTAAAGAATCATTAGGGATCTCAGCAGTAGTTTCATCATGTTTCCTTGCACTATCTCCTGTAAAAACTAACCATCTTCTTAGGGTGTCGCTCATATAAGCACATACAGCAATTGACAAAAGTGCAAAAGCTGACAGGTTTCATCAACACAAGAATCGATGTTATTAATTAATTAAGGCAAGTAAGACTTTTTTAGGTTTTTTATGCCCCTGCATTACAGATTTTGAGTTAATCATTTCTAAAGCTAAGATGAATAATTATTATTATAATACTCTATCAGTCTGGCCCATTGCAAATCTTAACAACAAAAACACTATGATATATGTATTTCCAATAACTTTGAGCCTTTCAACTTACAATGCAATATTTTACTCTTTCAGAATTCAGGACCTGTGTATTATGTTTGCAGTTATTGTGATATTTCTGGTCTTTTTCAACACATATATTTTCCAAGCTGGACTCGTGAACATTTTAGTGAACAAATTTAAAGTGACCATAGCAGTGGTGTTTATCTACTTTTCACTGTGTGTAGGATTTCATGTTTGGTATATGGTGAGTACAATACTCCAGCGCTTGTGTTTGACCTGTAAACCATAGGTTTAAATCTTAAAATATCTTAATTTGACCCTTAGATATTTCTCCAAAGGGGGTCATTTAAACCCCCTTGGGAGAAATAACCAAGGGTCAAAACATTGTTTTATACTTAAGATTTTTTTTCCTCTTAAGTTTTATAAATGAATTGCTTACTTCAGATAATTTGACTCTTAAATGCGCAAAATTCTACTTTGATTTCCTCTGTCTGTTGTTTTGACCTGTTTAAAATTAATTTCTACCCCCAGAATTTCTTTGGTGAGGAAACCCCAGGTTTGAAAAAAAAAAAACTAGCACAAACCTTGTTGCTGCCTTCAACACATTGCGGCCAGGACCATAGCACAGATGGTAGCATGCTGGACTGAGTGTCTCAAACATGAAATCCCTGGGTTTGATCCTTGCTTGCCCCCCTCCCCCCCCATCTTTTCAGACATGTGTCTCCCACAAATTGGTGGATTATCAAGCGGGAGGCTAGAGGCTCAGTTGTGTTTGAAAAACAGGAATGACCCATGGATAGGTGCTCCAGCCTTCACAGTTAATGCCTATAAACAAACCTAAGCAACAGTCGGGTGAGAGCAAATATCACTTGGCCACAGAGGCAGTGTCATTTGAAATAAATTTTCAGATAGCTTCTTTTGTCCTGTGACACCGAGATGTAAATATTTATGTATGATTGCAATTACTTATCATGAAACTTGAAAGAGACAAAGTTGCCCCTTAAAGAAACATATGATTGATTTATTATAACTTTTTTATGGTCAGTTGAATAGTGATAAATTATGATAAGACTGTGGTTTTGCACCATTGTCCCCAAAATTACAGATGTCCCCAGTTATTTTAAACCATTGGGACACTGCCCCCTTCGTTCCATTACCATGGAAGCTAGATTGCAAGTGTGACTCATTAATTTGTAAAAATCTACTTTTTTCTGACACTAGGGGAAATTGTCCCCTTGAAACCCTTGGCAGATCACTGTTTAAAGAAACTTTCCATAATGGTAAAATATTATGTTTCTGTATTACAGACATTGAGATGGTTTGACCCAAATACATACATATGGGATACACCTGGTATTAGAGCTTTATATGTGATTCAGCGTACAGGTGGGTGAAACATTATACAAATGTGACCCGTCACACAAAAAGGGACCATCTGGGTGGTGCGTAAAGAGTCGACCCTGGTCAGATTGCGTGGATTGCACAGCCTGACTAGGGTCGAAACCTTTTTGCATTTTGCTTATATTTTGAATCTAGAATGAATATTCTACCTTCCAGTGAAAGGATTTTTGAAATGCGACCACTGGTTGATCTAAGCTGGACCCAATCATTTGTTCAAATATTTATTGTAGAGAGTTCCTGGATGGTCCCTTTTCGTGTGACGGGCCACATATATATATATGACCCAAATACAAACATATGAGTTACCCCTGGGTATTAGAGCTTTGTGCAATATGATAAAAATTACTTTGGAATATGTACTGCTAAAGAAAACAAATACTCGTATATATAAACCTGTACATGACTTGTCCAATAATTTCACATCTGTGCAAAGTAAAGACTCAGATCAGCACAGTCTGATCTGAGTTTTCACTACAAGCTCCATTTTTGAGCAAGGAATGATAGTCTTTGTTCTCAAATAGAAAATATCTTTAATGTACTGTGTGGCTGCTCAAGAAGCTCAATGTCTCTCCATCAAACATTATCAATATTGTTGGAAATGTCATGCACATCCTTATAAAATGTTTAAATATATAGTAAAAGAGCGGGTCTGTGACATTTCCAACAATTTCGCTTGAACACACTGCACATACATCAGGCTTCGTAAACATTCATACAATGCAATATGAATATTTACTGACGGTCTGAAGAGAGTATAATACCTTATTAGTCTACAGAGGGCATAGTCAAGACTGACTGCATAGACTGGCCAGAGACTTTGCTTTGCTTTGCCCACACAAGAAATTGTTGGAAATGACACACACAGGTTCAAATTGCCTCTTCAGGGTAAATGTATCAATATTGTTCACACATACCAGTGTTAAGATAAACAAACCATTACTAGATAAGAGATTTCAGGCTTATGAGCGGAATAGAAACATTTAAAAAGGAAAGTCACATTAATTTGAAAAAAGGGAACTTTTAAAGGGGGTGTTCCAAATATATAATAAAATGTGCCCACGCTTAGATTTTTATGATATTGTGGGTAATTGTAGTACTGGGTATACTGATTGAGGAAATGGCTTCTTTTTCCAAAATGAGTAAAGAGGGTCGACCATAAAGTACCCGAAAGCACATCTTATCAAATGCAAAGGGGTGTCAGGAAAAAAATCACCTTGCGAGGAAATTTTGGAATCTGTAAAAAGAATTTGTTACTGATTTAAAAGACAGTTGGTACCTTTATGTTTTTATATAGGTTAGGATCTTATGTCTGCTTCCTCCTATCAGATATCCAAAAAAGTCCTTGAAAAATTCATGAAAATTTGAAAAAAATGAAATAATGTTCTGAGTTAAAGTGTTAAAATTTTTAAGTTGTAGCTCTAGTCCAGTTATCAAACTCTTTTAAAATTAAGATACATATGATCTTAATGTTTACAGAAAGTTTCATTGAAATTGAAAACCGGTAAGTTAGTCGAAAATCTCTTAGTGTAGAAGATAGTGGGTGGGGTAGGACATAGATTTCACCCATCTGAGAATCTTAAAGTGTGAATAACTTTTCAACGGCTGTAGACAGGATGTTCATATTTCATACATGGATCCTTTGTGACAAAGCCTATTTACAAACATTAGTCAAAATCAACTGCCAAGGTCAAGGTTAATTATCAAGGTCATTGTTATAAATAAAAAAAACTTCATTGAGCTTTGGGAACATAATTTGCAAAAGTAATGAATGATGATTTTGATTTTCAGTTATAGTTTCTTTTAAACATATGTATTTCAGTTTGTTCCTAACTCAAAGTCATTTGTGAAGGTCAATTTCAGATTTTCTTTTAAACAAACTCATTTCAGTTGGTTCCTTACTCAAGGTCATGTTTGAAGGTCAATGCCACATATGAGGATGGTGTTTAGGATTTAACACTACCTATTTTCTGTCACAATCCTGTAGAAGTTTCTTGTTCTATGTTTTGCAGGTCCAATTTTAGTAATAAGATTCCTCCCAAGAAAACGCGAGACACTTTTAGCAATAAATCAAAATTTAATTGAACTGTAGGTTATGAAATGAAAAACTTTGGAAGGAAAAACAGTGTGGGAAAAGAAGGAATCTCTTGTTACAAATACATGTATTTTCTTCTTTTTATACAGTGTTTTCCTTTGGGTAATGATAATGACAAGTTTTGGGATAGGCAATTTATATATTTGAATTTGTTAAGTTTACAAATGAAGATGAACAATCACTACATTCCTGAAGGACCTGCAATATTCCGGTTTTGCCGATACATGTACTAGTCCTTCCTAAAATATACCTGCCTCCAGCCCGAGGGTCATTGTCTGTGCTGACCCCTAGTCTTAATTCAAATAAGAAATACTACTATAACGATAATACAATTTGAAAGAATCTTTTTCCTTCGTAAATAAATGATTTTCCTAGGTCTTAAGGTAAATGTTGTTTGTAAACAAGGGGGAAAGAATGAAACTAAATCACTCACCTGAGTATTATTGGTCACTGAAGTGACATTCTGGCAAAGATTTGTAGAAATTAGCCTAGTTGTTGAGATGTTATTCAATGAAAAGGGTCAGCTTAGAAATTATTGAAATTGGTATATTGGTTAAAAAGAGGATTTTTTTTCATCCGCCAAGTCAAACAGATTTTTATGCCAATTTCAAGAACAATGTTTGCAATGGGTTTCCAAAGGAATATTCTGGAAAAGTTTCATTGAAATTGGCCTGATGGTTCAGGAGGAAATGTTGATCAAGGATTTAATAGTGAAAAAAAGCCATGGTCATATTTATGGGCCAATCCGAATTTTGCCAACAATCTTTGAGAAGGGTTACCCAAGGAAAGTTCTGGCAAAGTGTCATTGAAATTGCCAGGAGGGTTAAGGAGGAGAAGAAGCTTTAAGAAATTTGGAAGACGGAAACCACATGATGCACGACCTGTGACGGACTAGGGATCCTAAAAGCTCCTGTCGGGAATATTGTGCTCTGGTGAGCTAGAAATCAAGAAACGATGCAGTTCCCTATTACGTTAAATTATATCTAAATATTACATTTATAATTAAACTAAAAAGTTTAAGAGATATTGTGTAGCCAATTTAGTGAAAGTAAGACTTTAACCTTTGAACTCGAGTTGCGACAAATGACATATTTTAAGTTTCTTTCTGATCTGGAATTGTGTTTATTCAATCAAATTCAACCAAATAGTTTATGGTAATTATTTTAGACATTTGGGACAGAATTAGGACATTGAACCTAAAAGAAACAAAAGATGTTTTAAAAGCATTTATTCCCCCATAAGAGCAGGCCAATGTCCTATTCCTTGTCAATTAACAAAGGGCAATATCTCAAAAAATATGATGAGTAGAGTTACGGTTCTTGTGAACTGTACTTCTCCTCAATAGATGAACAGAACAGAACAAATCTCAATTATGTCTCCTAGAGGATAATACCGGCCCCTTTTCCGTTGCCATTCAATTTAAAAAAAAAACATAATTTATTATTATAATAATTTGTTTATATACTTTTTTCATAACTGGCCATGATACTTATACTTGGCCAGGTCGATGATATCATAAGGTTATGCATAAAAATATTATGGAAATCTTTCATAAACCCTGAAAGGAGTATTGCATCTTAAAACAAGAGGACCATGATGGTCCTAGATTGCTCCCCTGAGTCTATTTGATCCCTGGGACATCACATGAATTAAATAGGCAGATGTAAACAACGTGACACTTTCTATATTAGATCAATACCATGAACTGTTTTTAGCCAAGAGCAAGACAGATATGCCTTTTCTCTCTTTGATTCTATGTAAAAAAGGTTGCACCAGGGTCTTGATAGGAACAAACTTGGTAGAGGTCCACTAGATGATGCTACATACCAAATATGAAAGCTGTCTGCCCTCTGGTTTCAGAGAAGATTTTTGAAGATTTTCATATTTTCACCCCTTTTGTTAAGGGTAAAGGGAAAGTTAAAAGTGGATTTTATTTATTTTTACAACTTTGGTAGAGCTTGACCCCAGGAACATCCCTGCCAAGTTTCATCAAGATTGGTCCACTGGTTTAGGAGGAGAAGATGTTTAAAGAAATTGTGGTTGACCCACGACTGGCAACGGACATTCTACGATCACATTAGCTTACCTTGAGCACTTTGTGCTCAGGTGAGCTAAAAACAAACATAGAATAAACAAAAATGCTAAGTTTTTGCTTTTTATTTTAGTGTAACCTTGTTTGCTGACAATGACTTTGCACATGTAAGACTATCATCAAGTTACTGGATGTGTTAACCTGAGACCATATATCCAACCAAAAATAAACATTGTATATCTTGAATAGGCTGGCATGTTTGTTTATTTTTGCTCAGTTCAACCTTTTAGGTGAAATTGGACATAGAACTTGAATGTGTATACATATATGCTTTTAAGCAATTTTTATTTTGAAGTGTGTAAAAAATTGTCAAACAACATAGAACTTTTCATTTTATATATTCATTATCTTAATCACTTTTATAGGCTTTACAGTACATGTTAACTATGCATATGCAATGCATAAATTGATAAGAATAAAGAAATTATAGCATATTAAACTACCCCATCCACTTACCTAAACATGGATGACCTTGACCTCAGTTATTTCAGATCTCAAGTGATTTGATTCATTATGATGTCACATATGAGTGGTGTATCTAGAAAAGGATTATACTAATTGGAAAATATCATTTTTTATGATGTGCAGACAGATAGGCAAATTAAAGAGACAGACAGACAGACAGATATATAGCCAGTCACTAGCACACAATATTTTTCCTATTCTTTTCAACTCAGGCAAATAAGAAACAAATTCTGTAAAACTTACTGTAAGATACTATTGAAATTTTTGCAAGGATTAAAGAAAATCACATAAATTATATTTTTCATCTTACCCCACCCACTTTTTCAACATTGGGGTAAAGCAAGGGCTGTAATTTGACCCAGTTTAGTGATACAAAAAACATGCAGTAGAAGCCTTGACTAGTTATTATTTACAAATTTATATAAAGATAAATGCATAGACGTTTAAATAATGTCTATTTCAGGACATAATACAAGATTTTGGATGAATTTTGAAACTAAAGATATGTACTTATAAGCACAAAAAATAATGTTACCGGTTTTCAATCTTCTTTAAATTTTTACACAAGAAAGAAGGATAGTATAGCTTATTTTTTGAAGAGTAACTAAACTGGACTAGCATCATAAGGTACTAATCTATGCGCTCAAAATTCATATTCACCTCAATTTTTTTTGAAAAAAATAAGCAATTTTTATATTCAAGAGTATAAAATTTCGTCAAACAATGTAAAACTTGCCATTTATATATACATTATCTTAGTAATTACTATAAACTTAACAGTACATAAAAAAAACAATTCAAAAATTGATAAGTATAAAGAAATTGTAGCATATTAAATTACCCCACCCACTTACCTCAACACGGAGTAAGACAAGGGGCTGTAATTTGACCTCTTTTTGAGATATTGACAAATGAAAGTTTGTTCTGCGGTACATTTAATGTGTAGTATGTATTTGCAAAGTTTCATGAAAATCCGTGCGTGGGCACTTTTGGAACACCTCCTTTAAGAGAAAACAGGTAAGTATATGCACTTAAGATTGTGAGTCAAGGAAAAATATTCTTTACGTAATCAAATTTTGTTTTCCCCTCATAGATAGATTGGTGGCAAAATGTTTTTGTCCTGAGCGTTTGTCCATTTGTCCCTCAAATCGTAAACATCCACCTTAACTTTTGATTTGTTAGCGGTACAATCTTCATGTTTCACATGTGCTTTTGACAAGAGCTT
This sequence comes from Fragum whitleyi, assembly GCA_948146395.1. Taxonomy (NCBI): domain Eukaryota; kingdom Metazoa; phylum Mollusca; class Bivalvia; order Cardiida; family Cardiidae; genus Fragum; species Fragum whitleyi. The sequence goes on from OX411546.1 coordinate 8,973,998, forward strand.
TCTGTTTGTACCAGCTTCGTGGAAATCAGTTGAGGTCAGTCATTTTCAAGGTCAAATATGTGCCTATTTAAAACTTCATTTTGAGATTTGTTTTGCTGTTGATTTCTATATATACCGTATTTCCTCTAATAATGGTGCCCTCCCTAATAGAAGCACCCCTACATTTTTAACTAAACCCACTTTAAATGCCTAAATTTTTGGAACTTTTTGAAACTTCTTCTCTAATTTGAGATGAATTTACTCTAAGCAATCATTTACATGATTGTCTAGAGGAAATTAACCTCAATTAAAGGGAAAGGGGCCTAAAGGACATTATTTTTTAAAGCAGAAATGCATATTAAATAAAAAGCTCCCTGACAATGTTTTGTATAGCTCCCGGGAACGTTTATTAAGAGAAATACAGTAGAAGTTTGATTTGTAACAAACTTCTGTTTCTGAAAAAAATTGGCGCTGACAGGGGTACTGGTGTGTAACAAACAAATCTTGTTCATTCCTTAAAACTCTTCATTGAAATTAACTTGCCTACTTTAGAAAACATTAATCCCAAACTGATAGTTGGTTTGACCATTTAACTTTGTTCTGTTTTACAGCTGCAGTACTATACTACTTCTTCTACAAGAGAACTTGCCTTAAACTTGGAGACCCACGATTTTATCAGGACTCAGACTGGATAAAACACGAGTTTGAAAAGAGGCGTTAATATGTAAATTGCATTAGCATTTCAATAGACTTACTTATGTATATATATGTACAATAGTGTAAAGTAATTAATTGTAATTTATTATTTAATCAATCCTTGTCATTATAAATAAAAACCAGAAAAAGATGCCAAATGATCACTGAATGCACTGATTTTGAGTCAGTGATTAGTTTTGAAATTTTAATCGAAATACTTTCCTGTTTAAAAAGGATAACCATTTTGAATAGACTAAGATTAGCACATAATATATGCAGGCTGATCTTTGTCTATAAGACCTTCCAAAGCAGGAATGTTGTAAATGATCAATTAAACTGGCCAAGTTGTCATTGAAAAGTAAAGACACATAATAGAGAGTATAGTATAAGATTTGTCAATGATATAACAGGTTTCTTTTATGGCTACTTTTTACTACAGCCTTAAAAAAGCTGCATACTCAAAATGGTTTGCATTAAGGTCGTGGAACCATAATACTTCGGCAACCTTTTGGAACTTATGAATTTCTACAATGTTGACTAAGCTTTCCCAATGAAAATCATTAGGAAACCTCGGTCAGCATTGTGAAAGATCATGAGTTCAGAAATGTTGTGGAAATATTATGGTTCCACTACCTTAAGAAATAAAACCATTTTTCAGCCAATCAGAAAGTACAATCATAAATTGAATCATTTAGAAATAAATTATTAGTTTGTTATTGTAATAGACACTTAAAATAGTTGTTTACCCAATCCAGGTCAAGGTTCAGGTTAATAAAACTTGGCAAACTAGTTGCAAATTATAACATGCTTTGCACACAAGTGAGCATGCAAAGAGGGATATGATTTGTGAAACAGTTTGCCATATTTTGTTATTAAGAAATGTAGGGGGATTTTTTTTAAATTTCACTGAGGTATGAAACTAAAAACCTAATCACACTGTATGAATATACAAAGCAGATTCATACATTTTTGATTAGGTTCTTAGTTTCATACATACATGAAATTAAAGAAAATCTCTCTGCATATCTTATAATTGATTATTATGAAGCAAAATGGAAGAATTTCTCCTTATTCAGACATTTTTCTTACAGGACTACTTGGGATTATTTTAAGAACTAGCTGCATACTTAAAATTGATTTCAATGAGGAATAAAACTAATTTTTCAGCCAATCGGAAGGCACATTGATGTAAACAAATAATATTAAATTATTTCTGAATACATGGCTATTTAACAAAGCACAAGCATGTGTCCCCAAAAAGTAATACCCTGCACTAGTCTTTAGGCTTTCTGATGTATGTAACAAACTCTGGGCTCACAATTTTCAGGGTCTGACACTTACTTCTGTGAGTAAGGAGTCCATTGGACTCTAATCGTGTGAAATCATGGAGTCCCCAAGCTGAATGTTAGGAGTCCAATTTCTAATATTCTATAAGCAGAGGAAATATTGTTGATAAGAAGAAATTGCTTGTCACAAGCAATTTCTTTTTTCCACAAAAGTGCCTCATGAATAGGGTTTCCAGAGATGCCTTTTTAGCTCACCTGAGCACATCGTGCTCAAGGTGAGCTTTTGAGATCATTGAATGTCCGTCGTGTGTCGTCCGTCGTCCGTCGTCAGGCGTCAACAATTTAAGTGTTTACACTCTAGAGGCCACAAATATTAACCAATCATCATGAAACTTGGTCAGATTAACCATCAGGTCACAAGGATGGGAAAGAAAAATGGGAAAGATCCGTGCCATATCAAGGGAAAAGGGGCCTAAATGACAAATTTCTTGTTTACACTCTAGAAGCCACAAATATGGTCCAATCTTCATGAAACTTGGTCAGAGTAATTGTTAGGTCACAAGGATTAACCCTATTGAAAATGGGAAGGATCTGTGTCATATCACGGGAAAAGGGGCCTTAATGACAAATTTCTTGTTTACGCTCTAGAGGCCACAAATATTAACCAATCATCATGAAACTTGGCCAGAATGATTGTCAGGTCACAAGGATTAACCCTATCAAAAAAGGGAAGGATCTATATCATATCACGGGAAAAGGGGCCTTAATGACATTTTTTTATCTTGAAGCTCAAGAGGCCACACATATAATCTAATCTTCATGAAACTTGGTCTGAATGTTTGTCACGTCACAAGGATGAATCCTTTGAAAATTGGAAGGATCTGTGTCATGTCACGGGAAAAAGGAGCTTTCATGATAATTTTCTTGTTACACTCTATAGAGACCAAAAGTCTTAAAAGTACAATTACGACTTTTGCTGGAAAATTTGATACTAGTTAATTTAGACAAAGATACACAGGTGAGCGATATAGGACCATCATGGTCCTCTTGTTTAGATTAAGAATTTTAAGATTTCTTATCAGGATATCTCACACGATTTAGTTGAAGTTCTATGAAGCGGCACAAGATATTCCAATAAAAAATCTTAAGAAATCATACAATTCTTAATCCTATGAAATGCACCTCTGTTTTTCACTTGTAGATAAACTATCAATGTTTTCTGTCTGAACTTTTGTAAGAGAAAAAGTTAAAGAAAAATTATCTTGATTGTTAGTGGCTTCTATAGCTAAACACCTAATTCTCAAACTTTGAAAGAGTCCATGGGACTATTAAATTACAATTGACTAGTTTTGTGGAAGTTCTGAAATGATACATAGTTTGAGATACATGAATGCATGGTTGTGGGTGCACGAATTCACATTCTCTCTATGCCATGTATCACACTGTGGCCCAAAGTTATAGATCTTTTTAATTTCACTCAGAAGTTGCTTCAACTACTCCTTCAATCTCAATTCAAAATATATCATGAAATAAATATATTTAGCCATGCTTTATGAATATTAATGTTTTGTTTACTGTGATATTTTACCTTGCTAATATTTGCTAATGCCTGTGAGCTTTAAAATTGAGACCTGTCACACAAGGAGGGACCATTGGGGAACTCCATATAACAGATGTTTGGAAAAAGGATTGGATCCAACATAGGATAAGCACTGTATTTTGGAAATAATTATCATGGTATGTGGAAAGATAATTCTTGATTCTGAAAAGTTGTTGTTTGCAAACAGTTTTGATCCTGGTAAGTATATGCAGATGGCATAGTCTGACCAGGGTTAACATTTTGGAACTTGCATGATGGTCCCTTTTTGCATGATAGGTTACAATTGTTGTGCAATTAGGTACCAAAAGCTGAGTGTAGACACCAACATGGGGTCCTGTTGTTTATCAAGATGTTTTTGTACTTCTATATTTACTAGTTTGTCAGGCCTAAGAAAGGACATTTTAGACAGTATCAATCACAATAATGCAAAGTGAAGATTCAGGCCTGTGGAGTGAATCAGCTGCTCAAACAGCTCTAGTTTTTAATGTCCTGTAAATGGTATAATTAGATTTGACACTTTCCAAGATACAAAGTGGACGGTATACGCAATCTTTGTGAATAGGCAATTCTTGTTTAGTAAATCAAATTCATCCTAAAGCTGAACTTTGTTTTACAGTGAGTTTTTACAAATCCGTCCATATTTATTTGTGGCCTGACAGGCAAAAAGTGACCACCTTGATAGTGATTAAGTCTCAGTCCCAGTCACACTGCACTATCTGTGCAGGCTGACTAGGGTTGAGACTTTTCTCACATGGCTGTTTTTCTGAATCTAGAATGATGGTTTCACTTTCCTCTTCAAGAGTCGTAGTATGTAAACTCTTGTTAACCTATGATCAACCCAATCACTCTTTAAAATATTTACTTTACAGAATTTCCAGATGGTCCCTTTTTGCTTGATGTTTCACATTTGTTTTGTTATCACTCTTGCCTGTATTTCAGGGGCTAGTAGTTTTGTGTCTCGTCTGTGAACCTGACTGTTTATAAGACAACAAGTCTTTGACAATTGCTATGACTTTGAATAGTTGCGATAGAGTACTAATATTTTACACATGTATTACAGTTGAATACATGGTGAAATTGACACTCATTCCGATCAAAATCATCTTAATAAAATCATTCACTTAGCGCTCCATTCATTCATTCCCAAAACTCACTCAAATTAATCAAAAAAGCTCCGAAATCATTAGAAAACATTTCCAAATTGTTCAAGACGATCAACATTTTATTCAAATCTTATAATAATATTCTATTCTACGATTTTTAGCTCCACTGGCTGAAAGCCACTGGGGTTATTTTCATTGCGTTGGGTCTGTCGTGTGTCTGTGCGTCCGTGCAACCGGTCGTAAACTTCTTCTTTAAAAATCTTCTCCTCAGAAACTACTGGAAGAATTTCAACCAAACTTCACAGGAATGATCCTTGGGTGACCCTTTTTCCAGAGTTGTTCAAGTAATTTTAATCCAATGAAAAACATTGATTTAATGGGCTTGGCTAATTTCCAAATAAGGTAAAAAAGTGAGTTTTTTCAGATTCTAATTGATGGATACCAATTGTTATTACATGAATGATCCTTGGGTGACCCTTTATCAATCTACAAAAAATTATTGTGATCAGATGGAAAATATGTATTTACTGGGCAGAGGAGATTTCTCTATATGTTATATAGAGGAAACTTTGAAAATCATTTTCTCAGAATGTAACTGATGGATATCAAGCAAATTTCACTGGAATGATACTTGAGTGACCCTTAATCAGTCTACCAAAATCATTGTGATAAGATGAAAAATACCTATTTTATGGGTGGAGGTCATTTCTCAATATGTTATAAAGTGGAATGTAATTGGTGGATATCAACCAAATTTCACTGGAATGATCCTTGAGTAGCCCTTTATCAGTTTACCAAAAATTATTGTGATTAGATGAAAAATATGTATTTTATGGGCGGAGGTCATTCCTCAATATGTTATATAGTGGAAACTTTCAGAATCATTTTTCTCATTATTGTGATTGGATGATAAATATGTCTTTTATGGGAGGAGGTCATTTCTCAATATGATGTATAGCTGAAACTTTGAAAATCATCTTCAACATCAGTAGAACCAAAATATCTAAAAATCTCTTTCAAAACTTTGATTTGCTATTACAAGAATTTCAAGCCTGTGGAGCGACTCAAGCCATTCGTGGCTATCTAGTTTTGGCTGATGTGGATTAAAAGTGTCTGATTGGTCTATGAAGACTTTCAAACAGAAAAGTACCTATATTTTATTAAAGGTAGGTGATAAATATCGAAAAATTTGTTCATCCTGAACAAAAATAGTGATATTTGATTACCTGTCTTTAATTTCAATTAAAACTCGCTCCACATACTCATTTAATTTCATTCCAACATTATTTCAAAATTATTCATCCTGTCAATTTTAGTATATTGTTAACTGTAAATAATTATTTTGGAACAGCAGGATAATCATTCTATATTCAAAAAAGGTATATCCTGCTCAGCCTGTACAGTCTCAGCAGTCGAATCAAAATGGAAACTTTTTAAACTCGCTTTTTGCAAGAGGAATGGCAAATGTGGGGAAATATGTGTTTAATAAAGCCACTTTAGATATAGTAAAAAAAAATGAACAGTAGTAATAAAATTGAATCTCAAAAATAAGATCTTTTGTTTTCTATGATCCATTAGCTTATGACAGATATCTAGTATGTACATCCCTGCATTCAGAATGACAAAACGGTGTAAACTGTTAGTAAATTATAACCCGCTTTGCATGTGCACCTGGGTACAAAGAGGGTATAATTCACAAACTGTTTGCACACTTTTGTCATCCTGAACATGGGGCAGATGAGTATGTTATTTCAAACAACACTTCATGTGAACTGAGAAAGGAATTGAATAAGACAATGTATTGGCATTCTTTTGTTGTGTGTCCTGTAAAAAGGTAATGGCATGGCGAAGCAATCATGAACCCTCTGCAATTCTATGTTGTGTGTCCTGTAAAAAGGTAATGACATGGCAAAGCAATCATGAACCCTCTGCAATTCTACGGAGTAGACCTCAGGAATAATACGGACACAGCCATGAAAGAGCGTCATTTTGCACATGAGTTTATATCATGCCACAATCATCAAGATAACATTGGGGAAAACAAAGTCAACGAAGGGATAATTAATCAAAGCGCTAAAAGTGCGGACGGCCTGGTTTATAAAGAGGGACAGGGTGACATTTGAAGGCATGCACTCCATTTTTTTAATCTTTTTAGCAAGGCTTTTTTAGGCGAGGGAAGCCAAGGGTGCCATTTACCTATAGGGATCGTAAGCCACATTCCGAACTCACTTCAAAGGAAAAATGTCGAACGGTATGCTCACTATATAGCGCTGAGTCCGCCAAAAACAACAAATTTCCAAGGTACAGATTACTACGCCCGATACCGCTTTGCAGACAGGCGCAACTCGCGTGTTTTTTTTTATGCCCTCATATCGAGAGATCGGGGGCATATTGTTTTACTGCCGTCTGTCTGTCTGTCCGAAAACTTAACCTTTGCCTTTTCTACAAAAGTATTTGACATACAAGGCTCATATTTGGCATGATGATAGATCTCAATGATCTGCATCTGCTGGTACCAAAGTCAAGGTCATGTGACAAGGTCAAGGTCATCTGTCAAGGTCAAACTTTGAAAAAAATGCTGTTCCGGGGGCATTCGTGTTTTATTTTATATAATTTTAGTTGAGTTGACTGGTTTGCTACAAGTCTGTCAATTAATCAATTCGATCATTACGTCTTACGATCGTAGTAATGCTGTTTTTCTGGGTGCCTTATTCTGTCGACTCTTTCTTTTACATTGAATTGAATTCCATAAAGAAGTTGTTTTTTACTGTGGGGACAATATGGTCCACCCTATACTCATACCTCATTATTTTATAATTTCTACCCTAGATATATATCAAATTACACTCATGTTGATTTATTGTCTGCAACCTGTCCCAAGTTGGCCCAGTCTAAAATTTTGTCGTTTGTTTAAGGGTTAAAGGATGGGACCAGGCTTTATTTATTTTTTTAGCTCCACTGGCTGAAAGCCACTGGGGCTATTGTCATGGCGTTGTGTCTGTCGTGCGTCCGTCCGTCCATCCGTCCGTGCGTGCGGTCGTAAACTTTTTCTTTAAAAATCTTCTCCTCAGAAACTACTGGATGAATTTCAACCAAACTTCACAAGAATGATCCTTGGGTGACCCTCTTTCAAAGTTGTTCAAGAAATTTTGATCCAAAGAAAAACATGGATTTAATGGGCGTGGCTAATTTCCAAATATGGTAAAAAGTGAGTTTTCTCAGATTCTAATTGATAGATACCAATTAAATTTTACATGAATGATCCTTGGGTGACCCTTTATCAGTCTACCAAAAATTATTGTGATCGGATGAAAAATATGTATTTTATGGGCGGAGGTCATTTCTCTATATGTTATGTAGTGGAAACTTTGAAAATCATTTTCTCAGAATGTATTTGATGGATATAAACAAAATTTCACTGGAATGATCCTTGGGTGACCCTTTATCAGTCTACCAAAAATTATTGTGATCGGATGAAAAATATGCATTTTATGGGCGGAGGTCATTTCTCTAAATGTTATATAGTGGAAACTTTGAAAATCATTTACTCAGAATGTAATTGATGGATATAAACAAAATTTCACTAGAATGATCCTTGGGTAACCCTTTATCAGTCTACCAAATATTATTGTAATCGGATGAAAAAATGGATTTTATGGGCAGAGGTCATTTCTCTTTATGTTATATAGTGGAAACTTTGAAAATCATTTTCTCAGAGTGTAACTGATGGATATCAACCAAATTTCACTGGAATGATTCTTGAGTGAAGCTTTATCAGTCTGCCAAAAATTATTGTGATCGGATGAAAAATATGCATTTTATGGGCGGAGGTCATTTCTCTATATGTTATATAGTGGAAACTTTGAAAATCGTTTCAACATCAGTAGAACCCAAAATATCTTAAAATCAAGTCAAACATTAGATTTGCTATTACAAGAATTTCAAGCCTGTGGAGCGACTCAAGCCATTCATGGCTTTCTAGTTTTCTAATTTAGATTAATGCATTACAAGAAAACATGTTTACACAAGATCAAATTGAAACGGGTAGCAGATTTCATACAATATGTGGGAAATTGGTAAAATCAGTAGCAGAGAGGGTGGATAATATCAGGGAGAAAGGAGAAAGTGTTAGTTAGCATCATTTTCTTCTTTCCCCTATTAGCAAGGTCTTTCGTCAAGATCAAATATAAAAGCTATGTATCTTTAATACAGCAGTGATTTTGGCAGTGATAAGTAAGAAAAAATCTGGTATACATGATAAAGACAAGGTGAAAAATCGGGGTTATATTCCAGAAAATTGACCTCGTGTGTTGTTTCGTCTATTCAGTTCCCTCGCATTCAGTACTATCAGTTCTTTGATTTTAGCACGGTGAAGTCATATGCAAGCACTGCGTTGAACACACAAAGTATTTCGTGGCGCACAAAAGTTGGTGACGTATACTAGACCTATTTTTTGCGCGCGCATGAGTACAAAAAAGCTACGTAGTACACACGTTGTTCGGTTTTTAACTCGATTATCTTTTGCCTAGCCAATTTCCAGGATACAGGGTTGTTTCCTATGGCCTGCTAAACTAGGCCAAAAACTGGGCATTTTGTAATTTTATAACAAATGGGTTTTGTTTTAAATTTATAAAATGTCTAAGACCACTATATTGACGATCGCAAATCGTTTAAGAAATTTGTCTTTCTTCAAGTGAATTGACCAATGTACTAACAGAAGCCGAATAACAATAAAACTGACCCAAAACATACGTCAAGGTAAATTCCAATTTACGGAAATGTTCGAATGATGGTGATGGAGACTTAGGTCTCGACTAGAAAGGGGGGGCCTGAAGATGTTTCACCAAATGCCTCTATTATCCAAATAAGTCAGTTAGAGAGTGACAGTGCTTTAGCGAGTCACTGTGAGAGAAAATGGGTGCGGGAGTGCTTTATTGAATAGATCTAAATTCTGGTGCTAATCTTAGAAATTGATGGCTAGCTGACCCCACCCTTGACTTTCGCCAGAACCGACCCCTAAGATATCAAAACGGGATCAACCTGCAAAATATATGGTCATTGACAGGAAACAAACTCACACCGTATAACCGGTTGCGGTGACGACAGATGAGAGTCAACCACGACAGATTCAGCGAATAGTGTCGTTAGACGGTAAGGCAAAAAAAATTTAATCGTGTAAATAAACGAACGAAGCTCTGATATACTAAAGTTGGTAAATAGTTGGGCAAGTGATCAGCGCTTCTACAGAATAAACCTTTTCTCGTTTCGCTCGCGAATAAAGCCACATTCATTGATTATTTCGGAGACTTTCCATGTAAAGTTACGAATTTGACTTTATGCTCAAATATTTCGCCTATCTTCTGATAAATGCTAGTTTAACTTGTAGACGATTAAAGTCTAATCATCGTCGATATTTCTTCCAAATTTGAACCCACAATTCAATACAATAAAGCGACAGTGAGTCCTCAAAGACGACATAAAGTCAAAAAAATATTGCCTCTATCGATAGACGGAATTTCACGGAGTTGCTGTAGACGACAGATCAGAATTATTGGTAAACCCGTCGTCGACATACATGCGTTACTTTGACAAAGCTTGCAAATACCGTTTTTCGGCTTTTGGCCTTAGATTTATAAACTAAACATGCATTCAGGTAAAAGCCACACACAGTCTCCTTACTTACTACGGAAACACAACATTTGCATAGACATACAATGCAGAAAATTGTAATGAGTACAGTCAAATTTCTTTAGACTGTTTTACGGTGTGAAAATACAAACTGTTGGTTGGCGACTTTAACATCGTAAGATTAACTAGGGCCCCTATTACTATACTAAACTTACGAAAAAATTAAGCTTAAGTCAAAATCGCACCAGATGTTTTCAATCATTGTTAGATTCTGCCTTGCTAAATCTCATTGGAATCGTCTTTAGAAGTTTCCAATAAGATAATTAAGATGTCGGAATTAATTATTTAATTACTACTGTAAAGCAACTTTAAATTTTGACTTACACAAAAAAATATCATTAGATGTTTAGTTTAACCGGCCCTTGGAGTTACGACGTAATTCCACATTGACCTCTCTCATCATTTCTATCTCGAATGTTTTGGTGTTGTCGTGACATACTTGATATTGATCATAGCTCGATCTTTGTCGAAGATGGTAACTTGATAGCAGCTTAACGTAGAAAGGGTGTAATAGGGTGTAATAGTCATACTGGTATGCAAAATAACTGGAATCTATGAAAGTTGCTCCAAACCGCCGCGATATGTCTGAATAAAAATGATAAAAATATCATTAAATTCCATCCAAATAATTTTTAAGTTAACCGATTTCTCTGCAAATTCAGAATGGTGAAACGGTGACACTGTCTTCTAATTATACCCTGCTTTGCACTTGCATGCAAAGAGGGGTAAAATTTATAAGCAGTTTCCACCGTGTTGTCACCCTGAATGCAGGGCTGGTCAATAGCCATTTTAACGATGGTTGTACATAGAAATGATTAATTAATTCACTCTCAAGTGTATATTGATCATTTTGCTTAAAGTCAAATTTGTATAATTTGGTTTAATTTTAAACATCGTCTTTATACAACAGTACCCCTATATCGAAAAAGCGCTCGGAACATTTTTAAGTAATTGATTTTCATTATTTTAAATTTCATATAATCTTGTTTGATACCTTTCCGATAAAAAGTGGACAAATTTCAAATCCTAAGATGAAGTAGTTAATTCTGACATTAATTGAAGTGTATAGATATGCTTTAAACTTTGCGAAAATACGGAGCTAAATGTTACGCGGGACGTCGAAAAAACGGACGTTTTAAGGAACATCGCGTCCTTTTTCAAATAGCTTTATTAATCGGATTTCTTTATTAACGTTCGACGTTTGTTAACCATTTAATAATAATAATAATAATAGTAATCTTTATAAGTAAAAATATGATTTTGATTTACCAAAGGTAGCAAGTGAATTTCTAAACTTATTTTGCCCCTCGTATGACCATGATGCCTCCGATAGTTTTGCGTTTTCGCATCCAATGCAAGGGGTTTATTTAACTCCACGTTAACCATTTTAACTGAATACAATTAGGTGTGGCGAGAGTTAAATACGGTACAATAAACGAATTAAGTTTAAGCCGTACTTTAAATAAATGATAAAGTAATTCGCTTTTAATGATAATTTATTAACTTTTTCTATTTAAGAAACATTTCGTTGGCGAAAACAGTTATTTGGTGAATTTGGATGCGAAACGATATTCGTCTATTTTGGAGATAGGAACAGCAAAAATACAGGTCGTTGTAATGTTTTCATTGATTATTAGGTCTTTTAATTCCTTTTCTATGATACACGCCTTAATTGTATTCTATTATTCTCTAAGTGCTAAATTCAAAATAACGTTCATTATTATCAATTCGGAATAAAATTGTTAATTCGATGACTTTTTACAACACGGATCTCTTAAGAGCCATTAAAACCAGCTCTGTTTTCAGGATGAAAAACGTTGAATAATGTTGAAAAAATGATACCCCGCTGGGGCGTCATTTCTCAGACGTCTGTCTAACGTCTTCTCAAACGGAGGGCTGTATTAGACATAGGATGTTGAAAGTGCTAGCTGCGGACAGTTGGCTGTCAATTTTCAAAAAAGACAGGTTACTTGGTAACAGAAGTTACCCGACTCAAAATTGCGCCCTTTCAATACTTTCAGAAAACTCTTTAAAAAAAGTGCTCTAAATAAAAAAGTTCTTTTAGGGTCCCTGATTTATACCATCAATCGATCCCCCTTTTTATAAATGATTTTCGAAACGAAAGGAACAAACATATTTGTGTCGTTCGTTGTGAGACATTTCAGTTATCCTGCATATTTGGAAGATTGTTTCCATCGTCAACTCAGAAAAAAATATAACAATTCTATATTGATAGTTTACGATGATACCAGTCTAGCATATTTGGTTGCTTTTCTAGACGTATAGAGGGCTCGCTCGCCAGTTGTCCCCACAGACCAAAAGCATGAACACATTGGACAATATTTGCAAATGCTTCTTATTATGCATAGCTCTTAAATTTCTAAGGGAAAAATCAATTAAGGTTCATATGTTTTGTCTAGATTTATCATCGACACTTTCAACTACTGGGTACCGACGGCTTAGAAACATGATGCTGTTGTGTAATAATTTTTTCCAACACCATAAATGGACAGCTGCATAGATTGAAGATTTCACATGGAAACGACCGACCTTGATGACACCCGCCTTCCACCGCTTGCCTCTACACCACGCTTTCTCACACCTCCTATCAACATCGTGACGTCACAGCCGGTCCGCGGTCAGACCCCAACACGATCAACACGGAGGATCGAACCCGAGATTCTGACTACGAGGGACACCCCAAGACGATCCCTAAAACAAGTCTGTAGAGGACATAGGACCTGGACCACAGGCATGTGTGAATGGAGAAACGATCTAGTTAACTGTAAGTCCCACAGGCATTTCTTTTAGTACAATTAGTTTTCATCAATGACAGGTTTGGAATCATTCGGAACACCACCCGGCAATCGGGAACCCTCGGCGATTCTACGGAATAGACCTCGGGAATAATACGGGCGCGGCCATGGAAGCGCGTCATTTCGCACGTTGGTTTGTATGACGTCACAAAAATCAACGATCCTGCTAAGGATGACGTTGCATAAAACAAAACCAACAAAAGAACAAAAGTGGGGAAATTATGATAAGAAAACAAAAAGCAGTAAGATACTGCATTTTGTTATCAAATTAGAAATATGCCCAAAAGTTCTCCACAGATCGGAAAGAGTCTAAAAAAATGTGATATGCTTCAAGCGTATTAAATAACCGAAGTACCACCAGAAGCCGAATGACCTAAAAACGATTTAAAATTACTACACTTACGTCCGAGGTATTTTCCAGTTTACGGAAAAGTCCGAGCGATGTTCCGATTGGCACAACCCGGCCAATCTCACGACCAACCTCGGATGTAGATAGATGAACTATTTTTTTAAGTTACGAGAAATACTTGGAAAAACTCGATGACGTCAGTTCAGGCGTTAGCCCTCGAAATTTTTAGTGAAAACATTCGACGTCGCCAACGCTACTCGTTTAAGTCACTGACGTGAAACCATCGTATCCTTATATAAATATCTTTAGATTCTTAAATAACGGCTGAAAAATCTTAATTTTTGAGAATCGTTCGTCATTTTCAAAAATTAAGATTTTTTTAGCCGTTATTAACTGTAATAGATATAAATCTACTGTGCTAGTTTTTCTTACACAGTTTCCGCCTAACAAAATGCACGATTTTGTTACATACCCATCCGCCTAACATACATCCGAGGTGCGTTCGTCAGAGCAAGATGAAGAATCCATGTAATTGAGATTCTTAAGACGTCGTAATGAACGATTTTCAATATTTTGAGTGAAAATTTTCGACTTGTGTTTGTGTATTTCCGTTTATTTATCGTCGCTACCGTAGCACCTGCCCATATGAGTGACGCCCCCAGAAGACGGTAAGTTGTTACGGGGGATAGTGCAAGGATACATGACGAAACTACTGCTGAGATCCGCCATGGTTCTTTAAAGTGCTCGGTGTAAAGCACCGTCACACGGGGTCTCGGTTTAACGTCTCATCCAAAAAACGCGGATTAGTTTTGTTAGTGTACCAACCCGGGAATCGAACCCACGCGGTCGAACTTCAATGGTTTTGAAGTCCGGTGCTCTGCCAACTGAGTTAATCGGGCTGGTATATTCAACGTCGTCATGACTTCTCGGTTGAAGCCAATGCAAAACCATCTTCGTTTCCTCGTTGAGATATCTTAAGATTCTTATTGAGCGGCTTAAAAACCTCGCTCTACCGGACGCTTTATCTTAAAAAATTTAATAAGAATCTTTAGAACCTCGCTCTAACGAACGCACTTCCGAGGTCTGTTCCGATTGATCCGAGGTCTGTTGCAGTTTACGGAAATGGCCGAGTGATGTTCCGAATGGTTTGAAATCTGACCCACTCCATTTAAAGCCCCAAGTGTATTTTTTGAATAAATAAAGGGAATAAAAACAAGAGCCCTCGGTGTTCTCTCTAACTAACTCATTAATTCTGGAATATTGCGTTATCTTAGATTATCCCTGCGTTCAGGATGACACAACGGTGCAAATTATATGCAAATTATATCCCGCTTTCCAGTGCACTTGCAAGCAAAGCGGGATAAAATTTGTAAACTGTTTGCACCGGTTTTTTTGTTGTTGTTGTTTTTTTTTCATTCTGAACGCAGGGCAGATAGAAAATGCATTTGAGAAAGTTTGGTTTTTATATAAAGTATTTCGACGAAGACTCGATCAGACTACTCAGATGCACAGGCTTATTTTAGCCTTTAATTGCAGCACAATTGTTGGGATAAATATGTATAGTTTCAGTATTTGACCATCGTGCATCTGCATGGTGACAAGCTTCTTTAAATAACGAAACCAAATTTTGTGAAACAATGCTCAGTTGTATCATTTTTTGCAACGCTTCATCAACTTTTATGTTATACAAATGTAACTAATGATTCTTGTTTATGAACGATATCCACACTAAGTAAGAGAAATTGCCATTTTCAGGTTTCTTTTCCTGTATATTTCCTTGTTGTATAAAATGGTCCATTGTCAAGTATTTTGGTGAGACTCGGTGTACAGCGCTCATACCGGGTTCGGGTATCCCTATGAGGACGAAGATTAGAGCGGTCGGTGGAATAAAGGTGAGTATCTGTAAAAGTTCGTGGACAGATTCCAAAAAAAAAAAAATGCAAATTGATTGATTTTTTTGAAGATGAACAAGTTAATAACAAAGAATAAATACCATATGACCATTTGCTAAGTTGTAAGAACTTGTGGCCAGAACCTTGTCATAATTATATATACTCTTCAAAAAAGTTCTTTGACACTGATTAAACTTACGATTTTTCATGTAAAAACTTCGATAAATTTTGATTGATTTGTGAACAGTAATTAGGATGAAAGAATATCACATGCAATTGCGATAAATTAATCGACAACGTTTCTCGATAGTGACGTCAACGTCAAATAACGCAAAATCTGAATTCACACTCAGCACGTGAAGTTCCAGATTAACTTAACAGTCCTGATAGCTCTCCATTGTGTTGTGAATGAAATGCCATTGTTTGATTGCTTTCGTAATTGAACGTCTAGGCACACACCTGTAATGAAAACATGTCAAGCGAACGAAGGAACAACGTCAAAAGTTTTTAGTCGTCACAAAGCAGGCTCTATAAGACAAGCTGTTGTAAATGACTTTGTTGTTTCCAGACAGACTATCTTGTTCCTCTGGCACCGCTATAACATGCCTCACAGTGAGGCAGATCAGCCTGATGCTGGATGACAAAGTTCGTCTAGGACGTCGAATGACGTAACGATATTTTGGATTTTTCAATGTAAATTCTACGTGAACGAATACTTACGTCTCCATTCTAAGTAAGATCTCTGGTGAGAAAGTGTTGAACCAGATAAGAGAGGTCAAGTTTGCCTCTATAAGACACGTGCGACGTAACGTCCTTTATCAACGTCTCTGTTACAAAACTATGACCAAAAAAGTAATTTTGTTTCAAAACAGTGTAAAGATGCATTGACTTCACATTCATTGATTGACTTTGCTCATACATATAGATATTTATGTCGAAATTAAAATCCTCATATCAAATGTCAAAGAACTTTTTTTGAAGAGTATACTAGTCAAAACTTCTAACCGGCCACTTTAAAAACAAAGATATTTTTATCTGTGGTGTTTGGATTTTCGTGAAATTTGCTGTGTGAATTTTTAAGCATCTTTCCGGATGATTTTGGTGAAAAGTTACCGTTATTTCATTGAATTTAATGCGTGACATGAAAAAAGCTCAAAAAGCTCTAAATTCACACATAGCTCAAAATATTGTCAATATAGCGATTTTTGCCTCGTGGGTCGTTAGCTGCAACATAGACTAGGAAAAAAATTGAAAATGTTCGACAATTGGGCGCGGCATCTGGCCCTAGAAGAAGGTGATAGAGCTTATGTCTGCAGAAGATCGGTTCCTAAAAACAACACCTTCAACACATTTTTCTTCAAAAATGCATAAAATATAGACTGATAATTCCCGTTGAGCTACAAAATGTAGAATATGTGAAAAAAATCAGTTTGACACATCGTTTTTTTCACACCAGACCATATTTGAGCATATTCGCTAGATAAAATGGTTTGCCGGTTGAATTTAAACACCATTTTACCATGCCTCCTATTCTTTCGGTTTCTCCTGTAGTCAAAAGTCACACAAAATTGACAATGTTTTCCATTTTTTTTACTTGGTCTGGGTTGCAGCTAACGATTTGTGGAGTTTGATTTGTTGAAAGTGTAATATCCCGAGCTCTATTAAGATTTAGAGCTTTTTGAGCTTTTCCTTTGTTACACATCCAAATTTGTTTACTATTGGTAAATCATAATGGAAATCCACGTACATCATGCTTAAAAATTCACACATCAAATTTTCATTAAAATGTTAATAACTTTTAAAAAAGTTATCGTCATTTTTAAAGTGGCCGGTTAGGACTATTGGCCAGTATATTTTGTATTTATTATAAATAGTGGTTTTGTCGAACAAAATAATTTTGTTTAACTAAATTTTGTAATAAACGTAATTTTCTTTTCCCTTACAGCTGAAAAAAAAACTTGATCTATCCATAAGTAGGCGTATCTTTTAGGGTCACCTTATGGCCCAATTTGCCACAAGTGAGATTACGACACTCGGAAATGGTGAAATTGCTTTTCGTCAATTCAACTACTTAATACGATCTTCAAAGGAACAGTTTGCAAATATGTGGAAAATGAAATTAATCGTCACAATTCATTTTCACATTTACTTTCCAAAAATATATCTTCGGTTTTCTGCTAAAATAACATGGAACTATGTACAGCTAATGCTAATGTTGCAATTTTTTTAAACAGCCGATATAGTAGGCTTTAGGGGCATTAGCAACTTAGAATTATAAAATCTTTAAGGTAGTGGAACCGTTATAGTTCCGCAAAGTTTCCGAAGTCATAAACTTTAACAGTGTTAATCGAAGTTTCATAATGAGTTCATTAAGGAACATCGGTTAACATTGTGAACGATCATGCGTTTTGAAACGTTGCTAAACTATTACGGGTCCACTTCCTTTATATGTAATGATTTTGACAAATCTAAGATATTTTCATCTGTATTGTGTCTTGAAAAGAAGGCAAATATTCATATACTGAACACTTTTTTTTATATAGAGATTCGGCCGGAGGAAGTGTTGAAAATGCTATTAGAGTTACAAATTTACATGACTGTACATTCTAATTCCAGGGATCCATTCTAGATGATACATGTGTTGTGTGTTGTTGTCCGTGTTTGAGTCTCAGTCAAATGATGAGGGAAGTGGACCACATGATCGTACAGCCAGAGATATATGTCAAGCCCGTAAAATTCTGACGTCAACGCAAAGATCCGTCCCGCACATAGGCTCTTAGAGACATCGGCGTTCTAATCTGACCTTGATTGCAGCTTTTCTGTTGTTAGCAGAATCATTCAAATCTATGTATCTATCGCGAGTACTGTTGAATTTTTCAGGAAGCAGAATCGAGAGGGATTAATCCAAGTTCTAGGATCTTGTTTCCCAATCGATGTAAAATAATGAACCATGAATAAATAAATAAATATTTGTACTTTTGAGTAAGGAGTATAACGCTACTTTTGAGAGCAATTGCAGTTTTATCACGTCGGTTGGCGTACCCACTGAAGATTTCCTATTCAACGGTGAGAACATTTCAGTTACCAGTTGCTTATCTCACCTTAAAAGCGCATTACTTACGATTCTTCCACCCGTGGGGTGCCGAGTGGAAGTTGTTGAGTTAGCATCATTCTAAATGAAACGCATTCCCAAGATTCTAAAATTTGAAATCTGACTGAAAACCTCTTTGTTCGGAGTTCTTTTTTTTTCAACCGTGTTTTTGTTATAAAGATAACCAGATGATCCGTTTTACGATAACTGAATTGTACATATGTGACCCGTCAAGCGAAAAGGAACCACTTGGGAACTTCGTAAAATTAATATTTGAAAAAAAAAGAGATTGGCTCCAGCATAGGTCAACCATAAGACCTATTTTAGAAAAAAAAATATAAAGGAAGGTAGAAAAATCATTCTAGATTCAGAACATTTGTTGTCTGTGTGAAGTTTCGATCCGTGACAGTCTGTGCAGATCGCGCAGTCTGGCCAAGGTTGCCACTTTTCGCCACATCCCAGATGGTCTCTTTTCGCGTGACGGGTCATGTTTGATATTTTGCATTTTCCAGTAAACAAATTTACATTATCATGTACTTTAATGGGTAAGTTTTATTGACACTGTTTTTACATCAGATAAATGAAAACGACAAACGGAAGATTGCCAATTAAGAATATATGATATCATTTGTTGGAGCCATCGTTTGGAAATGAGATTTAATGCACCGTGATACCCTTAATACTTGATACTTAATACCCCTGTCGATTTTCAGTGAAAGACCATACGATTTTGTAAGCTGCAATTTATTAACAACAATTTTTACTCGCACGAAAGTGAAATACAGTGGTTGATCCAGCGAGGGTGGGGTAGGGTGTCGAATTGTAGTGGCCCCCCTTTTGTGTAGTGTTCGATTAACAGGAACTTCTAAGTATACAAATAAAACAAATGATGATGTGCAGAATTTGAGCAATAAGTCCGACAGTATCCCTATCTATATAGATAGGGATACTATAGGACTGATTACTCGAGCTCCAGGTCGACATCGAACCGCCTTTATAGAAACCCTGGATCCGCCGCTGAAATACTAGTAGCCCAGGAACATCACAAGCAAATGCATTTACCGATCGCTGGCCACGGACTTTGACCCAGGACTTAGCAAACTAAATCAACCTTCATCCTACTGAGTTTTATATTTTATTATTTATACTCATTATTCAGTGACGAATACGTATCAGAGCAGTGAAGAGAATTGGGTCAAAGATTGGGTCAAGTATTTCTGGCCCGCTTTCGGGTCGGGCGTAGACTGGTCTCACTATCAAATATCAGAATAGTCTATTCTAGGCTATTTTGATAGTCTTGTTAATGGGATCAGTCTAGAACCAGAAATAAATTGGCCCAATTCATTATGGGGAAATTCAAATGGCAGCCCGGGAGTCGCGTGAGATGATGTAATAATCTAAAATTGACTGTAATATGCATGCGCAGAAAAGACATTCATGTGAACGGAGTTACCCACTGGTGGTAGTTAACAAACGTCATATTTACCGCTACAATAATTTACCATGAAATATCGTTATCCAACTAAGAAATTTGATAAACTCGTGCAAAATACTATTTATTAGTATTTGTTGTTTAAAGTAATAGAGAACATATGTTTTTTGTAATCGAATTGTTGTGCACTATTTTCGACGCCATTTTGGAACCCAAGTATCACCGGCCTGACCCAGGATCAGAAGCTTCGAGGTTACAAGGTTAAAATGACATCACTATAGGTAAACCATGCTATTCGAATGTTTATAAACAGACTTTCGACGAGTTAATATAGATTAATTGGGACCAACGAATTTTTTGCTGCAACGGTCTCTAACTATACTGGAAGATCACAGAAACGCAAAGCCACTAGTATTTTTACCATCCTCTGAACTACATCTGTAAACGTCATGTGTCATAGCGTAGAAGTAACAAGCTTTTCAAACCGACTTAATAAAAGAAAAACTAAAATTGAAACGACAAAAAGCATTAATATCGATAGGGAGTAAATAGTGTTTTTCTTGTTGAGATTCTTTATTCTATCAGTATATAGGTGATTTCATTTATAATTAAGTACCGTTATCTCACGCTTGTTAAATTTCAGTTCAAACCACCCCTACTCCTGGCTAAACCACATTTTCCCGCGTTTTCAAATACCACGGTTGGACTATAGTGTCGAAACCAAGGTAATTCTGATGGAAACCCGGTTAACTCGGGTCGAAACCGAGTCCGATACGAACTTACCCTATGAGGAGGATTAAATAGACGTTGTATTCATGGTATTAATCCTTATTGCCCCGGCAGGGCGGACCCTAAGTAACGGGTCGTTGCATTTTTAAAAAGTTTAGATAAGTCAGCTTTTGTTCACAATTACTTACTTCTATGCAAAGTCGGCGTAAATAATTTGAGACCTTAAATCGTAGGTTGGTTAACAAACCCTTGTAACTCCAGCTGAAGTTACGAGGATTTGTTAACCGAACGTTGAAATGTATTCACGTTCTCTGAGCACGTGAACCCTTTTGGTTTAAGGGTATAATTATTTGCACGCGTTAACGATATCTGCGGATTTACTTTTGAAAGAACCCAATGTCATGAAAATTAATCTCGCAAAATTACGTCACGGCTAAGCCAGGACCTGCCAGTTGAATCATAGGCAGAATATACGCTCGAACACAAACACGAAAAAAACTTAGATGGACAACCGAGTTATCGCAACTACAACCTGTCAAGGCCGCGCGGTCAATATTTAAGACCTTTAAGAGAAGTTCAATACAAGAAACTTGAAATTTCAAAGACCGTCTTAATGATCAAAATTTAACCCTTCGGAATATTGAAAGGCCTGTGCTATGGTAGATCCAGGATTTGTGTTCAGACCAAGTATCAGATGGCCAGTTACAAAAGGGTCCAATGTGCGTGGCCAAATGGGCGGTTCACTAAAAAAACAAACAACAGTACATCAAGGCCCCAGCTGTGATAGACTACATGTAAGCTGCTCGTTAAGCTCGGTACTAGGTAGTGTACCCGCTCATCTGAAAAAAAGAACGGCCGAAAGGCGTAACTCCCTTTTCGCAAATAACGCAAGTGCATAAAAAATGTTCTGTTGAAAAATGACGTGGATGAATGATCAAAGCGTCGTTCTAACTCTATCTAACTCGGTTTTGAGAATTGAGAATTGTCTCCGCATTCTCCCAACCTCGTTAGATAATTTTTCCATACAAAACACTAAGTATGTATTCAGTATATATATCAATGTCGTCAATTTATTACTATTAAATCGCACATGTAGTTCCAGCTTGTTATTGTTTGTAGTCGCGATTTTTTATGGCAAAACGACAGAAATAAGGACTTTTGCCCCATCATTATATTCGTCATACGTTACAATAGGAATAAAAGTACTGATAGTACTGAAAGTACTTAAAATTTGTAAGATGAGAAGTGGTCAATTAAAGCCTGTGGAAAGAATGACTTCCTGAAGTTTCTTGTGGTAAACATAGTTGAAAGAAGGAATTGAATTATCGTTATTAAGTCATAATTTCTTTCTGACATTGATTTGTACCATAACACTAACATAGCCCTGCCTTTGTGATAAAAAGGCACTCACGAACAATTTCCTCCTAGGACACACACTGGGTCGATTTCATTTGACGATGAATGATTTTAATGATGGTTTAATTTCGGAGTACAAATGAATGAACCATGAGTAAGTTTTGAATGAAATTAAGGGAAGGTAATCCATTATCGCTAATTTTGTTTAAAATTAACAAAAATAGCGATAATTATTACCCCACCCCTTAACAAAATATGCATTTCTCAAATATAGCAGTAGCCTACACAATTTAATTTAGCCAGTTGAATCGTGATTTTTCTTTTGAAAGAAGGTGTTGCTCTTATCCTTTAAATTGATTTTGGAGCATTTATGAATGGTTTGAGTGACGTGGCCTGTTGAGGAGGCGATTGAGAATGGTTTTGATCGTGTTTAATGTCAATTTAATGAAGTGATTAACTGTAATGAGGTGTCCGCGAGTCCTTTGCAATCCTGAACTGCAGCATAGGTGTTTGAAATAGTCTAAGCTACTCGATTTACTTCCCAAACCTGATTATAATTGCAGCTTTAAAAGCTGCGTATGTTCGAGCTAATTAATGCGTTATATGATATCTCGTCTAATTTTCATGAACATCTTTCGATGCCTTGAATGGGCTTTTCGGTCAGCTTCAATTTGTCATTTTCTGATTTTTATATCCGTTATAAGTAAATCAAAATGTGCGCCCTATGGTATCTGAACGGTGTGATTCTGCTATGCAGGCGAAACCCTGTAAATATACAGTTTTCTCTATTTGTGGTTGTACAACCCGAGATGTCGTACCTACAACTTGAATAATGCCCTACATACGATATTCCGGTCATTAACTTACAGCTTACCGGCTTCAGGCTCCAAAGAGAGGCAAGGCTTTCAACTGTGCTCGTTTTTCTTTCCGGGTGTGGCTAATTATATTCTGTTTTGTAACAACTGAAAGCTGTGTTTCAGATATAAAGGCAGAACGGCATCGAATACACATAGCTTTCGCACTCCATCGTTGTTCGCCGGTAAAAAAGTAGTACCTACAGCCCGGGGATGAAAAAAAGTCTATAGGAGAGTTGATTGTTATTGTTTATATTGAGAATTTCCCGCGCATGCGCATTACTGGTAGGCAAAAAGAGTCAGATCTCTATGCGAGAAGACAATTAAAACTGGTTCAAAATCAACCGTTCATTTAAATTTAAGATTAAAAGAAAATTAAATATTATTTACAAGTACGAATGTTTCCCGCTAATGATCAATCATATTTAAAGAATCCCGGATAAAGAAAAAACGGCACTGAAACTCGAATCAGCTCAGTATAGGTAAGATATACTATATTTCGTTTATGAGAGAACAAAAAACGTAAATACAACTTAATTAATGTCGAATGCGCGATATATCAGTTGCTCAACAGCGATTTGTTTGCATTCATTTGCATTTCTGGGTGGTTATCTTTCGACGAGAAATATTCTTTCACAGACAATGTCATGTGATGACAACTGCATAATCAAAAGGTTGGGTGATTTATCTAAATTTTGACACCTTTGTAAACAGGGAATAATCATTAGAAATGTACAATCCAATAACTTGAATATTGGATATTTTACTATTTGTGTATGCAACTCCGGGTAGATCTTTCTGCCTACAGCGGTTACCCGGATGTAAACATCACGTGACCCGTGACGTCATCCGTCAACTCATGTATAGTAATAGCGAGCGCGAAGCGAGCGTTTATGGTAACGTGAGTTGTTCTATTCTATTCTATTTTACTGTCAAACGAAAAAATCGTGTCATTTCTCACCCGGAGTGAATTCACTTGCAGGATAGAAAAAAAAGTAGAAAATTGTTTTGGAAAAATACCTCAATGTATCGTTCGCGAAGGAAAGATTTAAAAATTGAAAAATAATTTAAGCTATCCCGTTAAAACGAGGTTTCTATAAAAGTTTTATTTTCTACCGGAAGCAACAAAACAAAGCCAAAAGCGAGGCCGACCGAAGCGATTCACGCGGTAATGCCCACAAAATGTTCATTAGTGTTAGTTATACAGAATGACAAGGCTAATTTTAACATTCTTACCTTTAGTCCTAACACGTTTACGACCTGGAACATGTTTAACCCCCAGATTTACATGATGCATACATGTTAAGATTAAAATGTCAACACAAATATTCTTGATGTCATCAATAATGGACAATGACGTCACGAATAATTTAGTCTGGAAATTTTATTTTTTCAATCATAGACTTGAGGACTTGTTATGCATGCAAGATGTTTCTTACGATTTTCAATGTGTTTAATATAGAAAAGAGTGACTATAGTTGCCTTGAAATAACCAAAACAAGAATGTTACTATTTATTTTTTTCAGGTCATGAGAAAACATTGTGGGAAAGAAGGAAATGCTAGTTTGTAAAGTTTATGTTAATACATTTTCCTTTGTTGTTGTTGACGCCTGTACAAGGACCCCTTTTCAAGAGCAGCTTTTTTAGCCTGAAGATAATATATTAGTGTAATTTCAGTTATGTTGAAAAAGGTTTGCCTTTAGAGATAAATCTTTACGTTTTTGCTAAAATGTGATTAATCAGAGCTTAAGAAGAAGTTATGTCTCGATTTCAAATAGTGTGGAACTTCATCTCTTTACGGGTTGGCCTAAAAAACGAAATGGACCACGAAGCACGAAATGGGGCGAAATGGACCTTCTGTCGGCGAAATGGACTTTTATCATTCCTTGTAGGTCAATTTTTTTATATATCATACAGTTAAATATTAATCATATAGGAATCTATTGTATCTTTCAATATAATTTTACCGGTTGGAATTGTAATTGAAGGATTTTTTTTACCATTCTACTTTGATTTATATGCGTCGTCGGCCGCGAAACGGACTTCTTTATTTGCAATAAAATCACTTAGATTAATATATCTTCCTAAAGTGACTTCATTTAAGATCATTATGGTGTTTTGATGAATTAATACGAGATAGAAAGAAATTGACTTCTAAGAGCCCTACATTTAGACCAACATGGAGCACAGAATTGACATTTTGAGGCGGAGGATGTCGAAATAGAGTTCAAGTTATGGGCTGGGACTATTACAGGAAATCATCAACTTACAGATTTTATCCTTCAATTAAGATGATCATCGCTTTAATATAGCAGGGATTTTTCTTTTGTTATTTTTTTTAAAGTATTCAA
Organism: Fragum whitleyi; assembly: GCA_948146395.1. Lineage (NCBI taxonomy): Eukaryota > Metazoa > Mollusca > Bivalvia > Cardiida > Cardiidae > Fragum > Fragum whitleyi. Next base: position 8,999,220 of record OX411546.1, read on the forward strand.
ATAACTGATAATACCATTTTATTACTCAAGTCTGATTAGTCACCAATGATCCATTTCGTCAGCAGGCAGACATTGGCCTTAAATCTAACAGGTAAAAGTTTAAATCACGACAACTACAATTTGAATAAGATCAATCACCATTAAGACATTAGATGTTATCATTAAAGGCAAACAATCGACCATTTACTTTCATTTCACTGCTTTTTGGTATATATATAAAAGTCCATTTCGCCGTGAGAAGGTCCATTTCGCTCCATTTCGTGGTAATGGTCCATTTCGTATTTTAGGCCAACCGTCTCTTTACTGATGAACGGATCACAATGTATTGGAGGAATAGATTGTTCATCAGAAACATACAATCTACTCAATACATTATTGGTGTTATGTAATGGTGCTTATATAAAATAGACAAGGTAGTAGCCTACTTCAAAATTAAGTGGAATTTAATACCCTATGTAGAGCCTTGCAGAAAATGCAATTTCTATGTGAAATTTCAAGCAGTTCCTTAGAAATTTTTTTATATTGATCAAGACGAATTTCTTTCACGTTATTGATTTCAAAAGCTCTAAGTTTATCAGCTTCATTTAAATGAACGCAATTTAGGTCTACATGATTTAAAATTCGAAAACCCTTTCTGATGTTAAGTGAGCCATGTACAATCGGAACATAAAACATTGATATTTGATAGAAATCCAGGCTCATTTAAATATATTCATTGATTTTTCCTAGAGTTTTTTTTAGACAATTTAGGAAATCTCACCCAGTTCAGAAATAATGATTTCATTTGTTAATGTCTACATAAATTTACACTATGACTAAGTCACTTGTTTTCCGTCTTACTAGTATCTGTGGTGACTTCCGTTTCTTTTCCAGCAGAGATATTACAAAGGGTTTTTTTTGCGTAAATCTTACGTCACTAAATTTGTTTTTAGTAAGACATAACAGATTGAAATGTGCACTGAATAATTGAAATTTAATTTTGCAACTGATAGATCCTAGGATTACGCACTAAACTATGAAATACATGTGCTCTCTCTCTCTCTCTCTCTCTGTCTCCCTCTCTCTCTCTGTGTGTGTGTCTCTGTGTCTGTATCTGTCTCCCCTCTCTCTCTCTCTCTCTCTCACACACACTCTCTCTCTATCTCCCTCTCCCGTAACAAATAATTTGTCAATCCAGTACACAAATTGCTGCGCTCGCTTTTAAGGCTTTGCCTTATTTCATATTACGACATTTCGGTTATCCATCAACAACCTGATTTTTTCTACAACCATAAATCTCTTACAGTCTCAAATTCTGTCTTTTCCATAACTGACTTTGGGTCGATGACGCCATATGATTGTGACTTAATCATTTCGATCCCCGCTTACTATGTTCACTAGGGAAAAAAATATTGTGCTGTTTTAATCAGGAACTACTGTCTGAGGCGGACTCAGAGATGAAAGTGGACACCTTGTCCAACATTCAGTTTTTTGAAGACGGTTTAAGAAATATCCCCGAGGTCGCTAGAGGCAAGGGAATCCACCGAACTACAGGTGGCAATATCAAGGAAATTAAAAAAATAAATAATAAACATTAAAAATATTTAGCAAATATATATTTTTTTGTTAAAAAGTTTTGATTTCGCCACCTATGCAAAGAACTTGATTTAAATATCTAAATGGGGAGGAGTGTATTTCTCATTAAATATATGAGATAAAATGTCACCGTAAGACTTGATTAGTTTTAAATTTCTGGGCTTATTCACAAATTTTACATATTTTTATTTTTTTAATTTATAATAATTGATTTCCTTGATTTATTATAGTAAAATTTTGAAATCATATCACATTACTTTTTGTTCATAAACATTCAGTTTTTGTAAGCGATCAACTTGATATCTTTCAAAACATTTCCTGAGAACATTATTATTTTTTACCAGTTAAGAAAAATCAAGTAAACCAAAATGCTAAAGAAAGTCAAATGAAAATAAACGAAGAAAAATAATGATTAAATGCACGCTAAAACAACTGATAGTTACCTTGGTATGTACATATATGGAATATTTTATATGTTTGTTTACACTTAAGAATAAATAACCTGCGTAATATGTCTGTGTTGTTAAGTAAGGATGGAGATAAAGTGAACTTGGTCGCTTGGCGCCAAATTTTAAGAAACGAAAGTTGTTTTTGTCCTGTCAATCCCTTTATATAAATTCTTTATATATAACCAACAAGAATGAAGATTTTTAACCGTTTACAGAGAACTAGGGATTAGCCATAATTCACACTCAAAACAATGATTTCTCAGAAAATAGTCTACATCAAAACGGGGATTTACAAACATTAGGAAAGCCCCCCTCTCTCTCTCCAAGACCCCAATTGTTTAGTTTTTAGGTCCTTTTGTTGAGCCTACAAAATCAAACTCTGAATATAAGAACATCTTAGTGCCCCAATCCTAGGTCCATCGTGAAAATGTTGTATCAGGGAAAAAATTAGCACCCGTCCATTTGTCTTGCTCGTTGGCCGAGTGGTTAGTGCGCTCGACTCATAACCTGGTGGTTGCGGGTTCGAGCCCCACCGGCGACGGGTAGTGTATTTGGGCAGGACACTTTACAGACAGGCCCCCAGTCCACCCAGCTGTAAATGTGGATAGCAGTGGTTAGAAACCATTGCCTCTCTCTCTTGTGTAGGATAAGATCTGGAATGAGTTAGGACCATGATGGAAATAAGAGTCATACGACCCTTTATCTTGTTATCCTCAAGTAAAAAAAAATAAATAAAAAAATTGCGACTAGAAAATGCATTGGGCAAGTAAAATTTGCAAGCTAGGGGCCCAGGTGGTGAACTGAAAAAATGTGTTGAGTTTCCTAGTATATGAAAAGATTCTAGAACATTTAAATTGAGTACGGGCTTTTTTTTCGACAGCTTTTACTTTCGATATCTATGTGGAAACACATTAACTGACAGACTGACCTATTTTTCGATAGGATGTTTATCTCTTGCAACGGGCGCGCATTTCTGGAATTAGTCGGCTCTTTTCTGATTTTATGATTGCTCTAAACTCGAATAAGAAAAAAAAAGTTTTTGTTTCCGGCTGACAATTTACCCATTCGATTTCGTTTTTCTTTCATTTTTGTCCTCAACTTATCTAACTTCTTATTTAAGAAAAAAATTAAACGGGGGTAAAGTCAAAATATCTGGTTCTACAGAAACAAGTACACCAGAAGTGTTCTATTCGGTCTGCGCTTTCATTTCAATATGGCTGCTCCCATAATGTAAACTGTCATTTGATAGCTCAATTTAGTTCAATAATGTGGCAATTTGTAGAGGGTGTGAGTAAACCTCAGTTTAAAATTGTTATCACCCTATTGTGTAGAAAATACAATGGGAAAAGAAGAAATGTTTCTTTACTTTACAAGCACAAGGGTGTAAAATCTCAGAACTCACTTCTTCAAATCAGATAATGGATTTTTTTACTTAAAAAAACTGGGCTCCTAGATTTTGGGCTGGGCCCCTAAGTTTTAAAAGTTAGGGGCCCAGTTGGCTCTTGTGAGGAAAACGTTAATGTTTTTCCCTGTTGTATACTTGTCCTATTTTCATGCACCAAGATGTTGAAAGTCTGCACAGAGTCGGTGTATACAAGAAACATGTCTTAAATTACCAAAAATTCAATTGGCTTATAACAGTTTAAATGGTTATTATTTTGATAGAACTTTATTTGGTGTTTTTTGTCTTCAAATTGTAAATTGATGGTCAGTCTAGATCAAACAAATAATATAATAGGTTTAACCTATGGACAGGATAAGTAGTTTCAATTTAATGTAGTACAGCTGCTGTATTCAATAAGAAAGCGTCTGCAGCCCAGAATATTGCTTTAAGGAAACTGGTCTGATTAAATCATCAAATTGAAGTTGTCTCTCTGATCTGATAGTCTTTGTTTCTATAAATGGGATTTGCCATTGCTTTTAACATTTTCAGTCATATGTCAGCAACTGGAACTTGTATTTAACTAACAAACTCTACCATTACAATATTTCCTAGCCAAGTCTGAGCTGCTTACCAAATAAGGTCAACGATTATCTACCCATTGTTGGGTGATAAATGTCTAAAGAATGGGTGCCTCCTATGGGGATCGACCTTGTGACTCTGATTGAAGACCCACATACATGTCTAAGAAAATGCTAGATCGATTCAGTGGTAAAAAGCCTGTAGCATATAACATAAATTCATAACATAAACCATTGTTTATTCTAGGCAAGGGATTGGGGGATTCCCCCACTTTTTTCAAAGATCCCCCATATTTCCTGGATTTGTGGGGGACTATAACCAAAGAGCTTGAATTACCACATTTTGAATTGCTGTCAATTTTGTGCTGAAATCCCCCACATTTTTGAAATCCTAGAATAAACACTGATAAACTTGTGTCAACTGAGAAAATAATACCAATGGAAAATGATCAAGTAAACTGTTTCCAAATCGTTACGGATGCAGACCCAGGAGGTTGTTGTACAACATATATTTAGCTTAGGATATGTAGTTACAATGTTTTTGCAGTCAAATATTGGATATTGATTATATATTTCAAATGAACTGAAATGGTTTTTTTGTAGTGAAAATATAAGAGGATGGGCTACTAGGAGGGCATTTGTCACCATTAGAGGAATGTCTAAACTCTCAATGGTGCAGATACCACATGTTGAGGCACAACAGCTAAAAGAACCCGTAGAAATAACGTTTCAGGAGTCAAAATGCAGATTTTGCCATTGGATATCTTTTCCTTCCAGCCTAATCCCATATTTTATCCTAACGTTAGTTTGCGACAACAATGCTTTATTTTAGCGCGAAAAACTAGTGTTTTATTTCCCCCAAATGCGTAGTATGACATCATTTGTTGAAGGTTTACAAAATGAGAATGAGATTTTAAGAAAAATCATGCTTCTTTTAAAAGACGTGACTGGTTTTTGGCCTATAATTTTTGTAATTTACTAGAATGATGATTTTGATTTAGATCAATAAAATATCATTAATAAAAAAGAACAAAATAAATAAATAAATGGAATGAAAAAAAAAATAAATGGTGAAATCTTGAGAGATCATCATCTCATTTCCCATACTAGTTATTTGTTGGTTTATATTTCGTTGCTTAAATTAACTTCTGGATAGGCTTAGTAATGTTAATTTATTTCACACCTAAACAAGTTAGACCAATGACATTTATTAGCTCACCTGAGCACGAAGTGCTTAGCTATTGGGATTGTAGAATGTCCGTCGTCAGTCGTGCGTCGTCTGTTGTGCGTTGTCCACAATTTCTTTAAACATCTTCTCCTCCTTAACCAGTGAGCCAATCTTGATGAAACTTGGCAGGGATGTTCCTTGGGTCAAGCTCTACCAAAGTTGTCCAAATAAATGAAATCCACCCGTAACTTTCCCTTAACCCTTAACAAAAAGGGTGAAAATATGAAAATCTTTAAAAATCTTCTTCTCTGAAATCAGAAGGCAGACAGCTTTCATATTTGGTATGTAGCATCATCTAGTGGACCTCTACCAAGTTTGTTCATATCAAAACCCTGGGGTCATTTTTGGGCTTTGCCCGGGCCCAACCCTTTTTACATAGAATCAAAGAGCGAAAATCTTTAAAAATCTTCTCCTCTGTAACCAGATGGCAGACAGCTTTAATATTTGGTGTGTAGCATCACCTAGTGGGCCTCTACCAAGTTTGTTCATATCAAGGTCCTTTGGTCATATTTGGGCTTTGCACTGGTGCATCCCTTTATCTCTTATGAGCACGAAGGGTAAAAAAATGAAAATCTTCAAAAATCTTCTTCTTTGAAACCAGAAGGCAGAGAGCTTTCATATTTGGTATGTAGCATCATCTAGTGGACCTTTACCAAGTTTGTTCATATCAAGACCCTAGGATCATATTTGGGCTCCACCCGGGCGCAACCCTTTTTACATAGAATCAAAGAGCGAAAATCTTTTAAAATCTTCTTTAATCGAAACCAGAGGGCACACTGCTTTCATTTTTGGTATGTAGCATCATCTTGTTAGCCCCTACCAAGTTTGTTCATATCAAGACCCTTGGATCATATTTGGGCTCCACCCGGGCGCATCCCTTTCAGCTCATCTGAGCACGATGGGTGAAAATGGAAAAAACCTTAAAAAATCTTCTTCTCTGAAACCAGAAGGCAGACAGCTTTCATATTTAGAATGTAGCATCATGTTATGGACCTCTTCCAATTTTGTTCATATCAAGATCCTGGGGTCACTTTTGGGGTCCATCCGGGTGCATCCCTTTTTACATCAAAGAGCAAAAAGGCATATCTGTCTTGCTCTTCGCTGAAAAGGTTCAATGGTATTGATCTTAGGCAATTATCTTCTTTTTGACATCTGCCTATCTAATTAATGTGATGTCCCAGGGGTCATAGAGACTCAGGTGAGCGATCTAGGACCATCTTGGTCCTCTTGTTTTGTATCATGTGAGAGTGAAATATCTGGATCCATATTGTACAACCAGAATGAGGCTGCTATGCAATATGTATTTTATTCCTAAACGAGGCAACCTATATTGTACGATGAAAGTGAGACAAGCTATATTGTATGATGAAAGTGAGACCGCAGTACCGAATATCGATATCATTACTTTGCGCAACTCTTTCATTGTATTAAGACCTCTATTCAGGGGTATTGAAATACGTTTGGTCTTGAGAAGATTGATGTGGGCTTTGAAAATAAAAGAAGAATGCTAGTCACATTGAAACATACAAAGTGTTGTTGCTTCTTAATTTCAGAAAAAACATTTGTCAACATGAAAAATGTACATTTCACGTGATGATGGTCAGTCAATCTGTTTTATAATTGTTAAGTACATATTATAATCAGTAAGCACTGTTCAACTTGACACTTGAAATAAACATTTAACTGAGGTCCTTATTTTTGAAACAGTTGTTTCTTTCAATTTCCATCAGCCTGAAGTACCTGTCGGCCCTAAATCTTTCAGGTCCTCCAAGAAAAGTAAGGATAGTATATAGCAATTTAAAAAAAGTTTCGAAGGAAAAGTCTTTTTCCCAGTACTTGATTTGTAGTATGACTAGAACTTCCTCAAAATTGGTAAATGCCTTCTCCCTGTTTGTATTTTCAGGTTTGCCAGCTGCAGTAAGAAGGTTAAGGGTTAAAAATGGAGCAGGGAAACGGTCCTTCAGAAACAGAGAAAGAAGGTAAATACCACATTTCTCCTAGTTAACGCTCCAAGGAGCTAAACATAACATGGTCAGGGAGATTTTATTAAGTATGCATTCTCGGATTTAAAAAATCATGACAAGCTATGTTTATTAGGCCCTTAAATTTGAAGTGAATTTCCTCTACACAATCATATAAATGATTGTTTAGAGGAAATTCATTTCAAATTAGAGAAGAAGTCTCAAAAAGTTCCTAAAATTAGGCATTTGAAGTGGGTTTCATAGCAAAGAATGTAGGGGTGCTACTATAAGGGAGGGCACTTTTATTAGAGGAAATATGGTAAGTTTAATTTACATTTACAGCCTTTTTGAGCTTGGCTATTTTCACAAAAAAAAATCTGAAGAATCATGATCATTTTGTTTGCACTGTCTTCAGGGATGTGGAAGTACAGAATTTCTCCACTTGTCCCCAGACAAGTAAAAGATGATTTTCTACTTGTCCCGCATCAAAAAAGTTTCTACCCTTTGATATAAACAAAATGATCTCTTAAATCTGTTTAGCACCATTCTGATATTTGTTCTGGTATTTTCTTGTCCATGGTTAAGTGGCATAGAAAGAAGTACTTGTCCGCAGGTGGACAAACCTGTGTTGGACAAATCAGGCATGGGAAATCCACACCCTTGGTTGTGACAAACTTTACCCATGTTCATATTTCTTTTTTTATGCCCCCGATAGGGAGGCATCATAAATTTGACTTGTCCGTCCGTCCGTCTGTCCGTCCGTCATTCCGTCCAAAAACTTTAACATTGGCCATAACTTCTAAATCAAAGCGGTGTCGGGGGCATTGTCATCTTACAGTGACAGCTCTTGTTTGCTCTGCTGTTTTCTAAATAAAGCAAGAGGTATTGTGATCATTTTGGCGCATTTGTGTTGACCTTGTTGTTGGTGATGGTACGACAAACTTTTCTTTTGAATAGTATGAATACCCAACAGTATTGAGTAGTGAAATAAAAGGTAATACTTCATATTAGACAGGACTCCAGATACAGGGGAGTTATGATAATCTTATTGGTTATTTCTCATCCAAACCCTGTGTTGTTGTTACTCATTGGAAGTATCTTGATACCTTTAAGATAAAAGTTCCGCAAAGTTTCATGAGAAGTAATGATCTTCTTTATATATTTGGTAAGCAGAGGGAAACTGCTAAACCAAAAAAGCTAACATTTCAAATAATTTCAATTTCAACATATAATTTAAACATTTCAAGTTAAGGTCATGTTATTAGGTCAAGGTCATATACAAGCATAACTTTTGACTATTAGTCTGTAACTCCTTTGTCCCCCAAAACTTCAAGATTGGGCATATTTTTAATTGGTAATGGATCATGGTCTTCAAATTTCATATGAGAATAGCCTGTAACATAATACCACTTTTGAAAAGGTCATTATTCAAAGTAATTTTTTAAGGTAAATGTATTGAACATTCCTGCCAAATGGTAATGGTGTTAAACAAACACATCTTGTTTGGTGATAGGAATAAAAAGTTTGTTTAAAAGAAAAACAAAAAGTTCTGTGTGAAAAAGGCTCTGATACTTGATTTTGTTTGAGACAACATGAACTTTTTACCTCATCTTGAATAGAAATTTTATTGAATTCACAACTGTCAAAAGATGCAGATCTGCTTTTCAGGACTAAAACCTAATGAAGTAATGATACAGTGATTTTCCCATCTTTGAACAGATCTTGTCAACAATGTCAAAAAATGCCATTTTCCCAAAATCAGAAAAAAAATCCAATTGACAAGAGTCAAGAGTTGGGTGAAGTAATAAAAGTAATAAAATTTCAAAATGTTTCTTTTACGAGGGTGGATAAAAAAAATAAGTGGACTTTTACTATAACTTTGGAATTTCCCTGCAAGAAATAAATGTAATTTTGTACACATCACAAATCATTTAATGTTGACAAAATATCAAATTTACAAGAGTCTGCTATGAATTTGACATAAAACATCCAACAATTGATATACCTGGGTAGGTGCCGCTGGCGCAACCCATTTTGTAACGTTTCTTCCTAGTGTTACTACCTGTAATTGTCTCCTCATTTCTGACCAAACACTTCTAAACTTCGCCTATTTTCGTGTTGACGTTATGTGTTAGGATATTTAAAATTTAAGCATAATCCATTTGCTTTTTTCGAGTTCAAAGTCAATAAGCAAAGGGCATGCATCAATTTTTGAACTTCGAAATGACGGCACTGGCACAGCCAGAGACAACCAGTTAAGAGGGGGTAAAGCCAGTCTAAAACTATTGGTTCTCAATATAACCCTATTCTGTGGTTACTATTTGAATCATCTTGACAAGATAATTTCAATGAGTACCCACAATATAGGACTTGTGAAAGTATTGATGGAATATCTATGCCCGCCTTTGAAGAAGAGGGGGTATATTGCTTTGCACTTGTCAGTTGGTTGATCTGTTGGTCCATCCATTAGTAGACTGTTTTTTGTCCGGAGCATATCTCAAAAAGTATGCAAGCTAGAATCATGAAACTTAATAGGTGGATAGATCTTATCGAGGAGAAGTGCAGTGCACAAGAAGCATAACTCTACTCATCATATTTTGTGAGTTATTGCCCTTTGTTGATTGACATAGAATAGGCTATTGACCTGCTTTTATGGGAGGCATATATGTTTTACTAACATCTCTTGTTTAATGTGAAATCCAAAATGCCCTTTTTATCTATTGCTCTGAGATCCTGTATATGCCTCATTTTTCAGTACCATTGATTATATATATTTTACAGATGATATGGATCTATTTTATGGTGATGTTCTAGACTCCACAATGAAAACAGACAGCCAAAATGAGGACATGGAGGTTAGTGTTGTTTGAAATCTACACTAGATGAGATGGACCAATCCAAATACAAAGATATAGAAGATTTCATCAATGGGATTTAGTACAAAATTATCATAAGTGCTTTTATTTTGGTTTTCATTAGGTTTGCATTTGGATGGCTTAGCTCAAAATAGTAATAACTGTCTAATTTTTAGCTCCACTGGCCGAAAGGCCAGCGGGCTATTGTCATGGCGAGGTGTCCGTCGTGCGTGCGTGCGTCCGTCCGTCCTTCTGTCCGTCCGTAAACTTTTACTTTAAAAATCTTCTGCTCATTAAGTACTGGATGGATTCCAATCAAATTTCACAGGAATGTTCCTTGGGTGACCCTCTATCAGATTCCTTCAAAGATTTTGAATCGGTTGAAAATCATGGCTGTAGTGGGCGTGGCTAATTTCCATATATAGTAATAGGTGGCTTTTCTCAGAAACTAATTGATGGATATTTACCAAACTTCACATGAATTATCCTTGAGGGGCCCTCTATCAGCCTACAAAAAATTATTGTGATCAGATGAAAAATATGTATTTTATGGGCGGAGGTCATTTCTCTATATGTTATATAGTGAAAACTTTGAAAATCATTTTCTCAGAATCTAATCGATAGATATCAACCAAATTTTACATGAATGATACTTGAGTGACCCTTTATCAGTATAGCAAAAATTATTGTGATCGGATGAAAAATGTATATTTTATTGGCGGAGGTCATTTCTCTATATGTTTTATAGTGAAAACTTTGAAAATCATTTTTTCAGAACCTAGTTGATAGATATAAACCAAATTTTACATGAATGATACTTGAGTGACCCTTTTTCAGTATAGCAAAAATTATTGTGATCCGATAAAAAATATATATTTTATGTGCGGAGGTCATTTTCCTATATGTTATATAGTGTAAACTTTGAAAATCATTTTCTCAGAACCTAATTGATAGATATCAACCAAATTTTACTAGAATGTTTTTCTTTAGTGATCCTTTATCAGTCTATTAAAAAATATTGTGATCAGATCAAAAATATGTCTTTATGGGCAGAGGTCATTTCTTCATATATAGGGTAAAACAAACTATCCTGAAAGGTTAAACAGATGAATTAGATATCATGGAAATTTTATTTCTGTGAAGTTGTATCAGTCTGCAAAAAAAATTTGATTAGATGAACAGCATATTTTTTTTATTGGTAGAGGGTATTATAACATATAAAGTGAATATTTGATCACCCTTTTGGTATCTTCTCAATGATGAATTTTTCTAGACTTGTTAAATTTAATAGGTGTAATGATCATAGATTAGAAGGAACAAAACCTTTGTTGAAATTCAAATGTATAGAAACATTAGTTGAAATAAGTAGCCTGAGAATACCCACTCAGAATTGGTGAGTTTAGTTGAACGAAGGGTGAATCTGCACAGAGTGTAAAATGATGTTCTGACCTCCTGACATTCAGAGTGGGGTAGAAAGAGTTGAGTTTACTGCACTCTAAGGCATTGGGCAGAATAAAATAAATATATTGGATTGAATATTTTACTTCTTACTATCATTAGTTAGAATTTTGTTTTGATGACAAACAATTGTGAAGTAAAATCTTTTAGTAGTGTTTAATTAAAAGTGGAAAGATCTACAATCAAAATTTTGTAGACCAACACCAGTATATTGTGCAGTAACATTCTGTTAGTTTTGAAATTCTTATATTTAGATTTTAACAAAATATCACTAGAATGATCCTTGGGTGACCCATTATCAGACTGCACAAATTTATTGTGATTAAATGAAAAATATTTGTGTAACACTGGTAGAGGTCAATTTTGTTATTCACTGATCATGAGTTTTTTATGCAGAAATATTTCAGCATATGACCCTTATTTACTTGAAATAAACATTCACTCATTCATTCAATTCAATTCTCGTTTAAACAGCTTTATCATCCTCTAATAGTCATTATTTGGATATTCAGGCCTGTGGAGCGAATCAGGCGCTCAAGCGCCACTAGTTTATAGCAGTTACAACTGATTCATGCTGAGCCATTATTAGTCCCCCACCGGTTACCGGTTGGGGGACTATAGGTTTGCTCGATTCCGTCTGTCCATCCGTCCGTCTGTCTGTCTGTCTGTCTGTCTGTCTGTCCGTCCGTCCTCCCGTCACACTTTTGTCCGGGCTATATCTTCTAAACCATATGTGCTAGCAACTTCAAACTTGGTACACTTATAGATCTCATTGAGGAGAAGTGTCATGTTCAAGAACGGTAACTCTGCCATGCCCACTTTTTGAGTTATTGCCCTTTGTTGATTTTAGCCTTACATTCTTGTCCGGAACATATCTCCTTAACTATGTGTGCTAGCAACTTCAAACTTTGTACACTTATAGATCTCATTGAGGAGAAGTGTCATGTTTAAGAACCGTTACTCTGCCATGCCCACTTTTTGAGTTATTGCCCTTTGTTGTTTTTAGCCTTAAATTCTTGTCCGGAACATATCTCATAAACTATTTGTGCTAGCAACTTCAAACTTTGTACACTTATAGATCTCATTGAGGAGAAGTGTCATGTTCAAGAACGGTTACTCTGCCACGCCCACTTTTTGAGTTATTGCCCTTTGTTGCTTTTAGCCTTAAATTCTTGTCCGGATCATATCTCCTAAACTATAATTGCTAGCAACTCCAAACTTTGTACACTTATAGATCTCATTGAGGACAAGTGTCATGTTTAAGAACTGTTATTCTGCCATGCCCACTTTTTGAGTTATTGTCCTTTGTTGTTTTTACCCTTACAATTTTGTCCAGATTATATCTTCTAAACCATAAGTGCTAGCAACTTCAATCTTTGTACACTGATAGATCTTATCGAGGACAAGTGTCATGTACAAGAACTGTTACTCTGCCATGTCCACTTTTTGAGTTATTGCCCTTTGTTGTTTTTAGTCTTACATTCTTTTCCAGATGATATCTCCTAAACTATAAGTGCTAGCAACTTTAAACTTTGTACACCTATAGATCTCATTGAGGACAAGTGTCATGTACAAGAACTTTTACTCTGCCACACCCACTTTTTGAGTTATTGCCCTTTGTTGTTTTTACCTTTATATTTTTGTCCGGAACATATCTTCTAAACCATAAGTGCTAGAAACTGCAAACTTGCTACACTTTTAGATATCATTGAGGACAAGTGTCATGTACAAGAACTGTCACTCTGCCATGTCCACTCTGCCATGTCCACTTTTTGAGTTATTGCCCTTTGTTGTTTATATCCTTACATTTTTGTCCCGTACTTATCTCCTAAACTATAAGCCCTAGCAACTTCAAACTTTGTACACTGGTAGATCTCATTGAGAAGAAGATCTAGTAAGTAGGAGATATATTATAAGAAAAGATTTTTTGTTATCCGGTGGGGGACTCCTGTATTGCATCGCAATACGACATGCACTTGTTTATCCATTGCATTGTTTTAGCTTGGGTGTTTCCAGAGAAATCTAGTTTATTGCTGTTGTCACTGTTGTTTGCATTGTTGCTGACAACTTGCATTTATATGCAGGGTTTTAGTGTGATATAAACAAAATAGAGTCCACAGGACTCAATCATTGGGATGTCTAGGGTCCTTTCTTAAATTCTGAGGGTCCTTGCTTTAGATGTAGACTTTCTTAGACTATAACCTTGTATAATATAGATTTAGATCCATTCTCTGGATAAAGGTGAAGGAATTGATAGAAGTATATTAATATTTGGGGCTCATCTTCAGAAAAGAGTTAAAGACTGTTTATAGCAGTCTTTAATTCTTTTCTGAAATTGATTCAAAGAGAGTCTATGGGACTCACATCACATAGTTTTGACAGTCCTGGCTACTTATTATTGTGTCTCAGATGCACAAAACATGCATCCCTTAAAACCCTGTATATGAGTAAAGGCAATTATTGTACCTGACTGTAACTCAGAATGTGTGTTCACTTTCAAAAGAGAAAACCTACACTATCAAGGGGGATAAATATATGCATACGTATTTACAATTTTTATTCCCCCTTTTAAGGCTGCGATTTTTTTCCACTGTCTAGAATAAGACAAGAGACAGTGTTGAGCAGGGCTCATGCTAGTGTTAGCAATTGAGGAGTCGTTGATCTCTTAGCCATGATATTCTTGGGGTCAAAACTCCTTCTTTAGGGGGTAAAAGCAACAGAAAAGGCAAATTTTGTTTAGAATTTTATAGGTGTCAGTGTGAATTGATCTTTTGTTGTAATAATTTGTAGGGAATAATCAATCAGTAGAAATATAAATACATGTGCATGTAGTATACAAAATACATCAATAGAAAAATTGAGTGATAAACACAGTTTTGACCCTAATAATTTTTTTTAGTAATTTTTAAGGGTAAAAATAGGATATTTTGAGATATTTGAGGGTCAAAAGCCTGGTTTAAGGGTCAAACACGAGCCCTATTGAGCATAGGGCAAGTCTATTTGACAAACCTGTGCTTCCTACTACCCTGATTCCTCTCACTATATTTTTATATTCAGGTTGACGAAACAATGATGAATGACAGTTCTACAATGGATCAATCATTTGATATGTACGGAGATTTGACAGATAAAGAATCTGAAGTGGAATCAACATTCTCAGAGGTAATTTGTAAGGATTAGCTTGTGCTAGCTCGGGAGTCATTGTCGACTTCATTTGTATAAGGGTAAAAAATGACTGTTGAAGGGGTCAAAACAATAAAATGAGCGATGCAATTAAATGAATAACTCTTGTTAGGCTATTCAGTGCTCTCAATAAGCGGATATCGACGAAATATACATCCAGAATTTCAGAAATAACATCCAGAAAGTCAGACCCAGGCATAAGAAAAATGTCCAACATTCAAGGAAAACATCGTGTAATTTGATGCGGGACATTTTAAGAATTTACCTTATAATGGTTTTAAGTAAGACCACACATGCTAAAAGTATATTTTCAACATGAGCGTACACATATAGCTGACCAAAACAAGTCATGTGTAACTCCTGGGGGGCATAGACTGTCACTATTACAACCAGTCTATGATTACGCAATTTTGCCAGGTAAGTGTGGCTTCATTAATGCCTTCGTCATTACCTTTCCTTGTCAGATTGTGAGGGTAGATCCTCTTTGATATTGAAACAAAGAAATTTAAATCAGGGGATCAAACGTAATTCATACATCTCTGATATAATTTCTAAAAAAAAAAAATTAAGAATAGATCTTCTAGTTAATCAAAAAATGAAAAAAAAGACACTACTTGAAAACATTTTCGAAAAGTTTATCAGCTGTCCTCGTTTATAAAAGGCATCTTCTGAGAACAAGGGGAAATCTCGATGACGTCATTTAAATTGTCTGCAACATGTCCTACGAGAGATTTGAAATGACAAAGCTTTGTTCTCTATGGTAATTCAGGTAATTCTGCGTAAGATTAATTAAGTTAGGATACTAAAAACTGCATTGATTTCTGTGGGCTCAATTTCTGTATTAGGGCTGGATACCAAAACATCATAACTACTATTTGAGTAAGCTGCATTTTCTAGCCCCACCACACAAGATACGTCTAAGAACCCATTCCAAATTGAAACTCCACAGTTTCTCATTTTAGTTTTTGAATTTATTTAATGAAAATAATTAAAAGTCATTGTGCGACCAAAGCTCGTAGATCCTTGTTAATAATAATGGCATTTCCTGGTGAAGTGATGTCTTCCTAGATCTTGTCCCCTTCCGCATGTCAATTCTGCTTAATTATTGTGGAAAAAGAATGAGCCAAACTGGTTGAAATATTCAAGAATTAGGAAATTGTTTGAATCATAATTTAACCATTTCCTGTTTTACAAAATTTTGGACCTGTCCAAATTCAAAGGTTTTGCAGACGAAAATTTAAAGTGGATTTAATTTGAAAAATAACCATTCTGTAGGGTAGAAAATTTGTAGAAAAAGAAGAAATTGTTTGTCACAAACAATTTCCTCTTTTTCTACAATATTTTCTCAATTACAAAATCTTATGGACCTAAAAACCAGGGATTGGACGGGAAAGGGTTAAGTTCAGCAGGATAAGGCTTATTACTGTCAGAAGAACATGAAAGAGAGAGTAAACCAGGTCTAAGATATCTATTGACGAGACGATTCTAATGAGTACCAACAACATAGAATTTGTATTGTAATTCTAAAATCCAAAGTACTCCATCTATTTGTAGCTGTGATTGATTGGCCCAAACTTCAGGGGTCAACACTTACTCCTGAGGATAAGGCGTCCATTGGACTCCTAACACATGAGAGCAAGGAGTCCAGGCTCAAATTAAGGTGTCCAAATTTTCATTATGAGAGATCATTGTGGAAAAAAAAGAAATTGCTTAATATAGCAATTTCTTCTTTTTCACAATGTTTTCCTGAAGAGGATTTTTTCAAAATACTTTGGGATGCAAGAAAATGTTTTCTTCAACAACTTTTGTAGTAAAAATATCTATAGTACTGGCAAGAGTTGAAAAAGAAACTGCTATGTGCATGTGTTTTTCAAAATATTCTCATATGACCCTTGGAGTTTGTTGGACTCCTTACTTGCAAATGGAAGGAGTCCTAACTTGTAAACAAGGATTCTCAGACTCCCGGACTTCCCTTAACTTATGATACCATCCAGGGTTTGACTCAATCACTTTTTATCAATAGCCTGAAGGACCTCTTATCTATAAGTGTTACGGGTCCTCCATAATAAGAACAGGTTCTGCATGAAATCATTTTTGATTTTTAGCAATGTCATGGATAACTTGGAAGAAAAACATTGTTGGAAAAGAAGACATTGCTTTTGACAAGCAATTTCTTCTTTTTATACAATGTTTCCATTTGGTAATGCAAATTTTAGTATTGGAAAGCCAATTATGTTTTTTTTTAAACAGGTAGATTTGAAATACTAAGTACTGCAATTAACTACAGGCCTGAAGGACCTGCAACAATGGTTACATCTACCAGTCCTCCCTTCAATCCACAGGTCTTGGGCCTGAGGACTGGTGTTAGTTTCGATCCCTGTCATCAAGGGGGGGGGGGGGGGAATCTTGACACAAAAACACAAATATTTGTATAGATTGTATACTTATTATCTGATTCTGTAGGGGTTTGATCAATATCTAAATGATGTTGGTAGATATTTTGATTATAATCTAATGTCAACTGGAGAATGTAGTTACATATGTAATTTGAATGGTAAGAGTTATCTGATTTTAAGTCACAACTTTTTCGTACATGGTTGGTTTATTCTTGAAACAAAAATTTAAATATTTTAATAAATTTTACACAAATTGTATTCAAACTAGTAAGATTTGAATTATGATCTAGTTTTAAATTGAGCTTGAAAATATTTGCTGAATATCAAATGTCAACTAGATGATGTAGCTACATATAATCTTTTTTCTTCATAAACCTCTTAACTACAGCTTGTATAATGCTGTAGTTACGAGGTTTAGGACAAAGATTGACAGTTTATAAAATGACTGGATTAAATGATCTTATTTTAAGAGACAATTTGTAAGATATTCAGAGAAAGGACTTGTGAAATCAGTTCTGTGTTCAGGATTAAAACGTGATGCAAACTGTTTGCAAATTATACCCACTTTGCATGCAAAGCGGGATATATTTTGAGAACAGTTCACACTGCTTTGACATCCTTGAAGCAGGACTGATTCACAGCAAACTTTTCTCACATTGACAGATCCCCAGTGGAAGAGATTTCTCAGAAACAGAGACAGGTACAGAAAAGGGGATGAATGATTTTGATCTGTACGATGACATCTTGGCGCAGGAAGACGCGGAACAAAAACAGTCGTATGATGAGGTAATGTTAAGACAGGGCTCGTGTTAGTGTTTGATATAAGGGAGTCATTGACTCCTCACCTAAGAAATTCTGAGGGTCATGTCTGAATTAAAAGGGTCAAAACGACAAAAAGCAAATCATAAGTAGAATTTTGCATATATACCCTTTTCCTGTATCTCCGTTCTTCTTAATAAGTAATCAAAATCAAATAGCGTAAATTCAGATTAGACTTACTATTTTTGTACATGTGTGTATAGAAAAATCATTATTCCATCTGGGCAAAGCACTTCTATTATGTAAACTAATTCAATTGATGAGAATCCAATAAAATTTTAAACTCTCCCTACTCAAAAATCTGTAGCCGCCATTTTTCTATAAACCCGTTCTTATGACGTCATTTATCATTTGGGCTAGCTGCCTGCAATTAATTGGGTCACAACTTCAATGCAGCAACTTAGCTGTGCATTATGCATATCTATGAAAACTTTAACACAAAAAATATTTTTTGCATGTGACTAAGTTTAAACCTTTTTTAAGACACTCCCAAAAAATAAGCCATGAATGATTAGTTTCGTAAATAATTCTTGCAGCTTACAAAAATACCCATAAAGCGCCATCAAATGACCTAATTTTCCACTTTTCCCGGCTGCAAGTAGTAGTAAGAATGTAAACATCTGGTTAGCATTTTGTTTGATTACGTAATGAGATTTCACACCCTATAATTAATACTCGAGTGCTGGGGACGGCAAAGTAGACAAGAATGGATATATAGAAATCTGGGATATAAGAGACACTGTAACTGTTTCTTGTAATGATATGATACATATGAAACATGTTAATATTATGTAGAACTTAAGATAGTCATTTGTGAAAATCTTAGGTATAAAACCATATTTAAACCCTTAAACTATCGATAGTCAGAGGATCGATGGCAATATCTAATGACTTGAAAAAATGCTATTGACCTATTGCTATTGCAAGATAAAATATCATGATACAGAAATAGTTCCACCTATTGTTACACCACTAGCAGCTGGTGTAGTGTTGGTGTAAGAAATACCAGGAATCCATTGTTAGGTACTCCAGCCGCCACAATATAACTGTAAGAATGTTGAAAGCAGCGTAAAACCCCATTCAAACTAAAATGCAAACATATTTATCTTAGTTCAATATGCAAGGGAGCTTAAGCTTGATTTAGAGTCACTTTCAAGGACTAAATCCTCATGGTTTCAGGTCCCTGAGAGAATGACATTGGCTTAAAGCCCTTTCTATCCCATTCTATAGCTGGGTTGATTTTTCGGGCTGTCTATTTCTGTATTTCTCCTAATAAACGCTCCTTGGAGCTAAACTAACATGGTCAGGGAGCTTTTATTTTGAATGCATTCTCTGATTTAAAAAAATAATAAAATTATTGTCCTTTAGGTCCTTTAAATGATTGTTTGGAGGAAATTCATCTCAAATTCAGTGTTCTGGCGAGGAAGAAAAAAGTATGGGGCAAATGTCTCATGCTAACTTAAAAGTTAGGATCATTTTTGAAAAACCAGAGACTTTTTTTAAAAATTGAATTTTAATTAATTTTTTGATTGTTTCAAATGACTGATATACTATAGCTGTATATGAAAATATAAGTTTATTAGATATTAAAAAGTTTTCAAAAAATATCAAGCAGCTCAAGAGTCCTTTCTGAACATGAGTTTTGATGAACAGAATTTTAATAAACTAAGGCCTTGATCTAGATTCCAGGTCATGATCTCTCAAACAACTTAATTCTCAGGCTATCAACCACAAACATTGTTTAATTACTAATCAAACAAACAGTCTGAAAATGATATCACCCAATTTCTATTCAGGTTACTATGCAACGCAAGGCATATTCGATTCCAAATCAAGATGCAATTTGTTCTTTCAAGTATTCCTTAATTTTTGACACATTGAAATAACAAATAATGTCTACAAAAAAATTAAAACATTTTGAATTTGAATAGTCTTTTTCAATTTAATTAATTTTGATATCTTTAAATTATATCGTCATGCATATCGTGTAAACAGTCAACCACCCCCGTGTTTGAAGTTTGTTCAAACTTGACCTCAAAACACCCCAGGAATTTGATTTTCATGTGTGAGCCATATTGTGAGGATGTCCAGTGTTGACGCGCTGAATTTCGGGATAGTATGTAATTTATATTTGACCTTTAACCTTGCAGCAGGTGTAAGTTTGTAAAATCCTTGTTGTAACTTTCAGTTATGTACAGTTGAAGTCATCCTAGGCTGTTTCAATTGAAATTTGAACTCTTATTTAAGTGGGACAAAAGTGGCATCTTGCAAAGATTTTACGCAACATGTACAATGTGCGAGATTGTCGCAAAATCGCGGCCTTGCCAGAACACTGCAAATTACAGAAGAAGTCTAAAAAAAATTCCTAAAATTTAGGCATTTGAAATGGGCTTTATAAGTAAAAAATGTAGGGGTGAAAGCCACTGGGGCTTTTGTCTTGGCGTTGTGTCTGTCGTCCGTCTGTCTGGTCTTAAACTTTTTCTTTAAAAATCTTCTCAGAAACTACTGAATGGATTTCAACCAAACTTCACAGGAATGATCCTTAGGTGACCCTCTTTCAAAGTTGTTCAAGAAATTTTGATTCAATGAAAAACATGGATTTAATGGGCATGGCTAATATCCAAATATGGTAAAAAGTGAGTTTTCTCAGATTCTAATTAATGGATACAAATTGAAATTTACATGAATGATCCTTGAGTGACCCTTTATCAGTCTACCAAAAATTATTGTGATCGGATGAAAAATATGTATTTTATGGACGGAGGACATTTCTCTATATGTTATATAGTGGAAACTTTGAAAACCATTTTCTCAGAATGTATTGATGGATATCAACCAAATTTTACTCAGCAGAACCCAAAATATCTAAAAATTTAGTCAAAACTTAGGTTTGCTATTACAAGAATTTCAAGCCTGTGGAGCGACTCAAGCCATTCATGGCTTTCTAGTTACTCAATAAAAACAATTTTGAGTACACAGCTATTTTGAAAGCTTCAGCACAAATAGTCCCATTACAAATGCTTCGATAGATTTGATTATAAGATATGAAGAGAGTATATATTGATTTCATAGAGATTTGAAACTAAAAACCTAATCACACTCATGTAGGAATCTACTTTGCATATTCATACAGTGTGATTAGGGTTTTAGTTTCATACCTCAATGAAATCAACTTATAATCTCTTAATCAGGGGGGGGGGGGCGTATTGTTTTACAGTATCTCTATCTGTCTGTCCATCAGTTTATTTGTTTGTTTGTCAGCTAAACTTAACCAAATTACTTAATGCCAACTATTTAAGCCTGTTCAAGAAGAAAGGAATATTTGACTTGAAAAAGATCTCAACAACATGACTGTATATTCAAAAGTCAAGGTCACATGACAAGGTCAAAGATCAAGATCAAACTTCTAAAGAAATTACCATTTCTCGGGCATTTGTGTTTCACAAACACCTCTTCTTTAAACTTTTTTGGTTGATGAAAATAAAAATATTCTAGCTTTTGCTGGAGGTTTTGACACATTCAGTCTGCAATAATTTCATTCTTAGTCACACTAAGTCAAGGTCAGTTTTCAAGGTCACAATTCTAAAAATAAAAGCTTCTTTGGGACATTACTTATTTACAAACACATATTATCTGTACAGAAATGTAAGGCATATGAGACAGCACGAAAGCTTGTGGAGAAACTTGAGGAGGAAAACCGCAAGTTGAAAGAGGATCTTTTGAAACAAACGACAATTTGTAAAAACGTGGAGAAGAATATGTCAAGCTTGTTAGTCACAGCAAGGGCAGAGATTGGCAGGAAAGATAAAGAGATTAATAGACTCCGGTAAGATGCTGAATTGTTATTACCTATTTTGAAAATTACAAAATTCAGACACTGCAAAAATGGTTAATTTTAAGTTGTGTTCACTAAGATTCTTGCATGGCTGAAAAATTGGTTTTATTTCTCAATGAAAAACAATTTTGAGTATGCAGTTGTTTTGGAAGCTTCTACAAAAAGTAGTCCAGTGGGAAATCTGTTTATGAACAGACAAATCTTAACATTTTTAGCTCACCTGAGCACGAAGTGCTCATGTGAGCTATTGTGATCACCTTTCCTCCGGCGTCCGTCCGAAGGTCGTCGGACGTCGTCCGTCGTCCGGCGTCCGTCAACAATTTCTTTAAACGACATCTCCTCTTAAACTACTTGGCCAATTAACACCAAATTTTACAGAAATGTTGCTTAGGTGGTCCCCTTCAAAAATAGCTAAAAGAATTGAAATCCATGAAAAACTCTGGTTGCTATGGCAACAAAAGGCGAAATTTTAAGAAAATCTTTAAAATTCTTCTTCTTCTCAACCAGTAGTCCTACAGACTTAAAACTTGGCATGGATGATCAGTTCATAGACCTTAATTGAAATAGCTAAAATCATATCTTTTGGGCCACCAGGTGCGGAGCATCAGGGGGGAGGGGGTAGTACTTTGGATAAATTTTGTAATCTTTAAGCCTCTTCTTCTTCGGAACCAGGAGCCCTACAGACTTGAAAATTGGCATGGATGATCAGCTCATAGACCATAATAAAAATAGCTAAAATCATATCTTTTGGGCCACCAGGTGCGGAGCACCAGGGGGGGAGGGGGTAGTACTTTGGATAAATTTTGTAATCTTTAACCTTCTTCTTCTTCTGAACCAGGAGCCTGTCAGTTTTGAATATTGGCATGGATGATCAGCATATTGACCTTAATATAAATAGCTAAAATCATGACTTTAGATACACCAGGTGCGGAGCACCAGGGGGGAGAGGGTAGTACTTTCGTGAAAATTTTGTAATCTTTAAACCTTCTGTTTCTTCTGAACCAGGAGCCTGACAGATTTGAATATTGGCATGGATGATCAGCATATGAACCTTTATATAAATAGCTAAAATCATAACTGTAGATTCACCAGGTGCGGAGCACAAGGGGGGGGAGGGTAGAACTTTTGTGAAAATTTTGTAATCTTTAACCTTCTTCTTCTTCTGAACCACAAGCCCTACAGACTTGAAAATTGGCATGGAGAATCCACTCATAGACCTAAATAAAAAAAGCTAAAATCATATTTTTTGGGCCACCAGGTGCAGAGCACCAGGGGGGAGGGGGTAGTACTTTGGGTAAATTTTGTAATCTTTAACCTTCTTCTTCTTCTGAACCAGGAGCCTGTCAGATTTGAATATTGGCATGGATGATCAGCATATGGACCTGAATATGAATAGCTAAAATCATGACTGTAGATTCACCAGGTGCGGAGCACCAGGGGGGAGAGGGTAGTACTTTTGTGAAAATTTTGTAATCTTTAACCTGCTTCTTCTTCTGAACCAGGAGTCTGACAGATTTGAATATTGGCATGGATGATCAGCATATGAACCTCAATATAAATAGCTAAAATCATGACTGTAGATTCACCAGGTGCGGAGCACCAGGGGGGAGAGGGTAGTACTTTTGTGAAAATTTTGTAATCTTTAACCTTCTTCTTTTTCTGAACCACAAGCCCTACAGACTTGAAAATTGGCATGGAGGATCAGCATATAGACCTTAATAAATACAGCTAAAATAATGACTGTAATGCCACCAAGTGCAGAGCACCAGGGGAGAGGGGGTAGTACTTTTGTGAAATTTTTGTAACTTTAACCTTCATCCTTTAATGAACCAGGAGCCCTACAGACTTCAATATTGGCATGGATGATAAGCATATGGACATTAACTGAATTAGCTAAAATCATGACTGTAGATTCACCAGATGCAGAGCAACTTGGGGGAGGGGGAGTGCTTTGTTGAGAATTTTGAATCCCTACGCCCTATATATTTGACATGGATTGATCAACTCATTAAAGAAAACTTTAAAAGTCTCAGACTCAGCCTGTATATCTGGCATAGATTAGCTGATCACAGACCTATTATGAAAAAAAGCTTAAATAAATAATGACCAGGGGAGGAACAGAGGGGGGGGGGAGGATTATTTCAAATGTTATCTTATTGAATAAGTGAAAATCTCGTTTTCTGTGGTTGCATGGACATACCTAGGTAATGAAGCTTTTTTCTCAGGTGAGCGACCCAGGGCCAACGGCCCTCTTGTTGTTTCATGATATAAAATTATTAGATATGAAGATAATATATGTTGATTTCATAGAGGTGTGAAACTAAAATCCTAATCACACTTATGTATGAATCCGCTTTGCCTATTCATACAGTGTGATAAGGTTTTCAGTTTCAATGGCAGCACTCATTATTTCCAACTATTTGTCTCTCACCAATAGGTTGATAATCATAGACCTATGTGAGATAGCAGCTGGCGGCTAGGAAAGGATGTGATGGTAGTACTGGTGAGAGAAATACCAGGAATACATTGTTAGATGCTCCAGCTGCCGCAATATAACTGAAAAATTGTTGAAAGCGGCGTAAAACTCCATTTAATCAATCAATCAATGAAGAGGAGTATTGCCTCATTTGGTTCTTTATTCTGCAAGTCCTAGGACATTTAGGATATGTAAAAAAAAATGTAACAAGGTTGGGAGAATTGAAAATTGTCGAGGCTCTGCCAAGACAATTATCAATTCTCATAATCAAGTTAGATATTTTTTCATACAATACACTTAGTATATATTATATTCATCTTATAGCCTCTTTTTTCTTCTTTTCGTCGATGTTTCTAACAGAAATGCAAGTTTCTAAAAATAACTGCATTATATCATGGTTCTTAAAATAACTATGTGATATCATAAAAAAATATCATAGGGGATGTTATCACACGGATATTTGTATTAAAAATGAAAATGCATATCACATTATTGATGAGATGCCTATTTAGAGATTCATTTAGATGGGTTATTTTGTTTGAAAAAATTGAGATATATTGATACTGTGAAATGAGTCATTTTTACATGCCGCCCAAAACGGATGCTGGATGTGTATTGATAAAATCTTTACCTTCTTTCCATATTTATGGCTGTATAATTCTCATAATGTCAAATGAACAAAGGTCAGAAGAGATATAGAGCAGTGGTTCTGAATTGAACTGCCCATGCTGTCCAACTTGTCCATTAAGCTGCACAGACAAGCAGATTTTCATGGCTAGGTTGTCCGTAGACAAGTGAAAAAATCTCAAGAAGCATTTTTCTGAAATTCCATGTCATCCCATGTCAACAGTAAGTTTATTTCTAGAATGTGTTTAGTTTTTATAGCTACATCAATTTTGTTTTCAATATTTTGCAGACTCTTCAAAACTCATCGGACAAGTAGGTTTTAGATACGGACAAGCAAGTTTGTGATTGTTACTTGTCCGTGGACAAACAGACTTCCAAATATTTCAGAACCACTGTAGAGATAGCCTGGTTCCCATCTGTCTTGTATTTTGTCCATAAACAATTATCAGTTACACATAAAGTACAGGAATATAATTGGATTTGCTTAAAACTTTCATAGGATGTTTTTCGGCTGCCACCATAGCACAGTTGGTTGAGCATAAGACTTCCAATCTGGAAGTCATGGGTTCGATCCACGGTGGCGGCAAATATCCTTTCCGACGTTTGTCTGTCACCAATGTGTAGATAATCGTAAACCTATGTGAGATAGCAGTCGGACATAGGCAAGGGTGTAATGGTAGTACAGTTGAAAGAAATACCAGGAATCCATTGTTAGGTGTCCCAGCGGCCGCAAGATAACTGCAAAATTGTTGAAAGCGGCGTAAAACCCATTCAAACAAACAAATCATAGGATGTTTTTAAGGAAGTGTCCTTTTTAAAAACGGGACTGATTTGTTGGAAAACACAGGAAAAAAGGCTGATGGGTTTATGCAAGAAAGTCTCATTTATGCACTTGATTTATTGTTGTGTGGACAATTGTGATTCATAAATCTCTCCATCTTCTATCATTTCAGAAGGAATCCTAACAGCAAACCTGGTGTTTCTAGACACATTGAAAGAGCTCAAAAGCATCAGAAGGACTACACAACTACCAGTGACTCTAGTATGAATCTTGGAAACAAGAGGAGCCCTGTAAAGTCAAGGGACACAAGGGTGAAGGGTAGAATGACAGATAGGCAAGGAGATGATAGGCATGAAAATAAAAGAACCCTCGATAAAGTGATGCCAAGACAAAAAGATAAAGGATCATCAAGGGTGTCGGAAAGTGAATTGATGTATACTGCAGATAGTGAAGAAAGTAGTTTGAATAGTAGTTATAATAAACCTTACAGATCAAAAATTGATTATCAAAACTTCAATAAAACATCAGATAGAGACAAATCATCAAGTAAAATAAAGTTGGCCTCATCACATGATAGTAACAAAGCTCATGAGAATACTAATAAGCATTCATATGAATTAAACAAAGAATCATCAATGAAAAGAATGGACAAAAATGAAACTGTGGACAGATTAAGTGAAAGAAAAATTAAGGCAAGGGATAATAGTGGTTCTGAAAATGAATCTTCCACAAAAAGTCATAGAAATGATGAAAAACAAAGAGATTGTACAAATTATCTTAAAGACACACAAAAAGAAACACACAAGAAACAAGAAATGAGTAATCATGGTGAAAGGGCAAAATTAATAAAGAAATCTGAAGATCATGTATCTGCCCCTAAAGTGCTAGATTTGAGAGAGAAGTTAAGACAAAGAAGGGCCTTAGAAGAAAAGAAACAGTCATCTGTTGACAGTTCAAGAAACAAACTTGATAATTACTTAGAAAAGAGAGATCATGAACAGAAATTAGGTAGTAAAGCAGTAAAAGATCAAGTAAATCATATTGGCAAAGTGAATATTGCTAAAGAAAAGGAAAAAGAAATGACTCGCTCAAAAGATAATAGTCTAGACTCGGAAGGACATAGGGCAGAAGAGGAATTTTTGAGTAACACAGTTAATTCAAATCCTTCAAATTTAAAGAAAAATGATCCTATTAAAAAAGATATCAATGCTGAACTGCTGAAAGATAAAGAATTTTTACTTTCATTAAAGCAGAGCCTTAAAGATAAAGAGTCAACTATAGTATCAAATTTGCATGAATGTGAAAATAGATCAAAGGACAAACTTAAAACAGAAAGCAATCATTTAGAAAGCATTGGAGAAACTAAGTCTTTGAGAACGTCTATAAATTATGATGACTTATTTACGTATAGCAACTCTCCAATGGAAAAGGAATCAATTAGTATTGAGAGTAACAAAGAAAATGATAAGTGCCTAGAAGGGAAAGAAACACCAATTATTTCTCAATCAGTTAATGTGATTCCACTGACAGAAGAGTTAGATACCTCTTTAAATCAATTAAAATCTTTAGAAAATGCCAAAAATGATAAAAGTAATATTAGGGTTGATGTGAAATATCTAGAAACAGACAATGATACCAACTATGAAGGTGATAATGATGAGACTCAAAGTGAAGTTGATAAAACATTAAACAAAAGTTGTGAAGGGTCAATTGTAGAGTCAAATCAGCAGAAAATATTGCCAGATTTATCAAGTTTATCATTGAACATTTCACAAGTTCAAAAAAGTGCAAATGAAACTAGTATTTCAAGTGTAGATTTAAATTCAATAGATTCTGGTTCACAAATCAAAACACCCAAGACAACTGTTCGTAGAAGGTCCTCAGAAAAGAAAAGATCCTCTGAAAAGAAGAGACGAGGGTCCTATACAGGAGTTACAAGTGAAACAATTTCTTCAGTGACATCTTCAGAGGAATCTCCAAGTGTTGAGGAATTTGTTAAATCATTAAGAAAAGAGTATGAAGACAGTAATAAGAAAACTGATGGTACAACAAAAAGCCCCTTAGATAAAGCATTTTTGAACAAAAGTGACAGTCTTAGGACAAATACGTCCCCTGAACCTAAAGAAATTAATTCTGATCTATCAACAATTAATGATGTGACTGTAAAGAAAAGGCATTGTTCAAAAGAGGGATGTCAGATAAAAGTAAATCACTTGCACCCAAAATCAGAACTTGATAAGACTAAAGTTAGTGATGTATCTTCAGGTAATGAGAATACAACAATTGAAATAGAAAAGAATGATAGTTGTGTTAATAGAAATAATAGAGGTACAAAAAGTGAGATAGACCTGTCTCCACCTGTTCGAGAAGTTGACATGATGGAAGTTTCTGTAAATGATAGTGTTTCTAGAAATATGCAAGTGGAGCTATTACCAGTTCAAGTACCAAGTCATAAAGGGAAATCATCGGAAACAATCAAAATTTCTAAAAGTGAATCAATAAGAACTATATCACCAGTGGCTGTTGAAAAAATCAACCATGAAAAAATTCATTTGAATTCTCACTTAAAATCTTCTGTAACAGCTGTACAAACCGGAAAGGGAATAGTTACTGTGAGTAGTGTGCATGAGGATTCTGCTGTGTTTTCTTCTGACAATGAGAGTAGTTATTCTGACAGTGGTTCAAGTTATACAGGGAGTGAATCAGAAAGTTCATATACCTCAGAAAATAGTGACGAAGACAATGGAAATGAGAGTGATAGTCAGACAGAAAAGAACAGTGTGTCAGAGAAATTTACAAACAAAACCTTTTTTGGGTCTAATACAGATACAACTGTAAAATTAGATGAACCGAGAATAAGAACTGTAAATCAAGATGAATTGGGAACAAAAGTTGAGGAATTTAATGAAGTTTCTAAAGCGGAAGAGCGAATTTCAGCATACAAAATTGAGAAAGACCCTCTTGAAAAAGACAGGTGTATACAAGATGGGTTAAATGAACATTCCAGTGGCAAAGAGGCTGAACAAAATGATATAAGAAAGTTTACAAAATGTGTCAAGCAAAAACTGTTTAAACCTGTTCCCATCATAAATTTGAGTAAAGATACTTTAAATAAGGATAAATATGATCATTATTCCAGTTTGAACATTCCTGAAAAAACTGCTCAGAAAGATAATTCTTTGTTACCAGATAAGTCACGTATATTAGAGCAGAAATCTTTCCTTTTAGAAAGCCTTCTATGTGGCGTGGAATCTATGATTCATCAAAAGAAAACAGACGAAATGTTTAAGAATCAGAGAGCTCAAGATATTGTTCTAAATGTCTCGGAAGAAAATTTGAAACTAGTGAAAGGATTCCAAAATTTTGGAAAAGAAGTACATGATGGTAAGAATGGTAATGAAACTGCTAGTGAAAAGATAAATGAAGAATTGAGAAAAGCTACTGATTATATACAGAGTAAAGATGTGACACTGAAGAATTTGTTATCGGGTAAAAGTGTCTCATGCTTTCAAGAAAGAAAAGTGGGCCGCGCTTTTGATGATGGAACCCAGCATGAAAGGGACAAAACAGATTCTGTTGCACACATTCAACCTTCTAATGAAAATACATTGCAAACAAAAGAAATTAAAGATATTTCATGTGGATATAATGGAAGTCGTGTGAAAATGAATACACAGGAATGCCATGCCAAAAAAGATGATGAAGAAGATATATTTGGAAGCAAGCTGTCTCTAACATCAGAAGAAACTGATTCATCTAGTTCATCGTCAGGATCTGAGTCTGATACAGGGTCTAGTTCTTATTCTGATTCAGAGTCAGATGAAAGCTATTGTTCTACATGTGATTCTTCTGATGAGAAAAAGATAGAAAACGAAGTTTGTACTAAAAAACAGATCGAGGGAAGTGCATTTCATAGTACAATTCCTAGAAATAGTACAACAGGGAAAACAAAAGATACAAATCAAGAGAATTTAGTAATAAATAAATGGGCAGAAATTGATTTACTTTCTACAACTCATGCTGATGTTAAAGACATGGATAATGAAAGAATGAAAACAAATGAAATGGACACATGTGATAGAAATACAACTAGTCCTATAGTCAAACCAAAAGGCTGCAATCCGGCAACAGATGGTGATATAAAGCAAATAGCAACTGTTAGTGATATGTCAAGAAAGCAAAACCAAGCTAGTCCCATAAAAGACGCCAACAAAAACATAACATCAAGTGGCAGGAAGTCATTGAAATATGAGAAATCAGATAAAAAGGATAAAACAAAGAATACATCTGCAGCTGCTAGATTTGCCTCGCCGAACACCACTAAAAATGACATTAAAGAACAGGGGTTAGATGTGTCCATCTGCAATAATCCATTCCTTATTCAGGATGAACTTCTCAAATTTTCTCTTGATATACCTCAAGATGAAAAACCTAAGAAGAAACCAATTCAGTTTGTGCAAAAGTCGCCTATAGTGAAAATCTTAAATGACAGCAATTCTGTGATAGTTCTTAATGGACCAAATTCTGATAGCGAGAAAAGTGAACAAGTATCAGATGAAATAAGTGATAAGAAATCTTCTACTAAAGATAGAGCAGATACTAAGAAACAGTGTGAGGCTAAGAAAAGAGATGATTTGAAAGTTAAGGTTCCAGAAAAGAAAGTAAGTCATCCTAATAAGGATACGAAAGCTAAAGACTCAAAGCAGACAATGGAAACTGATCACTTGAAAAACTTGAAAAAAGAGGAAAGTAAGAGAAATGGTCAGAATGAAAAAAAGGTTTTAGAAAGCAATAGTCCAACAAAGAAAATTCCTATTAAAAGTATAAAAGAAAGCTCTTGTGTGAAAGTGTCAATGAATATAAGTTTGGAAAAGAGCAAAAGTTTAGATAAAACCAATACCCCTGAAACTATGAAAAGAGACAACCAATTGGCTACAAAAATCAGTAAAGATAAAACAATGCTTAAGTCAGGACAGGAAGGTACAAGTGCCAAATTATCTTTGCTAAAGATAGGTGATAAAGAAAAAGAACTTGGGAAAGTTGTGACCCCTGTTGTATCCACATCTAAGCCAAAATCGCAATCAAAATGTAATATTGGTGCATCAAAAAGTGACAACAGTGTGGGAGGAAGTATCTTAAGACTTGTGAGTAAAAGTAATGAAAAAGTTAAGGAAAAGGTGGAGAATCACTCTAAAACAAGGCTAGCATCACCAAAGAAAGGAATACAACAAGAATCAATTAAAAGTAAGACTAAACAATCAGATACCAAGAGTTCCAAATCAAGGCTATCATTCAAGCATGAAGAACTGAAAGAATTCAGGGATCCAGCTGAAGAGTTGGCTAATAGTTTGGCTAAAATTACAGCACACCATTCTCGTGTTCAAGAATCAAGAAAGACAAAAAATATTATAGAAAAAACAGCTAAATCTAGGGCTCCTTTTTCAAAACCTGGGCATAAAAGATCTGTCATCTCAAGTGATACGGATGACTACCCAGAGGAAGAAATTATCTCTAAATTAACAAAAGTTAACAAAGAAAATAGGCAAGATAAAACCAAAAAGGAAGAAAACAAAAGGCAAACACTTCAAGACATTGTGTGTAATGCAACAAGTAAAACTGATAAAGATTCAGGTAGTTTTGAAAGTATGTTAGAAACCTATGACAATCACATGATTAATTCAAGTAAGGGCAGTAAAATTAGAAAGAAATCTGGTAGCAAGGTTATTAAAGACATTAATATTAAACCTACCTCAAATACACATATAGATAAAGGTGATATTGCAAGTACAAATATAAGCAAAAATATCTCTACAAAGGAGAAAGAAACTAAAACAAATATTGATAAATGTAGAAAAGTTGGGCTTCAAGAGAATCTCAAAGATAATTGTGATAAATTACGAAAGTCTGACACAATGGATAACATTAAATCAACAAATCCAAAGGAAAATATATCTGAAATTCACCAATCATCAGAGAATAAAAAGGAAAAAGTTGCTGATGTTCAAGAAGCCAAAATGAGTGATATTGATGGTGAAGATGTTCAAGAATCATCAAGTGAACATTCTGACAGTGAGACAAGTGACACTAATGACCATAGTGAAAGTGACACAGCATCAGAGGACAGTGATGAAATGGTGAAGATAATATTTGGTACAAGTGATTCCTCCGGCGGAAACAGAAGTAAAATTGTCACAGAAGCAAAGCGTCTGTCATTGGGAAAAGACACTAAAGAGGATGAGGACCGTCAATCGGAGGTCGTGAAAAATCTAGACGCTAAATTGATAGAACTTTACGCAAAAAGTAGACAGAGTTGTAGCAGGCGATCAAATGATAATATCAACCCAGAAAAACCAACAGAGGTAAATAAGAGTGAATTTGGACTTGTGGAAACAAACGGTCAAGCAAAAGAGGTAATTGTGGATTCACAAAGTGTTTCAAGTCAGGATAATTCATCCTCACAAACTGAAAGCCAATCAAGTTCAAATACTATGAGTGAAAACCCCTATTCTGGCACAGTGGAAAATGAGCATATGCAAACTGGTGAATTACAAAGGGACATAATCAGTAATGAGGATTTTAAAGAGCCAGAAGTACTAGTTAAAAAGACTGAGAAACCTCTCGTTGATATATTGAGTTTAGATACAGACACGCGGGATGTGATAGATTATGAGGACGATATATCCTTATGTGTTGAAGATGGCGCCTTGGGACTATCTAGTCCAGATGTGTCCGACCAGGGAGAAGATGAAGGTGATAATTATAAGGTTACTAAAGTCACTGAAAGGTTACATATATCACATGAAGATGGTGAAATAACCAGTGAGAACGAAAGTGAAAATGTGTTAAACAAAAATAATAAAGTTGTAAATAAACAAGTTAAGACAGTAAGAAATACAACTCCAAGAAAACATTTACCTAAGGGTAAGAATGAGGTCGCTGGACATTACAGTCCCATTAAATTTCCAAGTCATAATAGCGAGGTTGGTGGCACATTCAGCCCTATTAAGTTTCCAAGTCATGTTCAGTCTCCGAGAAAGATCAATTCGTCAAGCAAGACAGATGGGAATAGGAGCTCGACTAACACACCAACACACAAAATAGAGACACGTCAACGAAAACGTTATCGTAGTGATTCTGATTCATACAGTGACAATACGGATCAAGTGGATAGTCCACTTGTGAAAGTAGACGCTCACATAAATAAAGTCAATGAAAGATCGTCTAAGAGGTATGAAAAGATAAGATCACCATTAGATCGTCGACGTAGGTCAAGGTCCCCTAAAAGGCGAAGAGGTTCAAATTCTCGTGAGTTTCGATCATCTAGACGCTCGTACTCTGTATCACCAAGACGACAAAGAAGAACAAGTCCCGTCTTACGGACAGGGTCAAAATCCAGGCGAAGGTCAAGATCGCCGGAAAGGTCAAGGGAATCCAATCGGAGAGACAGAAATGTAGCAGCGATGGACAGGCGATCTCGCAGACCAGTGAGAGATGCCAGTTCGTCTGACGATGATGGTGATGAACGTCGACGTCGTAAATTAAGAGATTCAAGAAGAAAAACTGGTCGTGTGAACAAGAGAGATGATTCAATGAGTAGTTGTTACGATTCTCCTGTCAACAGACGCCAATCGAGACGTTGTAGTGAAAACTTGCATAGGAGAAATCGTTCTGAATCTAGAGAAAGACAGAGACAAGATAAAACTGTGACTAAAATATCAAACAAAAACAAATCTACAAGAAAAGACTTGCTCTCAGAATTATCTGCTGGTCCTTCAAAAATTGTGGGTCGAAGACGACTCGATTCAAACCATAAACGCCG
The DNA here is from genome assembly GCA_948146395.1 of Fragum whitleyi. Lineage (NCBI taxonomy): Eukaryota > Metazoa > Mollusca > Bivalvia > Cardiida > Cardiidae > Fragum > Fragum whitleyi. The sequence continues at coordinate 9,032,644 of OX411546.1, forward strand.
GTATGAGTCCTCGTCCGATGAAGAATATGTATTAGTGAGAAAAACTGAGTTAAAAAGGAGGCGGGGCGAGAGATCGGAAACGCCCATGTGTTCATCGGACTCTGAGTTTGCTTTGGATGGGAATGAGACGGTGCCAAAAGACTCGGCACCTAAAAGGAAAAACTCGTCAGAGAAAGAAAATGCGTCAGCCTCGAATTCACGGAAAAAAGACAATGCTGTGCGTTTAAGTGTTCTAGAAAGAATCGCTTGAAGTTAACTTTCATTCTTAAACCTTGTAATTAGATCAGCCTGTGCGTGACATTTCCAACAATTTCACATGTGCACAAAGCAAAACTTCTGGCCAGCCAGAGTCTTCAATCTGCATTAGATAGCTAAGGTATCAAAGTATATGTAGACCATCATTTAACTTTATATTTAGAATATATGGCTTTCTACGCTACTCAATGTTTTACCTCACGAAAATTTCAAATTGTTGGAAATGTCACGCACATGCTCATATGATAAAAGTTGTAGTTACGAGGATCTTATAATGAAAGAAATTGTTCTCTAACGACGTCTGAACGTGGTCTGCCTCAAGCACATGGGAAATAAGAGAATGTTGTACGTATAGTGATCTTTAAGCTTGACCTCATTTAATTCTAAAACACCTAACTACAACTTGCTTAATACTGAAAGCAGTCGTAACTAAAAGGCATCTTTACACAATTTATTCTGAAAAAGATCATACGCAATGTAGAGAAGAAATTGTGTATTTAGGTTTAGAAAACATAGTAGAATTTGGAGGGATCGTTTTAATCAAGATATATTTCGTCATTTACAGTGCCTCCTTCGGCTTCACGATTCTTGGATATTAATCGTGGGTTCAAATGGGTCAAAATGATAAACACACATTGTTTAACTTCCATTTCAAGGTAGTGGAACCGTAATAGTTCGGAAACTCATCGGAACTCAAAAACTTTCACAATGTTGACCGAGGTTTCCTAATGAAAATTACCCCCGAAGCGTCGCGGAACTATTACTGGTCCACTACCTTAAGTCGAAGTGATTCGGACTTTTCCATACTTAGAGAGACAAATCATTTGTATGTCATTTTTTTAACTCCGAGACGAGACGAACACGGTTTAGAAAACATTTAACACAATACAACATGCAGTTTCTCCCTAACGCGCAATGTCTTTCTACGCTATATATATTCAGTGCACCATACTGCATGATAGTATGATGGGAATATTAAATCGAAATCGAATATTCATATATAGAAGAATCCTGCACTGCGTTCAAAATAACAAAATGTGGCAAACTGTTTGCACATTTTACCCTGCTTTGCACGTACACTTGCATGTAAAAGAGGGTATAATTTGCAAACAGATTTGTCATCCTAAACTCAGGGTCGATGTATAAACAACAAAAACAAAAACGCTTTTCAAATTCCGAACCCTTATTTTCAAAAACTCGTAACTACATCTTTTATCAAGCTGATGTTACAGGGTTTAGAATTTAAGCAGCGATTAACTTTAAATCAGACAGAAGAAATGATTGAAACGGACCAATTTGCCTATAAAAGGTCTTTTTTCTAACCACGTTTTTATAGTGTGTAAAAATAAGGGATTGTTTGGATTTTATAATCTTGATTTTCTCACCACAGAGATGCTTGACATGCTTATCATAAACTCAAATTTTTACAGAAGTGGTTGAAAATTTTGAATAACATTTAAAACAATACATGTTGTTGAAAATATTAAATGATATTTGAAACAATACATATTGTCTCGTTCGAAATAGTTTATTTTGTATGACAGAGCGAAAGAAGCGCCATCTTCCCTTTTGTTGTTTTATTTAAAGGAGATAGAAACTACCAGCTTTTTTGCAATTTTTGCCGATTCAGCTTTCGATAAGCGAGATATATATAATTTGTACTCAGTGTAATGTATGGAAAAATATCTAACGAGGTTGGAAGAATTGACAACTATCAATTCCCGCAACCGAGTTAGATATTTTTTCATGCAATACACTAAGTACGTATTATATTTATCTTATAACCTCTTTTTGCCTTGTTTACCTCGATGTTGCTTACAGAAATGCAAGTTTCTAAAAATAACCGTATAATGTCATTGTTATAAAAAGTATCCATGTGATATCATAAAAAATATCATATGTTATCATACGGATATTTGTATAGATATAAGATAGAAAATTTGATCCCATAGTCTTCTATAACAAACAGCAAACGGATATCATTGTCTTACACATTTGTAACATAGGCGTAACTAGGATTTTGAAATTCATACGCAGTCAAAAGGCGACCAGCAAAGAATATAAAGGATAAATGCGGTATTTGGACTGTGACAAAAGATAAATGATATCCGCCCGCCCCCCTTTGTATGATTTGAGCGCTGATGAATGATCATAACATCGAAACTATTGGTAGATTTTGAGCGGTGAGCCCTGGAATCTACTTTTAACGGTTAAATTTGCATGCCATTCTTTCAAAATAGATAAAACAGACATAACAATGATACAAATTACCTTTCATATGAAACCTAGTGCTTGTCTTAGATCTTAAGGTTTACTCATATACCTATAGTAATGGACTCAACGCGTAGGTCAGAGCTCAGTTTTGAAAATACACCTATACATCTTAAATAAGCTGTAGTTTCGATGTTATGATCATTGATCAACGACTGTTTTTCTAAAGAGGATTCATTTTATTACGCACTTGCGTAATTGGAGCTACGCCCTTGTGTAATATCGCTTTCTAACTTACGCCATCACAGTCATCTAACGCACGTTTTTGCGTATTTTTGGTCATTAGAGCGTTTCAAAAATTAATTTGAAAAACGTACAAAAATGTCGTACATGTGGGAAAAACATCTGTTTCTCGATTTTATTTGAGACAAGCTGATTTTTACCTCGTCTACAAAAGAAAAGTTATCGAATATGCCAAAGCTCGCTTTATAACATTCTATTTTAGACTCTGCTAATATAAGGGTTCGACGCTACTCCTAAGAAAAATGAGTCAAACGGACACCCAACTTACTAATTCAAGGAGTCCAAATTGTCGAGAAGAAAATTGTGGAAAAGAAGAAATCGCTTGTATAAGAAATTTCTTCTTTTTTCCACAATTATTTCCCCATAATAATTAAATGGTTTTCTTTCAAGATAATAAGAAGATACAACCAAATGTTAAAAGCAACAACTTTCATATCAAAGAGATCTTAAACTGACATAAAGAGATAATGGGCAGAAACTTGAAGGATATTTCTCTGATCGTTTGTTTGAGGAAATTTTCTATGACTTAGGAGTCCATTGGACTCCTAACTTGCAAAGTAAAGGAGTCCGGTCCACAAAATAATGAGTCTCAGACTCCCCTTAGTGTCGACCATTGATTGTCACCTAGGAAATGTCATGATAGATATTTTATGTACAAGATGCTACATTGAATCGGTGTATGTGCGTGTGTCAGTACATTATTGCACAAATCTGTCCATCTGAATTTGTCCGGAGTATAACTTATATTTATGGGTGGATTTTAAAACATTGTAGGCCGCCATCATAGCACAGTTGGTAAGGCATAAGACTTCCAATCTGGAAGGCCTCGGGTTCGATCCACGGTGGCGGCAAATATCCTTTCCGACGTTTGTCTCTCACCAATGGGTAGATAATCGTAAACCTACGTGAGATAGTAGTCGGAGGCTAGGAAAGGGTGAAATGGTAGAACAGGTGAAAGAAATACCAGGAATCCATTGTTAGGAGCTCCGACCGCTGCGATATAACTGCGAAATTGTTGAAAGCGGCGTAAAACCCATTCAAACAAAATCAAAACTGTGTAGCCAAATTGTTCCTCACTATGAGAAGTTTTGTCATTTGAAGCAAAGGTCAATTTAACTTTCTAGGTCAGTCATTTTAGACTCGGCTGTTTTAGGAAAAAACCCCGAGGTATTGGTTAAGCCTTGGTGTCGTTATCGTCATGCGAAACTTTGACATATTTTTCGTTCATACAAACCTACTTAGGGGTCGACTTAGAACGTCAAGGAATTTTAGTAAGGTCATATACGTTGATATTTTTCCGTTTCTTGGACACGAATATTTATTGGTGATCTGTCTTACAGACCACGGATTTTGTTTTTCTTTAATCAATTTGGTACCTTGAAAATGGACAGTTGGAGTCGGAAAGCTTTGGTCGATACTATTCGCTTTTACAGCTGTGATTTCATATGCGTATTTCTATATAGGTTATAAAACACGTTTTTGAGGGCGTTAACATTTGCTGAGATCCGAAAAATCGTTTAATGCCCGAGTGCGAAGTATGGGGGTGTTAAGGCATTTTGAGGCTCTCTGCAAATGTTAACGCCCGAGAAAACGTGAAATGACTCAATCAATACATAGAAAGAAAAGCCAAAGTAGTTAAGAAAAACAGAAAAAACATTCATAAATACACCTTCAAAGTAGCTCCAAGCCCACGAATGTGCCGTAATTATTGCGTTTTCTCTTTTGCCTATACCGACGTTGCTTGGAAAATTTATGACTCTCAAATTTAACGTTGGAATAGGTTCAACATCTTTATTTATGCTCTATATAAATATAAGACATAGAAACTGGTGAAATGTATAGGCCTAGACCGAGGCTTTTGAAGAAAAAAAGTCGGGCGTTAACGGCGCGTGAATTCACTTATTAATCCACGTTTTTTTCCCGTTAAAGCCCGTGTTTTGTTCGTTTACGTATGCTTATAATGACTCGAAAACTTATATTTTATGCAATGAAATAATTTCTTTATCTTCCATCTGCTTTTTATGCCCCCGTATCGAGAGATCGGGGGCATATTGTTTTACTCGTGTCCGTCTGTCTGTCCGTCCGTCTGTCCGAAAACTTAACCCGAAAACTTAACCTTGCCAATATCTTCAAGCCTATTCAAGATACAAAGCTAATATTTGGCATGATGATACATCTCAATGATCCGCATCCGCTGGTACCAAAGTCAAGGTCATGTGACAAGGTCAAGGTCATCTGTCAAGGTCCAACTTTGAAAAAAAATACCGTTCCGGGGGCATTCGTGTTTCACAAACACATCTTGTTTGTTCAGTAATTTGTCTATGCTAGTCTTGGAATTATGTATACTTCCAAATAATCCACACTCTTTCAAATCCCACTTATAACGCATGTCACCGTTGTTTAGACGTTATAACGTGCAGTTTATCATACCTGAAGTCACGATATTTTGGTCGCTTACCGACGAAGTCAACGTGACACGAGTAGGCTGTCTCCCACGTATGGGCGTCATTCGGAACACCACTCGGCCAATCTCACGATCAACCTCGGATGTACATAGACGAGCTAATTTCAAAAATTACGGGAATCCTTGGAAAAACTCGATTACGTCAGTTAAAATGGCGTTAGCCCTCGAAACTGTGAGTGAAAATATTCGACGTAGCCAACGCTACTCGTTTAAGTCACTGACGTGAAACCATCGTATCCTCGTATAAATATCTTTAGATTCTTAAATAACGGCTGAAAAAATCTTAATTTTTGAGAATGATTCGTCATTCTCAAAAATTAAAACTTTTCAGTCGTTATTTACTGTAAAAGATATAAATCTACAGTGCTAGTTTTTCTTACACTGTTTCCGCCTAACGAAATGCACGATTTTGTTCCAAACCCATCCGCCTTACACACATCCGAGGTCTGTTGCAGTTTACGGAAATGGCCGAGTGATGTTCCGAATAGTATGGGCGTATGATATTTAGTACATTTAGGTGAGATGAGAGCTAGAATTAAATGTGGTTGTACTAGTGTGAGAAACGACATGAAACCATTGTTAGGTGCACCAGCTGTTGTGATATAAGTGCAATAATATTGAAAGTGGCGATAAATCCCATACTGACGAAACAAAATCGGTGAAAAAAGATCTACCACCCGTCTTTGTGCATTGGGTAGCGATGTTGGCTACGAGTGATCAGGTCAGAGATAGATTCCTTCGTGACCGACAATATTGTCTAAATTTATCGATCATCAAAGCTTTTAGACACCTGTATAATTATAGTACTGCTAGTATTATCCAGCAGCTGCAGCAGAGCGTTGGCACCCGTATGCGATGCTCCTTTTGTTCTTACCGTGAATGCCCATAAGTCGGCGCACCTATTTATTATAGAAACAAAGGAGGCCTTGTTAAATCCATGAAAAAAATGTCAAAGATATGAAAATTTGTACGTATCGTCATCCAATGGAACAAGGTTGTTCAATATTTTTTTCAGCTCAATATATATTGAATATTTTTACTTGAAAAAAGAATCCCTGATAAGATAAGATAACAAGGTAACAATAAGTCGTAAGATACACAGCTGGGGCCCGGTTTACGAAAAAATAAATCGTAAGTCACTATCACAAATTGTACTCTTCATTCATTGTTAGATTCTGCCTCGCAATATCTCATTTTAATCGTTTTTAGACGATGATTCCAATGAGATGTTACATAGTAGAATTCCATTTTTAGCTCGCCCGGGAGGAAAGTCTCGGAAGAGCTATTGTCATACCCTCGGATGTCGGTGTCGGCGTCCGCATTAGGTTAAAGTTTTTTTTTTTTCTATCAATATTTATCCTAGAGGCTTTATTTTTTACAGAAACACTCATTACGGCATAGCCTTTCATTTGAGACCAACATACATGTCGAAATGACCTTTAGACTGTGACCTTGACCCTTTCAAAAAAAAAAAATTAACCAAAGACTTTAACCAAAATAACTTTAACATTGCTTATTTTTTTCTGTAAGCTTTAAACTAGAGACATCATTACTTCATATGCACACTCATTAGGTGATAGGCTTTCACCATAGACAAAGGTCCTTGACAATTTGACCTTGACCTTGACCCTTTGTGGACTTAGAAAAACTTTAACTGTAAACTTTAACCAAAAACTTTAACCTTGCTTATATTTTCTGAATGCTTTAACCTAGGGACATCATTACTTCATATACATACTCATTAGGTGAAAGGCTTTTGTGAGAGATCAAGGTCCTCGATAATTTGACCTTGACCTTTTATGAACTTAGAAATACTTTAACAGAAATTCTTTTACCAAAAACTTTAACCTTGCTTATATTTTCTGAATGCTTTAACATAGGGACATCATTACTTCATATACATAGTCACCAGATGAAAGGCCTACACCAGAAACCAAGGGCCTTGACAATTTGACCTTGACCTTGATTTATGGACTTGGAAAAACTTAAACTGAAAAACTTTAACCAAAAATTTAACTTTGCTTATATTTTCTAAATGCTTTACTCAGGGACATTATTACTTCATACACATACTCACTAGGTGATAGGCTTCTACAGAGACCAAGGTCCTTCACAATTTGACCTTGATCTTAACCTTTTGTGGACTTAGAAAGATTTTAAAGAAAAACTTCATGTTTGATACAAAGAAATTCCATTGGTAACCTCATCTGCTTGTAAGCTTTCACTTTACATGCAATTAAAATAAAAAAAAGTTTTTATATTTCTTAATTACTACTCAAACAGATATATATTAGATCATGGACTTTAACATTGAAAGAAACCCTTTTGATCTTCGGTAAAGCGCTGTTTGTGACAAGCAGCTGTTTGGTCGAGCTACGTTGTCCGCGGACAACTCTTGTTAAATAATTCGTTAGAAACAACTTTATCTTTTGACTTACGCTAATTTTATCGTGAGATGTTTAGTCAAACAGGCCCCTAATCGGTGTCCAAGTTTGAAAAGCAACAAAGATAAATGACTAAAAGATTAGGCTATGCAGAGTTACGGTTGTTGCACACTGCAGTCTGTAATTATGAAAGGAACACCTCTGCCAAGTTTTATGTAATTCAGACAAAGTTTGACCGAGTAATGCCCAGGACAAAGAAGCGGACGCCACGGGCGATCCATCGACGGGCGTATAGAAATCGTGTAACCAAAACTGAACAAACCTTATGAAGTACAACAAAAACATTACTGATACCTTCTGTATTTTTAACTTTTGACTGGACTTATAGGATTCACCTGATGAAGGCGGCTGTGCCGCTGAAAGCTAGTGTATAAATATAATATTATTATTAAAAGTATATATCTCAAGTAGAGAACTTTTTATCGTTTGACTGGACTAATATACTTTCAGAATATTGATCGCAATTACCATACATTATGTTACTTCATACGATGGTTCATTAAAAAAATGTGTTATGTTATGCTTTGTAGGTTATGTTTTAAATTGCAGTTTACCAATTCTGAGTTATTATTGCGAAGTCAATAATAGTGTATAAAGCCGGGAACGAAAATGGACAATTTTAACGTCGTCTGAATGAAAACTTGATAAAATTGTTTAAAGTTCTGGATGGACTGATTGTGAGTCACTATCTCTTCTGAAATATGGTAATTTCTATTTTTTTCCCGGTTGAAAGAGAAGAATTGTGTGCCGATTAGACTAAGATCAGTCTGCATATATGTGCAGGCCGATCGCTATCAGTATATCTCCTACATAGTTTATTATGACAACGTTAAGATGTATGAGTGACCATCATACGAAACCATTTGATATTAATTTATGATATAAACATAAAGTTTCGGATTAAATCAGACGATTTGATTGCTCAATCAACCAGTGACATAATCAAAGATGTATGGTCAGAGCAAATTTTGTGTGAAATAGCGAAAACAGTCTCGCCATTGTAAGAAAAGGAGAAATGACTTGTATGAAGCAAATCATATTCTTTAATGCTTTTCGGTGGTTTATCGAGAAATAACGGTAGATTATCACTTGATAATCCCACCGCAAAAGCAGTGAAATTATAAAAAAAAAAAAACAACTTATACCCTGCTTTTTCGGCATTTCATCCTATGTGACGCCATCTATGCGGGGCAAAATAGGTGACGTCACAATGAACGTGGCATAGCAATCACGCGAAAAATGACGCGCTTTACGAAAATAATGTCCCTGAAATTTCACATTTTGTCTCACTTTTTCAATAAAGAAATAGAATACTCGTTTATTTTTTGAGAAAGATCGACTAATATTTCATTTCGTGAACAACAAAAGCTATATTTTCGCTCGTGACTTGAAAATATAGCTTTTGTTGTCCACTCAATGCAAATAAATCAATCTTACACGGAAACAAAGGATTATTCTCTATATCTTCATGTTTTTCTATCCCTCATTTTGATATTTTACGTTTGTTTCTTCACAAATGATTCTTTTTCGCTTAATCCTCATTAACAGTCTAAATCTTGTCAATCTATAGATCCCGGGTTCGATCCCCGACGGAGGCTCTCATTTTGTTCGACTATCTTTCACGCATAAATGGGTCGATTATCGTAGACCTATGTGAGATAGCAGCTGGAGGCTAGGAAAGCATGTAATGGTAGTACCGTCGTGAGAAATACCAGGAATCAATTATTAGGTGGTCCAGCCGCCGCGATATAACTGAAAAAATGTTGAAGGCGGCGTAAAACCCCATTCAAACAAAAACTTGTTGATTCCAAGAATGGTCACGCCTAGCCCGACTAGCCGCTCATTTAGTTAAGCGTTTGGCTTTCAATCCTGATGTCATGAGTTCGAATCGTGACTCGAATGAAATGCACTGGTGAAGAAAACAACAAAACTATTGGTAGATACATCAGCCATTGTTATATAACTGCAATAATGTGAAAAGTCGCGTTAACCCCCCCCCCCCCCCCCCCCCAAAAAAAAAAAAGGAAAGGAAAAGAAAACAAAACTAGAATGGTCAAATGGGGGTATCCTATTTACTTGACCTTTTCTATTGTGTCTTCTAAATGCTTTTCAAAGTTTGTTCGGTCCATTCGGAAGTGAGCAATTGGGAGCAATTAATTCCGATATAAAAGACAATTTAATCACTTGGGGTCAAAAAGTCAATCATGAATTATACATGGGCAGAGACACGTTCATTTTTTAATGACTACTCTTGTATCGAAGCTGACCAATGAAGCGTGTACTTTATTGGCGATGAACAAACAATGTCTCGAAATGGAAGCTGATTCAAAGGATGATCCCTTTCCAACAAAATTTAATCACGCCGGCTTTTGAAGCAAACCATGGCTTGTTGTTTTTGACTCGCACTAAACAACAACATTTCATCGCAGCTTAAGGCCATGATTATTGTCTTGACAGGTTCGGAGCCAAAGTAACGGGTAGTTTCATTTCAGGTTAAGGTATTCTGCGTAATTAGACGAGTTAACTTTTAAATATTTTGGGTTCATTGGAAAGTAAGTCGGTAATTAACGATAACTTAGGCTCCGTCCTGCCAGGGGAAAAAACTGTGGATAATAAATCAGTTTTTATTTACAATTATTGTGAAACATTGTTGACCTGTCACTCATTTAATATTCCTGTTGACCTTGATTGATATTCGGAACCCACTTCCTTATACATGGCTTGTGCTAGCTTTTTAAATTAGTGAGTCATTGACCCCTTGACCATAAAATTCTGGGGGTCAAAACTGGTTTTGAAGGGGTCAAAAAAGAGCATAACATCAAAATTTATCAGTATTTAAAGAAATTAACATTAAAGTGTAGACACACTTTATAGTGTATGTTGTATTACTTATATAGATCTTTTGTAATAGTATGAAGGAAATAATTGATCTATAATAATCTTTTATATTGCTTAGGTTGCACCACTGGAAATTCAGTGCAGAAAATTTTTGAGGGTCAAAATGGGATTTGGGTGAGTCAAACCCCTGGTTTAAGGGTCAAACACGAGCCCTGCTTATATAGATTCAAAATACGCGAACAGTGCATTCAAATAACAAAATACATCAAGTTGTGATAAATGAACAGACACAGATGAAAGGAGTATTTGTTGATGTCATTTAGATATGGAACTAAAAACCTAAGTACACCGTATAAATACGCGAAGATGATTCAAACATAAGTGTGATTAAGATTTTAGTTTCAGAACACTATGAAAACAACGAAAGCTCTCTACATTTCTCGTTAACTTATATCCTGAAGCATAATGTAAAACTTTGCCAACAATAAACAGGAACTACTTTGCTCGGAAGCTTCTAAAGTTGTCTTCATTGAGAAATAAACCTATTTTTCATCCAATCAGAATGCACTAAACCTGAAGGACACAACTGAAATCATATTATTCTGCGTAATAAATGAACTGGCAGGGCGGGGCTTAACCGTGACGTAATTTGGCGAGTTTACTTTTCAGAAGCAAAAGTTCTTTCAAATTTTGGTTGGTAATCATCGTAAACGCGTGCAAATAACTGTATCCTAAAACCTAAAGGATTCACGTGCTTTGAGAGAGTGAACACATTTCATCGATTGGTTACCAAGGCCTCGTAACTTCAGCTTGATTAAGCTGAAGTTACGAGGATTTGGTTACCAATCTACGATTTAAGGTCTCGGGTTATTTATGTCGACTCTCTTTAGAAGTATAGTTCCGCAAGAAAGAGTGATGTCCGAGAACCCGTTATCTCCTATCAATTTCAATGTAAAATTGATCTTTGATCACTCACTTGAAATTGCAGGTCTATAGCTTATTTTATGTAAAATGTGATTTACCTTAACCTTAAATGCAACGACCCGTTACTTAGGCTCCGCCCTGCCAAGGCATTTATCATGGATAATACACGTATTAGATTGTGAAGAAGACTTTATTGTTAACAAATGTTGCTAGCGTACTGCTGTTCGCAGTTGTTATAAAAGTATAGAAAATTGTATTTGTTTAACAGAAAGATTATTTTTTCAAATAAATACATTTAGATTAACATGTTAGATCAATGAGGAATAAGTATATAAAAAACCCACTGTTTGACTCCGTTCTTTACCAATTAACATGCTGAAATTCACACTTCTTCGTGTATTTATTTTTCTTGTACATCAGAGTTTTTCCACACTAAGCCCGTTCAAAATAATCTTTTGGCATTTTATTTCACGCACAAACTGAAATATCTCAACTCGCTACCATCTTGTACTTAAAATTGTATACCAACTGAAACTAGCGGTTATTTGGGGTTTGATTTCGTTTGGAATTTTTAATGAATAAATCGACTGGAGTAGTTCCATAAATAAATTTCATGCGGTCCCTAGTGCTTTTTTGTATAATAAATCCGATTGATTCTAATAAATCAATACACAACAAAGATGAAACAAGCATGCTATGAATATAAATTAGTGGTATTTATTTCAATTATTGTGAAATAAACAACATGAAATTGACATGCGATATTAACAATAAATTTATTACATTACTGATCTGTTGTATTTTTGTGATTGAAGATAAGTATTTAAGGGTTTTTGCGAATGCTCAAAATGAATTTAAAGATTTATTGAAGTATATAAAAAGTAATGTCATTATAGAAAGGAATAAGAGATTTATCTTTTCGAGCCAAGACGTTGTCGGCAGTTTTGTGAATGTTTCGCCGGATATTTGTCTTTGGTATTGTTACGCAAGGAAAAGATGTCGTGCGACAGAATACAGACTGCGATCAAAATATTGTCGGCTTTTTCGGAAAGTAGGAACAACTGAGTTATCGGCTGGACGATTAGTCGCTCATGGATTTTTAGATAAGGTAAAATACTAGTTTTCAAATTCATTTATTACAGGTCTCACTAAAAGGGAACATCTAGGAAATGCGGAAAAAAAAAAAAAAAAAAAAAAAAAAAATCGACCCGTCCATTCTTTGCGGGCTTTTATCTTTTATGCAAATTTCTGAATTAAGACACTGTACCTTCTCATTTAGCTGATTTAGAAACGAACAGAAGTTTGACTTATGCTGGATCAATTTTTTTTCTTCTAAATGTTAATATTTTAATCGTACAGTATTTTTCAGGTGGCCCCTTTTCGCTTGACCGATGAGTATGTGCACGACATTTCAAACAATTTCACATGTGCGCAAAGTTATCTGAGCCAAATAATTCTACAGGTACATTCGCACAGTCTGATCAGAGTCTTCACTATGCGTTCACTAATTAGTTAAGGACATAAAGTCTCACAATCAAAAAGTAATTTCAATAAAACTCTGTAGCTGTGCAGGATGCTCTAGATATGTCTATCACGCAAGATTGAAATTGTTGGTAATGTCACATTTGCTAACCCAGTATATAAACTTAACCTGTCCTGCGTTCAGGACGACAAAAAGGTGCAAATCGTTTGTATTTTTACCCCGCTTTGCACACAAGTGCACGTACAAAGTGGTTATAATTTGCATTAAGTTTGCACCGTTTTGTAAATATGGTCGCATATTCATACCAGAACGTTATAAGAAATGAAGTGTATGATGCAAATTACTATTTCACCGGTAGTTGATTTAAATTTCGCTTACAAGTGTTTAAACATCATGAATCTGAATGTCTAGAGTTTTTTGATCGTTAGTTGTCGCCAGACGATCACATATACATTCTAAGAAAAAGCACATTTTTCATTTTTTATATAACACAATTAATAACATCGTGAAATTGACAAGATGAAATAGAACGTAGTGCAGTTGCGTTAGTTTGAAATGTGAGAAATTATATGCTGCCTTGCTTTCGGCATGACAAAACGGTGAAGAACTGTTTGCCAATTATACCCCGCTTTGTACGCAATTGCACGTGCAATGCGGGGTATAATTGGGATTTTTTTGCACCGGTTTGTCATCCTGAACGCAGGACTGGTTTGCACGTTGACTTGCGTGCAAGGCGGGTTACAATTTCTGGACGTTCTAAAATATTTTGGCACCATAAACGCTGGGATGTAGTTTGTGTTAATGTTATGGTGATGGATTTTTCATTGGACTATGGCTATCAAATTATACTCATGAATATACTAATTTTAGTCCGTTCGCAATGAAAACTTAAGGTTCATGTAAAGTGTTTGAGACCAAAGGAAAAGCAGTATAACCAGGTATATTGTATAGCAAAATGGAGCTATTTATGAGCACAAGCAGTTAAGCAACATAAGACTGCCATAGCTATAGCGGTTTAGCCAAAAACATTGTGGAAAAGCGTCATTTTGTACAGAACAAGCAACTGCATGACGGTTAGATAAAATTGCCTCATATACATTTTAACAAAGTACAATCTAAAGTACTAATATGGCGGTTCTATGTTGCTTAACTGCTTGTGCTCATAAATAGCTTCATTTTGAAATATAATATGCCTGGACACACTGCTTTTTCTTGGCAAATGGAGTACCTTAAAATTTGGTCTCAAACACTTTACTTGAACCTTAATTTAAAAGGGTCACTCTCGAACACTCTTTCCTAGTGTTTTCACGTCCTTGAAAGAGAGAGCCAATCGGGAACCCTCGGCGATTCTACGGAATAGACCTCGGGAATAATACGGGCGCTGCCATGAAAGCGCGTCATTTCGCACGCGGGTTTATATGACGTCACAAACATCAACGATTCCGCTCAGGATGACGTTGCATAAAACAAAATCAACGAAAGAATAAAAGTGGGCATATTATAACTTGATAACAAAACGCAGTGTTTGACTGCGTTTTGTTTTCAAATTATGATATACCCAAAAGTTCTCCATAGACGATCGGAAAGAATTTTAAAAATGTGATTTTCTTAAAGCGTATTAAATAACCGAAGTACCACCTGAAGCCGAATTACCTAAAAAATGGCCCGAAATTTCTACACTTACGTCCGAGGTACTTTTCAGTTTACGGAAAAGTCCGAGCGATGTTCCGAATGAAGAGAGAGCGACAATCACTCCGACCTACTGAAGCACGGATTGTTACTCAATTCTGTAGCTCGGTTAACACTGCTAATGTTCATTACTTCCGACACGTGCGGAACTATTACGGGTCGACTTCCTTAAGTGGCGCATACACAACCTGGCGACGATTGGGTTCGTACCACAGACCCGTTTAGGTCACGAGTCGAGCGCCTATACCATCTAGACATCAGACACGGTCACATGTGTATCTCATCAGATAAAGCGCTTAACATTAAAATCTTGTCAATGTTTCGAATTCTGATGAGACCAATGTGTCATTCACCCCTTCACAAATTTCAAATGATAAGTTTGAAGCCAAAACTGATGGTAACCATTGACTTGAAAACACTGTGGTTTTGTCTGTATTGATGTTAAAAGGTGGTGTCTATGTTGATGTTAAAAGCGAAATTGTTAAAAGCGAAAGTGAGCTTAGATTTGTTAATTGAAACGCAAACCGCTGCAATATAACTAGATTGCGTTGAAAATGACATTAAATCCCATGAACCAAATAGACGTGAGTACACGTGCAAAGCAGGATGAAATTTACCAAACGCTTCGAGACCGTTTTCATCAGAGATGCAAGTCAATTTCCCAGCTTCTAAATTATCAAGGTATTCGCCTAAATGATAGAGACATTAATGCATCAATTTAGACATCCATTGTTATTTTCTAGTTTTTGCTTTGGTATTCTGCAGGGAACCTGGCTTAATTCATTAACGATCCATATCAAATTAATTTTTGAATATTTCATGAAACCATTAGACGTCCTGTAGTAAATTAAAACACACCTGATGCGTTAATTAAAATCAAACCAATGACATTTGCTTTCCTGAATTGTATTCTTCGACCTAGATTGTCTATCTTTAATTTTGATGCTTAAATATTTAATAAATATCTGGTCAAGTATAAGACAACTTGGTCGGGAAAAATGGTCGTTGTATCCCGCGAGAAAACATATGCTTTTGCGTTTGTGTCACGGACTCGGGCACCCTACGAGCTAAGTGTAATAAGAACGAAGAAGCCAGCAAAAAAATTAACAATTAACAATATGTATTAACAATAAGAACGAATTCTTATTGACAACAATTATAAAATATATACTAGTCAAAACTTCTAACCGGCCACTTTAAAAACAAAGATATTTTTTTCTGTGTTGTGTGGATTTTCGTGAAATTTGCTATGTGAATTTTTAAGCAACTTTTCAGATGATTTTGGCGAAAAGTTACCGTTATTTCATTGAATTGAAAGCGCAACATGAGAAAAGCTCAAAAAGCTCTAAATTTACACAGAGCTCAAAGTATTGTCAATGTAGCGATTTTTGTCTCATGGGTCGTTAGCTGCAACATAGACTAGGAAAAAAACTGAAAATGTTCGACAATTGTGCGCGGCATATGACCCTAGAAGAAAGTGATACAGCTTATGTATGCAGAAAAACGGTTCCTAGAAACAACATCTAAAACACGTTTTTTTCAAAAATGCATAAAATATAGACTGATAATTCCCATTGAGCTACAAAATGTAGGATATGTGAAAAATCAGTTTGACACATCGTTTTTTTTCACACCAGACAATATTTGAGCATAATCGCTAGATCAAATGGTTTGCCGGTTGAATTCAAACACCATTTTACCATGCCTCCTATTGTTTCTGTTACTCTTGTAGTCAAAGGTCACACAAAATTGACAATGTTTTCTGATTTTTTTCTTGGTCAGGGTTGCAGCTAACGATTTGCGTACTTCGGTTTGTTGAAAGTGTAATATCCCGAGCTCTATTAAGATTTAGAGCTTTTTGAGCTTTTCCTTTATTACACATCCAAATTTGATAACTATTGGTAAATCATAATGGAAATCCATGTACATTATGCTTAAAAATTCACACATCAAATTTCATTAAAATGTTAGAACTTTTAAAAAAGTTATCGTCATTTTTAAAGTGGCCGGTTAGGACTTTTGGCCAGTATATATAGTGATGCATTACTTGATGAGTTTTGAATAAAAAAGATTGTCAAAATGTTTTCTCACTGTGTGTCAAAAAATGCTCATTCACTAGTCAAACGTAACTATTTTTCGTGTCTATTCAAATAGACACGCAGCTTCACGGGTCAAGGGGTATCGAATCGATAGCTTCTTCTCGTAAGATAAGTAAAACGTTCGTAACCCTTGGTTCGACAAGATGATAGACACGTAATGAGCGTCACCTTGACTGACGAAAATGGTTACAATATGGAAATTCATCTCAGAGGGGGGAACTATTAATTTACATATTTAGGACCGGTATTTAAATCATTGAATTGCAAAACCCTACATTAAAAAAACCCCCCCATACTTTTACAGGATGATCGAATGTGTGGAACCGTAACGTGTTCTGTGTTAGAAACGTGTGTCTACGCCAACAACGTTTTCAATTGTATTATTCAAGGTAGGTTTCGAGCAAGTTCCTTAAGATATGACTGCGTGGGTTTATTCACGTTTAATGTACATTTAATAATGGGCTCGTACTAAAATTTTGTCTGAAATTGAAAAAAAACGAGGTATAGACCAACAATTTCAAGTAAGTGATCAAAGAACAATAATATTTCATTGAAAATGAAAGGAGAAGACGGTTTCTCAAAACTCACTCTTTCTTGCGGAACTATAGTATTATATTCTGGATAGCTCATTAGACATAGGCAAAGGATGTAGCCTTCGAAATGTGGAAATTAATTAAACTCATCTATTATTGTCATCCAAATTCTTTTCTCCGATAGTAGACAGTTCATACTCCAAAAGAAAAGCAGTATATGCTTGTAATCTTAATTGACCAGTGCACGTTCCAATTAAATGGGGTTTCAGATATTTGTTAGGTTATCATTTTACGTGATATGACATCTATAATAACCTCTCGCTATTGCATCGGTTTATGGTTGCCCAGAAATGCCATAAAGTTTTATTTGGTAAGAGATGACACTTATATTTCACCATATTATTTACAATAAACAGGGGTTTGCATTCCTTATAAAAATTTGCAAATACAGTTAAAAACATCGTGAAATTGACACTCATTCGGATCAAAAGCATTCTTAATCATTCACTCAGCGCTACGTTCATTTATTCCAAATACTAAAACGCTCCGAAATCATTAGAAAACATTTAAAAATCCTTCAAGACTTTCAATAGTAAATTAAAATCCATCTATGTATCCTACGATTTCATTAGCAGGCGTGGACTTTCAAGTGTCTGATTGGTCCACGAAGAAGTACAAATATAAAAACTACGTATATATTATCAAATGGAGGTAACCAACATCGCTTATTTTGTTCATCTTGAACAAAATTAGCAATATTGAATTATCTCCCTTTAATTTCACTCAAAACTCGCTCCACACACTCATTCAATTTCATTCCAAAATCACCCTTAAAGCGTTCACCTTGCCAATTTCACGATGTTCTTCACTATAGGCACATAATTATAACGCTGGTATTGATGGAACGCGGTAACTCAAGGGTATCTAAAATTCTAGAAATGTATGTTGATATATCTTGTTAAAATACTGTATGCTATTCCGCGAAACGTTTTTTGTTTTTGTTATTTTGAAGGTTCATAATTGTTGCCATTATTCAATCCTTTATCTCGTGGTAAAAATTTGCCACCAATGAAAATAAAACTTCCGATCCGAGAAACAAGCATGCTTTGCGTTCATGATAAAAACGTTCGTCAAACGTTTGAGATATTGTAACCCTCTTTGCATATGTAATCACATTTGGAGCGAAAACAGTTTCTAAACGTTCGCAAAATATTTTACATCCCGAACGCAGGGCTAGTGTCTATTTTCCATTTATAGAATGTAGAAATCCCATTGGAGGCCCCAACACCATCGGGAATATTTTCACAGTAGGCAGTAGAAGCGCTAGTAAATGTGGGACGTATGTATTGTTAAGGTGTGCCGATACAGGACAGTGGTGGGAAATACAAGGGAAACAATCAGGTAACGAATGATAAAGACATCCTTATTGGTCTCCCTTAATTTTTAGCACAACTTACTTGTGACCACTGCCTGACATCATATCTCTTTCGAATTAACGCCTGCTTATAAAATTCCTCATCAGTATTCAATTTCATTTTCAAAAACCCTACACTCCTTTGCTTGAAAAGAAACTTTTCCAAATGATTATTAGTCTCTGGTTACACAATCAATATTTGAAGCATGTATTGTATAGAAGATAATCGTTTGTTTCAGTGTAAGATCGATTTATATTTCATTGAGTGAACGACAAAAGCGATGTTTTCACGAGTGGCAGAGCCACAAGTGAAAATATAGCTTTTGTTGTACACGAAATGAAATATTTATCGATTTTAAACGAAAAACAAACGATTATTCTATTTCTTTAATGCAAAAATGAGACAAAATGTGACATTTCTAGGACAAATTTTCGTAAAGCGCGTCATTTTGCGCGTGATTGCTATGCAACGTTCCTTGTGACGTCACTTATTTCGCCCCGCATAGACGACGCCAGATAGGATGAAATGTACCAAAGCAGGGTATAAGTTTTTGATAATTTCACTGCTTTTGCGGTGAGATTATCAAGTGATAATCTACCGTTATTTCTCGATAAACCACCGATAAGAATTAAACAAAAAATGATAATACAACAGTCCGTCTTTCGTTAGTGACCACAGGGGCCCGTTTTACTAAACACCTTACGTTCATTTTTTGCGTAAGTCAAAAATTAAAGTTGCTTCTACAGTAGCAACTACATATGGAATTCTTTCATGCAACATCTCATTGGAATCGCCTTCTAAAGACGATTTCAATGAGATATTACAGGACAGAATCCATAAATGAATGAAAACACCAGATACGATTATTGATTTTGACTTACGATCAATTTTATCGTAAGATGTTTAGTAAAACAGGGCCAACCTCTCTAAGGACCCATTATCAAGGATCACTCTTCAAAAGTAAGTCGCTTAAAACGTTATTTTTTGTCTTTTTTGTTTGGACTTTAGTGGTCTTAATATTAATATACAACAACTGCCCAGCGTTTAGGTTCACAAAACAGAGAAAAAAGTTTTCCAATTATACCCTACTTTGCACGTGCACTTGCGTGCAAAGCGGTCTATAATTGGCAAACCGTTTGTATCGTTTCGTCATCCTGATCGCACGTCTGCATTCTTCGTTGTTTGACGTCATCAGAATCGTCTCAATTAGATGAATAAGTTCCTACAATACACAATTAAATAAATATTGCACTAAAGTACTACAAGCTGTGTGTTAGGCATTTCTTATTTGTCACAAAAATACAGAGCGATTATCTTCTTAAAGGACCGTTTTTATAGGCCCAAGAGTGGTCGCCTAACTCGCTATAAAACTTAGTTTGTTGAGACTGACCCGTGGAGACTTATAAAACTATAAAGTTACAACTAATACCAATCGACTTGGGTTAAATTTGTTTGGCTGTACATCCGCGGGTATTTTTTTTAAACAAAAGATAATTCAAGGGCGGCCTGCAGATGGATGAAATAATGAAAAAAATATGATAAATACACTTTTTTCACCAATTGATATGAATTGATGATTGACTGATCAGCCGAGGATATTTTTTTTTTTTTTGCATATAACACACTTTTGTATTTCAGGGTTGACTTGCGAAGACATAACATACAATAAATACACGGTTTTCACCAATCGACTTGGGATAACTATTGGTTGTACAATCGCTGACAATTTATTGGTGAGGCAGACATTATGTTCTGTTATTTTCTGGTGATATGATAACATAAAATACCAAATCTGCCCTGCGTTCAGGATGAAAAACGGAGCAAACTGTTTGCAAATTAAACCCTGCTTTGCACGTGTACTTGCATGTAAAGCGGGATATTATTTGCAAACAGTTTTCATAGTTTTGTCATACTTATCGGAGGCCTGGACTTAAGCTAAGTTTGGATGTAATATATCGCATTCTCAGTTGAAAGAAACAGATACGATGTCAAGTTGCCACATTGTCTCTCCGTTGACCATGTAATGGTTGTTGTTTAATCTTTGGAGACGAAGAGAATAAATTTGGTAGCCATGGAAGCATGAGTCTACAAAAGAGTAAGGAGCAGAAAGAAAAGACTAACTAACTGTATGAATCCCTAAATCTCCGGAATCATTTCATTCATCAAAAACCCTCTTCAATTCTAAAATTTGATGGCACACACATCAAAGGGTAGGGAATATTTTACTGGCCTTTTGTACTTTTGGTACTTTGTGAGCAAGCATTAAAAAGACGCGTATTCGAATTCAATTTTTTGAGGCGATTTTTCATGCATTTCATTAAACATTGAAGTTAACTTTGGTTGAGATAAGTTTACGTATTGTTTTAACTCCCCTGAACCCCACACACAATTCGTTGTATCTCGGGAGAAAAATATTACTAATCCACGATGCAACAAAGTCTATATAGACCTGAAATCATTTGTCTGTTAACATTTGATATTATCAGAGAGTCTCTTTTTAGAAAATGTTTGCATATACATGATAAGTTAACAACATCAATAAATTTACAACGTAAATGATTTTGGAATGATTCGGAATGAAATTGAATGAGTGGGATGATCAAGGTTTGAGTGAAAATATAGAGAGGTAACCCAATATCGCTTATTTTGTTCAGGATGAACAAAATTAGCGATATGTATTACCTCCCTTTTAGAAAATATGCATACAAGTTCAATGAGTAGCTTTATATTTCTCAAAGAACCTATCAGACGCTTACAATTTCAATTATGTAAGTGAAATCGCGTTTTTTTTAAGTTAAGTTTATTTTCAATGAATTGTTGGTTATATATTTTTCAATGAGTTTGGGGCGATTTTAATGGTTTGACTGAGTGTTCCGAATGAATGAATGGAGCGCTGAGTGAGTGATTGTGAATGGTTTTGGTCGAGATGAATGCCAATTTCACCATGTTGTTTTTTAAAACTGTAAAAGCATTACGACTTTCATCTGAATTTCTTTGATTTTAAAGTTTTCACAAAATTTTCAGTCCTGAAAACAATTGCATGACAAAAAGAAAAAAATGTGTACATATAAGATAGTGTCTTAAAATATCAATGTTATCTGGTCTCGGCTGTGAGAAATTATCATGACACGACAGATCCTCGTCATAATAAATTATCTTATCCTCGACCAGATATCATTGATTTTTCAAGACGTTGAAATATTCTCTTTCTATCTTGCAGAGGTAGATTTTATTCGGTAAAAGATGTTGACAATACATGATAAAATGTAATAATACATATCGATAAAAAATATATATCACAGTATGTTACACAGATAGTTTGGCTAGTTATTACTAAGGTAGTGGACTCTTAATAGGTCCAAGACATTTCGGAACACATGATCTTTCATAATTTTAACTGAGGTTTCCTAATGAAATCAACACTGCAGGTTCATGAATTCCGAATCGTTGCGGAACTATTACGAGTCCACTATCTTAATATACGATCTATTTTTCTACGATCTACGCTCTATGTTTAAGGTTATACAGAGAAGACGATTAGGATTTTTAGATTTTTATCGCGACTGGGATGATTACAAATACGGATTTGGATCGGAATGTGGCGAATATTGGATGGGTAAGTATTCCAAATCGGTTATATTATATGCTTCGGGTTTCAACATTATCTCTTGTCAGTAAACCAACATCCCTCAAAAGTGTATGCAGTTGTAGAAAACATTCATTAGTATCGTTAATTCGGTTTCTATCCTTATTCAGTTAGTTGACAAAATGAATATGAAGAAATCATAGTAATACAAATAAAATTACAAATGATGATGATGATGATGATGATGATGATAATAATAATAATAATAATAATAATAATAATAATAATAATAATAATAATAATAATAATAATAATAATAATAATAATAATAATAATAATTAAATGATAATAATAATAATAATAGAAAAGCAGTATTCTTTACTCAACTTTCCGTGTAGATCTCGGTGGTGTGAAGACTTTTATCGTAGAATGTATACAACAGCCTTAATTTCAAATGCATTTACCGGAATGCTCTCATGTGTATTTCCTGTATGCTTTGGTAATATTTTATCTAAAGGAGATATTTCAATTAAGCGTTCAATTATCCGTAAGGATGCAAAAGAAGGATTTCGATTATCCGATATTTCAGACAATAGTTCCGCGTAATGACCAATTTGTTTTTACAGAAACAACGAATCGAAAAATGTATTCTCAATCAATTGTTCGATTATTCGTACAAGTTTAGAGAATATATACTGTTAACAACATAGAAAAATGACAAGGTGAGTGATTTTGGAATGATTTTGGAATGAAATTGAATGAGTGTGTGGAGCGAGTTTTGAGTGACTTTAAAGGGAGGCAATCCAATATCGATAATTTTGTTCTTGATGAACAAAATTAACGATATTTATTACCTCCCTTTAATGAAAAATGGATACAAATTCTAACATATGGCTTTCTAGTTCTTCAAGAGCCTACTAGACCCTCGCAATTTCATTTATGTGAGTGAAATCGCGGTTGTTTCAAGCTTTATTCATTTTGAATGACATGGCAGATACTATCTTTTTAAGTGAGTTTGGAGCGCTTGTGATTGGTTTTAGTGAGTGTTTGGAATGAAAGAATGGAGCGCCGAGTGAGTGATTTGGAATGGTTTTGATCGAGATGAATGTTAATTTCGCGATGTTGTTAACTGTATTCGATAATCCGGGAGTACGGACAACACTCCCGTCTTGTTATATATTTAGTACATTGGGACAACGATGCGAAAATTGTCTTCTATAATCAATTATTCTATTAATCAATTATTCTATTATCCGTACAGGTCTAGAGAATGTTTACTCGATAATCCGGGAGTCCGGATAACAGTCCCATCTTGAGATATATATATATATAGTAGATTGGGACAACAATGCGAAAATTGTCTTCTATAACCGATTATTCAATTAATCAATTATTGTATTATCCGTACAGGTCTAGAGAATGTTTACTCGATAATCCGGGAGTCTGGACAACAGTTCCGACTTGTGGTCCATTTGGTAGAATGGAACAACGAGGCGAAAATTGTCTTCCTTTAATTAATTATTAAATTAATCAATTATTCTATTATCTGTACAGTTCTAGTGAATGTTTACTCGATACTCCGGGAGACCGGACAACAGTTCCGTCTTGTGAAGTATATTGGGACAACGAGGCGAATATTGTCTTCTATAATCAATTATTCAATTATTCTTTTTTATCTTATAACTATACAAACACCCTTGTGATAACATCCTGTATGATATTTTTAATGATATTACTATGGTTATTTTTAGAAAAATGATATAATGCGGTTATTTTTAGAAACTTGCATTTCAGACAAATAGAGTTAATAAGATAAATTTAATACATACTTAATGTATAGCATGAAAAAATATCTAACTCAGTTGTGAGAATTGACAATTGTCTCGGCAGAGCCTCGACAATGATCAATTCTCCCAACATCGTTAGATATTTTTTCTCATACAAAACACTAAGTATGTATTAAATACATCCGTATAGGTCTAGAGAATGTTTACTCGATACTCCGAGAGTCCGGTCAACAGTTCCGTCTTGTGGTCCATTTGGTAGATTGGAACAACGAGGCGAGAAATGCTTTCTATAATCAGTTCAGTATCAGTAATGAAGCGAATCTCTACAGACTATCTATAGGATCTTATGGTATATTAGACACACCTTGTATTATTTCTATTATTTCATCTTATTAATGTATTTTTATATGATATAATACTCCAAGCTTTGCTCTTTGAAATGTTATGCCTATATAATGACGTCACGTCAAAAGTTGGAGCTAAAAAAGCTTCACGTCGATTAAGCCTAAAAACGTCTACGTTTTTTGCACGATTTGAAATTTTGTTCGTTTACGTGAGCAATACACGACCATTTTCCTGTCGCCAAATATTTAGACCCAACGTGCAAAATATGGTTTATGAAGAATGTCGATCAGTAGATAACGCGTCAGCTAAAAACTATAATAAAAATCTTGACAAATCGGGGGAGGGTATTCTACGAATTTTGAAAGGTCGAACAAACATCGTTACTACAGGTTGTTCAAATTAACCTATTGGCAATGTATTGTTTTCTTTCTTCATTTCCACGAAGATGAATTAAAATTTCAACTAATCAAAAAACGACTATTTTCGTCCGACATGGGACATTTCTGTGGACAAAGAAATTCCTAAATAATTTATTTATTAACAAAACTCTAAGACACGTATATATTCAAAAACAAAAAAGAAAAACTATTTCTTTTTACAATATTTCAGACAAATTCATTAATATGTAGAAAAAGTTATCGGCCTCTGATTTTTCCGAATTTATTTTTTCGAGTAAACATTTCAAATCTCTACATAATTCTAAATTTGTAAATTTTGAAAAATATCTCTATCAAAATCGTGCAAAATCGCTCATGTTTTAAGAGTTTTTGATTTTATTGTATACGGAAACGTCGCAGTAAGAACGGTAACAGATTCATTGATAGCTATTTTTTGATAACTTTTAGTCAAATGGAAAATGGTTACATCTCTACAGCTGTTTCTAGGCGAAATATTTTCGTTATAATGCATGCCATTCTTAAATAAAAAATAAATCAACAAAGAACCCAAATTATCTCCAACATTTGACGTTGAAGAATGAAATTAGCCAATACTAAAAACACTTGTAAAATTACGTATCGGTAGTAAGATTTGTGAATTAAGAAAAGCTAGAATATTTTTTAGAAATTTTTTAAACTTAGGACAAATTGTGTATTACTTTTTTTTAATCAAGAAAAAATATGCAATATATAGAGGATATTGAATGAGTGGTCATGGAATACTGAACTTATTAAACGAGTCATCTATAAACATATAAAAACGAGGCTCTGTCGAGTTTTATCTGTTTATAAATGACGAGTTTAATAAATTCTGTATTTTATGAGCACGAATTGTATTTTCTATATGACCCGAATTTTTGCGAAAAACGTCAAATTCTTGAAATTCAATATTTCAATTTTCCGCGAAACTTATAACGCCGCTTGAAACTGACGTCACAAAGTATACATTATGACGTCATTTTTGCGGTTACAAAATAGCGTTGCTATTCGCTCTGAGCTCATTTGCATAGTTATTCCACTAGCGTTATAACACCCGTGTAATATCAAAAATATTCAACGGCGTTATTTCACTCCCGCGACGTAGGTCATATTATAAAGTACAGTAATATCAAGCATGCATATCACTGGATTTGTTTTCTTCAAAATAAAGTATTTCATGGCCAGACAAAACACCGTCTGCGATTTTTCAGAATTCGCAATTATTCGCTCTGGGTCGAAGAATAGTTTAAGAATGTAATTTTACCAACTTTTGGTTTACGTATCTTTATATGCTCATTAAGTGCACCACATGTATTTACTCCTTTTGAGACGTTGGATTCTTGGAACTACACTGAAACGAACTCCTAAATGATCACCATGCATTTAGACATCCCATTTTCACATATTTGTAGCCGTTTGATAAAAAACCTTTTATTTCTTTAATGGCAGTCTCTTAAAATACATAGCTCTTTTGACCTGAACGGTTAAATAGATGCAAAAAGAATCAAAGCACTGAAAGTACTGATGGTGGACGATACCGTTGGCTTACTAGAGTGATTCTTTCATTTGTAAAGAAAAGAGAAATTTTACATGTAAAATTACAATAAAAGGAAAATGACCCGACCCAAGTTCGAATCTTGCTTCAGATATACATTTCTCAACATATATCGTCGATCGTCAACCAAAGTCCTGTAATTACAAGGTTTCAATAACTTTCGGCATGTAGTTTAAAGAGTGATTGTCTGATCCATTGGGTATAAAAGGAAAGAAATGACAATAAGATTATCTGGGTATTATTACATTTTGGAACACTAATCGATTCTCCGTGGTCACAATCAAAATTCTGTTGTTATCTGCTTGGAAAATTCAGAAAAGGGATAATCAATTAATGTTCCGCGATTTTCATTCTCAAATAGAAAAAGAAAAGGTTAGGCACGAAATATAATTGCAGACACTCTCGCGATTGAATGGCGTAAAACACCATTGCATAAACCTTTATCACACGACCTATATGCTTTACATTACCTGCTCGCGTTGTATCCGTATTCATGTGTGTGATCTAGGTTATTATTCTATTATTATTAGTAGTGTCAAGGGAGGTTACCACTCAAGTACTTCCATTCACTAAGTTTTCATGAGTGACCTCCCATAGACCATTGGGAAACAAGGAGCAAATTACTCACTCTGCCTGAACAGTAGTTCTACGCAAGCAAAACGTTCACCCGACCTCAGAATTGCATATGATTTCGCACTTAAAAGATGTCTTTGAGGTTTCAACATGTTGTGTAGAATTCTTGTTTCACTCCCTTTTTAAAATGCATAGTTGTCAGACGGATAAAATTCTTGAAAAAGAGTAAATTGAAACTAAGTGAGCACTATTGAAAACCTATTAACATCTGACAGGATTGTTCTTACGCGGTAAGAACACTGGTGAACGTAAACTTCCACCAAAAATCACAATAGATCTATTTAGATTTTTTTTCCAATTTTGTGTCTGATCATTGAAATAGAAATAGTTAAAATGAAGTGATTCTAGTGACTTTTTCTCGAAAAGGTCATTCTCATAGTTTAAGATATAAAATTTAATAGAAGTGTCAAATCAATCGACTCTATTCCAAACTCCAAGTTTTTGCTGAGCGATAAAAATATCGCAACTACACCGAAGCCGTAGTTGCGGTAGTTTGATCGCCCACCGTTAAAATATTAACTCTGAAAACTATTTCTCTAATGTTTTTCTGTGGTTTACCGAGGAATAATGGTAGATTATTGATTAATAAACTTTCCTCCTTATCAGTAAAATTATCACAAACTAATACCCCGCTTCCGCTATTTCACCACTATACGATTATTGCCGTAATCTAAGCGGAACCAAAGTAGTGACGTCATCATAAACGATGCGTAGCAATCACGCGCTAAATGACGCGCTTTAAGAAAGTTCGTCCTAAATATTATCACATTTTGCTTTATTTATGCATTAAAGAAATAGAATAATCGTTTGTTTTACAAGTATGGTCTATTGATATTTTATTTCGTGAACTACAAAAGCTATATTTTTACTCAAGGCTCCAAGCCATATTTTCACTCGATGCTCCCCCCTCGTGAAAATATGGCTTTTATTGTTCACGTAATGAAAGATTAAATGATCTTACCCTGAAAATAGTATTTATCCTCTCTTTAGTTTCAGTAAATGGTGACGCAGGAAACTCCTTGGCCCCGCACAACGGACAAGCGTTCACCACGTACGACCGGGATTCAGACAACTATCCCGGGGGAAACTGTGCCAAGGACTTTCAAGGCGGCTGGTGGTTTACGTTCTGTTTCCACTGTAATTTGAACGGACATTACTACGAAAACGGGACGAATCGATTTCAGGATGGCCTCATATGGATAACCTGGCCCGGAACACAACATTCGCTAAAAGAGACTACTTTAAGAATGAGATTGGGGTCATTTTGAATTTTATAGGTTTTACTAGTTATTGAAACGATTTAACGAATCAAAATAATCATCAATTTCATCTTTAGACGACGACCGGTGGACAATAAACGCTATAACATTACTGACAATGATATTGCGACAATATATTGATCAATGTCTGACATCACCTATAAACATGTTATTTTACTATCATTGCCAATTGATTAACACATTTCGAATACCAGGCCTTTTTTAATCAACTGAAATTTGGTCAATATTGTCGTTTGTGATTCTTTAAGCTGTCTTGAGTCTTTAAAGCGTTGTTGAAAATGTTTGCGATATTTCGCACGAGTTCGAAAAATGGTCAAGATTAAATGGCGGGAAAAAATATGAAAACCTTGAGTAGATTGTAGAGGACTCATTTAAGCACGATTTATGAATACTAGTATCTTGAAAATTAGGAAGAATGTTTTTGTCTTATTTTTATTTCGGACGAGTTTGAAAATGGGTCAAGTGCAGTCATAAGCTAAGTTCCGTGGTCAAATATTGGGAAAAAATCGTGTGTGCACCAGTGAGCTCATATGTTTTACTCAAATGTATTAAAACCTTATCATTTTTTGCTAATATTTATCTGAAGAAATATCCAAAACTTAGTAACATTTGGTCAAACTCTAGACAATGGGGCATTTTTTTCAGATTTACGACATCATCTTTCAAATGTGAGGTTCCAAGCGTAGGATCTTATGTTTTAATATTTATAGTAGTATATTTTTCCTATGGATTTTTCTTTGCAGGTGATATGTAGATTTAATTAGGCGACGTGGAGAATTTTCTACCCAAGGCTGAAAACCATGTAAAAGCCAAAATTATTTCTACTTTTACATGCTTCTTTGAATAACGGTCGGTTGATTTGATTTGATTTGATTTGATTTGATTTGATTTAACTTGATTTGATTTGATTCGATTCGATTCGATTCGATTCGATTCGATTCGATTCGATTCGATTTGATTTGATTTGATTTGATTTGATTTGATTTGATTTGATTTGACTTGATTTGATTTTGATTCGATTCGATTCGGATTCGATTTCAATTCGATTCGATTCGATTAGATTTGATTGATCCAATCCACAGCTTTTCAGGGACACAATCAAATATTGACCTAGAGTGACACAGTTAAACAGCTTTCAAATAAAAGCTTACGTAACCAAATCAAGTCGGCAATCGAATATTTGGTCGAAACTGTGAATAACTGACCTTATATCCAAATCATTATTTGAGGACTGCGATTGATGACCTTGATCGGTTATTAAGATTTATGCCCCGAATAAGGCCATTACGATGTAGATCTAATGAATACTAGAAAGCCCCTGTTATGGGAGACAAAGAAATTCAATCGATACAACCCTTCCAGAGAGAGAGAGAGAGAGAGATATAAAGAGATAGAGAGAGAGAGAGAGAGAGAGAGAGAGAGAGAGAGAGAGAGAGACAGAGAGACAGAGAGACAGAGAGACAGAGAGAGACTGAAATATCACAGTTAAAATCTCAGCTGAGCATTAGAAAAGTCTAAAAATCTCGAGTCTTGACATTTAATGAAGAAAAGTGTTCACGGTGAATGCAACTTGTTTCTCCGGATGAAGAAGGCCTATCGTATAATTTATTTTGTACAGAGAAAAGTCTAAGGTATCTGAGTAGAATTTATATTTGGCCTGGTGATCGCATATTAAATCGTTACAGATTTCAAAGAAACAAAGTGTATTTGAATTTCTTAAAGTGATATCCAATAACATTCCTTATTAATAGTGTTCAGTTAAATCCCAAAAATAGACACGTAGGCATCTAGGGGTGTTGGATCATGGGTCCTGTTTCATCAAACTGTTTAGGACGTATTTTTGCCTTAAAAACGTCCTAGGACATTTTTATGACACAAATCGGGTTTCACCAAACTCGAGAGATTTAGGAACTTCCTAATTTTTGTCTCAAACGTGGGACATAGATTTCGGCGTCTTACGTGATACTATTGTCTTAAATACTGTATCTAATTGAGAAATTTCTGCTGTTTTACGAACTTTAGTTAAAAAAGAAATAGACGAAGATGACAGAGCGAAACTTAAAGAAACAAGAATTTCATGGCCAGACTGATATCGAGACCCTTTGGGTGCTCTTGTTATAACCAAAAGTTTCCAGAGCCGTATGAAGGCGTCGTGACATCGACATTGCAATGATTGACGCAAGTGTGCAGTTGGAGGGCAGAGCAAATGTGCAGACCGACGAGGCAGCACAGAACACAGAGTAACGATCATTGAGTATGTATTTTGTTTGTTTGAATTGGTTTTGACGGCGCTTTTAACAAGCTTCCATTTAATTTGCGGCGGTTGGAGCACCTAACAATGGATTCTTGGTATTCCTTACACTACCATCACATCCTTTCCTAGTCTACAGCTGCTACCCGACATAGATCTACGATTATCGACCCATAGGTGAGAGACAGATAGTCGAAAAGGATGAGTGTCACCGTCGGAGATCGGAACCCGGACCATAGAGCGCGATTAAACAAGTGTACAATAGAAGCATGCCGAGGTCGCCTTTTCATTCAACACACGATCTTTACTTGCTATACCACATAACCAACGTTGGAGAGAAACGATGGCCTGGGACAAGTAGAGTAAGAATGCTTTTTTCAGGCGATAGCCAAACATTCTGTGCAAATTCGTATAATCGTTAAATTCATTCTTTTGCGACGTAGAAAAAAAAACTTAGCAACAAACAAGAAGACCACAAACGGTTACAAACGCTCGGCTGTTAAGCGCTCGATAGCCGACAAAAAATCTTAGTCGAAGGGTTATAATTTGTATGAAAAGACAGTTGGATTTATCCTCTTAAAAGTATAAATTGCCTTTATCATGTGTTACATGGGTTTCCTTCAGAAATACCATAGAAATTGCAGACTATCAAACTTGACGCTGACTACGATGACGTAGACTAAACGGAGACTGCTGCTTTATCTCGGGAATTTTCCCGAGTTTTTCTCCGAAAACAGCCGAGCTGAAAATGAAAAAAGGAATGAACATTTTCCCACTTCTTTCTTTTAAACAAGATACCCACGAAGGTCTGGGACGATTTACTAACCCCCTTGAAAAGCCTATGACATTGAAAGTCTATGTAATAATCAATAATGCCATTTGAGGTGTTTAAGGAAAGTCTATCCAAGGCAGTCAAAGGTAAAGGCCCCTTTCCGTGTGATACTTGACGTACTTATCTCATTTCCAAAAAAACGATCATTATGATCATTCAGCAAAATTAGAAGCAAATCGGATGACAATTGTGAACTCTATCGTGATAATGAGGCTATTTCAATCAAGCTTCCATAAGCCCCTTTTCCGTGAAACTTGACGGACCTGATATATTTTCTGAAATGCCTTATATTCTTGTATTATTTCGTAAAAGTTTGAAGCAATCGGAGTAAAATTCCGGACTATATCGCAATAACAAATTAAACATGTAACGGACGGACGCACGCACGGACGGGAAACACGAAAGCTCTTATGTTCTTCGGTCAGTAGAGCTAAAACGCAGTACCTTCATCGTTTAGAGAAGTGCTTTGCAAATGACTGATAGTCTTTTAATCAGTCCGAAATCATTATTCCTTATATGACACTGCAATATTTCGGGCTTGCTGAATATTGCTTTTTTATCATTGACGTTATGAAATAACATTACGTTTTCTCAGCCCTTAGAAAGGCAATGAAAAGTTACGGTGTCACCCAAACAATCCAGACAGTGGAAAGATTCCGCTCGTTTGCTTGTGTGTGTTGAAAGAGCTGGGCCTTTGATGATATTTATGGGTTTACCACAGAAAAAGCTTTGAAACGTGCGGCTCTTGAATGACAATGATCAGAAACTACAAGAGAAGAAAAAAAGATGATATTTTAAATAAACTAAAATTTTATATGACCATTACAGGTAATTAACATGGTCGAAGAAAGTGAATAAAGGGATAAAGAGCCTTAACGTGATGATTTATGACGAAAGAAGAAAAAAGAAAAGAAATTTGAACTACATAAGTAGATCTAACGGAATAAAATATAATAAAATATAACTTTTTAACCCCCCCCTCCAAGCCGAGAACTTAAAGCCTTATTTAACTGACCTAACATCTGATTTGTTGTAAAGACTGTGTACGGGCTCTTTTTTCCAAAGTTACTTATGTAATATTTAGAGGCGATTTGCTCTATTTTCTCCTCTTTTCTAATAAGTCTTGGCGACAGAGCTGATAGCAATTTCCCCTCTTTTTGCCTTTTAAGCGATGGTGAGATCTTATACTTTTAGTCCACCTTTTGATGGTAAACCTAATTATCTGTCCCGTTCGATTATCTTGAATAATTTTCTCTTTACTTATATCTTCCAATTTTGAGGATTATCAACCTACCCAGCTAAATTAGCTTGCACGTGATTATATCAAGTGCGTTTTGGGGATTTTTGATCGAGCATAGCTAAATAAGGACAAAGTTTGATGAAACGCGAATGTACGTCCTAGGAACTTTTCAAGATGTTTTGATGAAACTGACTTACGAACATCCCAGGATATGTCCTACGACACTTTTAAGACACATCCTAGGACATTTATTGATGAAACAGGCCCCTGTGCCCTACACGGGCTTTTCTACTTGAAGACAAGTACATTTTTCTAGGTCACCCAACCGTGAACAAGCGTATACCAGAGCAGATTTTGGAAAGATCAAATAGATAAATTATAACAATGTGTACATCAAAGGGTAGAACGTATTGTTTAGATGAAGAAAAAAATCCTGGTTCTAGCATTTTCTTCATTGTATCATTGTTTTCCAAAGATTGATATATTCATTTTTTGCGGAAAACATTTTAATTCTGGACGAGTAGAAAATCACATTATACTTGTCCTGGGACAGGTGGAGAAACTCCGCATTTCCTCACCCCTATATAATCTATAACGTATTTAAAGGATCTCTAATGAGATTTTGCTTGAGATAAGCAGATCTTATCCAAGTCTAAAATAGAAATGTCATTAAGCGAGGCTCGCCGAGTTTAATGACTTTTCTATTTAAGGTAGTGGACCCGTAATTGTTTTGCAACGTCTTAGAAGTAATGAACTTTAACAGTATTGATTTTCATTGGGAAACCTCGGTTAACATTGTGAAAAAATATGTGGTCCAAAATGTTGTGGAACTATTACGGGTCCACAACCTTAAGACGAGATTGAGGTTAGCTAGTCTCAAACAAAGTCGAGTAATATAATTTTCTTACATAAATACAAGGAATGTACCTTAAAACAATTTTTAAAACGCTAAGGTGATAAAATACCATAAATAACGTGTGCTGAATGACGTCTTTATGATGTTCTTCAGAATGTGATCTTACACATGTGTAAGACAAGGATATCTTTGATTGCTGCAAGTTATAGAATACAAGGGAAAACCTGTCTCTAATAAGCCGATGTAAATCATCTCTTTCACCTCATTAAAGATGGATACGTTATTTCAACTAAGAGTTTTGCATTAAGTAACTCTATTCTACCTAAAAAAAAACCTTTTCTTTTTAAAATATACTAGTCTCAATTCTATATCTTTACATGTGAAAATATTCTTAATCTATCTAGCCCCTGCTCCTCGCATTCTTTTTTTGACGTCACGGTTTGTACGTAATTGCGTATTTTGTACCGCTCTCTAAACCAACGAGAGTAAGTGCAGTGACCCGGTCTGCATCGAGAATATTGGTTGGTTGCCTAAATATACAGATAGGAACATCGTGAAATTGACATTTAGATTGATTTTGGAATGAAATTGAATGAGTGTGTTTAGTGAGTATAAAGTGAAATTAAGGGGAGGTAATCCAATATCACTAATTTTGTTCGAGATGAACAAAATTAGCTATATGTATTACCTCCCTTTAATAAATTATACGTACATTTCTGTTTGTGTGTCTTCGTGGACCAATCGGACACTTTAAGGTCCACACCAGCCAATAAAATCGTAGAATAAATATATCGATTTGAATTTTTTGGTCGTCTTGAACGATTTTTAAATGTTTTCGACTGAATTGGGGGCGTTTTTGGTCAATTTGAGTGGGTGTTTGGAACGAATGAATGGAGCGTTTAGTGAATGATTTAGAATGATTTTGATCGGAGCGTCAATTTCACGATGTTTTCAACTGTATATATGCCGGCTCCTCTCTACAGAGCGTACAGCGGAGACTCTGATCAGACTGTACGACTACGCAGGCTGGTCGGAGTCTCAGCTTTGGTATGTGTGTACGTGATAAAATCTTAAAAATGTTACCCAACGACTCCTGTTTGATTTTCTATTGTCGTGGCTAAAACGGAAATCAGTTTTTAAGAAAACAAAAGAGTTTCAATAGAACTAATTGAAATTGATTCAATAATAACAGAAAAAGGAGTGTGCAATCCTTTCAAATGCTATTTAGATAAACTTAATTTATACACATTCTGAAAGCCAATTGAATTTTAACTAAGATAAATGTAAGGAGAAAAGAAATAGAGGATATTGAATTAGTGGTCATGGAATGCCGAATTTATTAAACGGGTCATCTATAAACAGATAAAAACGAGGCTATGCCGAGTTTTTATCTGTTTATAAATGACGAGTTTAATAAATTCTGTATTTCATGAGCACAAATTTTATATTCTATTTATAACATGACCCGAATTTCGGTGATAAAACGAGACAATTTACGATATTTATCGATTCATGTTATTCCGCGAAACGTATAACGCCGTTTTCGAAATGTCGTCAGCAGATCCATTATGACGTCATTTACCTAACAAAAGATATAACGTTTTTATTCGTTCTTTGCTCATTTGCATATTTATTCCTCTAGTGTAATAAACACTCGTGTAATATCAAAAATATTCAACGGGGTTATTTCACTCTGGTGACGTAGGTCATATTAAAAATGGTAATATAAAATCAGCCCTTAAGCTTCAGTAATAATTTACATTAATGCTACTAGAGATATTTTATTATTTCTATATCTATGTCTGGTCGTTTTACGCAAAATGAGCCATCTTGGAACTCCTTAAAATAAATATTTGCCCGTCGCGCGAAAGGGGACTATCTGGAAACTTTGTAATATAAGTATTTGGAAAAAAAAAAAAAAAAAAACAAAAAAAAAACCCTGGTTCTAGAACAGGCTTACCAGAGGCCGCATTTCAAAAATTCTTTCACAGAAATGTAGATTGATTATTCTAGATTCAGAAAATTAGTAAAGTGCGAAAAGTTTCGACCCTAGTCAGTCTGCACAATCTGCGCAGCCTGAAAAGGGTCGACACTTAAAGCACTTCCCTGGTGGTCCCTTTTCGCGTGACGGATCACATATTTGAAAGAGAGACTGATTCCAGCCCGCGCCCAGGATCACAAAACTGTTTGCAGATTATACCTCGCTATGCACGGACACTTACAATTAACAACATCGTGAGATTGACAAGGTGAATGATTTTGGAATGATTATTAATAAAATTGAAAGAGTATGTGGAGTGAATTTTGAGTGAATTCGGGATGAACAAAATAAGCGATATTGATTCCCTCCCTTTAATAACATATCCATCCAATTTCCAAAGATAGCTTCCCTTTTCTTCCAGAACCTATATTTATGATGTAACTAACTGTACGTGGAAAAAGGGATAAAACTGCTAACAATATGCACCATTTCATCATTTGAAAAGTAGCCCCGCGTTCAGGAGTGGAAAGCGCCCGCGAACGCTAGCGAGCGCTTTCCTGCTACTCTTATCTGATCGCCGTGTTTGTTTGTGGCGCTTGCGATGATCGGCGAGCAACGTCCAGAGGTGACTAGCCTAGCAAACAAAAATGGCGGATTTCACGATAAAGTATCGATTTTTTTTTCGAAATTTTAGTGATTATTGTTTTGTTTAGATATCAAATATTCTGCAGGGCGTAAGAATAACACATATTTTTACTCCATTTCATAAACATTAAAAAGGTTCTGAGGATTTTGTTGAGGTTATGTTATGAGTCGACTCACTTTTAGTGCCTAGAAATGGGTCTTTTTTTAGGAAAGCGCTTGCGGTGTGGTGCGTTCAAGAAAGATTTCTCGCTAAGAAAAACTGCCCGGTGTTCCGGATGTAAAAGCGTTTCGCGTGCGCTTTGAGATGATACCCCGCTTTGCACGTGTACATACGTGCAAAGCGATGTATCATTTCGAAAGCGCTTCGCTAACGTTTTCATCCTGAACGCAGGGCTGTTCGTGACGAGCGCTGTCATATCCTGAACGCAGAGCAGAGTAGTTAAGACGTTTAGTCTGACCAAGGAACATGTATCAAACCTGACCTTAAAACCACACAGACCCCCAAAAGATCGTGGGATTCAATTTCGTCAATATTTTACGCAGTTTTGCTGCGTAATTAGGGGGCTGGGTGCAACACTATTGCAAGTGACTGGAAATGTTCAGCTATTTACAGTTATTGAGTACAAAGCATTTCTGGTTGACCTTGAATTAAGGTTAACAAATGCCTGCCCAAGAGAACTATGTTAATTATATAATAATGACAGTACCTGGTTTATAACAATTATAATCACAATTATAACACGTGAAACGTTATTTTGAAACATTGAAAAGTTGTAAAGAAATTGTCCTACATAATTCGAACGGGTCTGTACAAAAACATCAAAATTGCTTGTAAAGATATAGGCACTTGCAATAGTTTTGTGCCGACCATTACATATTCAAAATACCTTTGAGACAACCCTCTGAAATTAAAAAACCTGAGGTTAGGTTACAACAACAACAACAACAACAATAATAAAAATAATGATAATGATACAAAGGGAGAAATGGGAGGTAATATGAAAATATAATGAAGGAAAGAGAAACATTTGTCTGGCATGAAAGTCCAGATGCGGGTCCAGGATTTTTGTAAAGGGTTCGAACATCCAAATTCCTACAATGTTTTAAGAGGCGCAGATTTTTTTTCAGTCTGAGAGTCACAAATAAATAGCTAAGACTCTCAACACAATCAAATGAAAGTCCGCAGGCCCCTCTGAAAATCAACGTCAGAAAAGAATTGAAGAATGTTTTTAACAGTCTCGCCATCTTTTTTGAAGTACATTTATTTTAAAAGGTACTTATCTACGAGTATCCATCACCGTGTGTAGCTTATCTACGGAATATTTCAATATATGCACAAAAACATAAGATTAGCTAAAACGAATTAAATCTACATTTAAAGCAGGGTTTTCTGTTTGAATCGGGTTTTATGCCACTTTTAACATTATTTGAGTCATATCGCGGCGACTGAAGCACCTAACAATGGTTTCCTAGTATATCTCACAGTAGTACTACCATAACATCCGTTCCTAGCCTCCAGCAGGGATCCCGAAAGCTAAAGAGGGGACACTTCATAGCCTTGTCCTGATTGATTCCTTATTTCCTCGCAGTTTAATAATTCAATACCCCACTTTATATATTTTATACCATCTTTTTTCAAAAAGCTATAACCGGACATTAATTTTTCAAACTGTCTTAGAATATGCCCATCTTTGAAATCAAAACAAAATCTGGTGGACTAGATATTTTTCATTTTTTATCTATGGAGGGATTGCTCGGCTCCTTTATGTGTGATACAGTAAGCTAAACAGAAAAAACCAAACTGGTTTGTACAATTTTAGATGATTTGGAAGGTAGATTTTTCCAATTGTCATATCATGACATGATCATTTCGATTTAAAACTCTCAAATTTTCTTTCGATTGATCGTGATTATGACTTAATTTATTAACCATTTTGCTTTTTTTCTCATAAATTTGTGTCTTAGATGTCTTATCATATTTATTATCAAATATATTATGCTTTAATTAGAAAAAAATGGATTAAAAAAAACAGCATTTGAATAACACGACCTTTCTTTCATTTTTTAAAAATTTGATTTTAAACGTTGCACATATATCTTCATATCAGTGAATAGATTATATGAATCTTTTAATTTGTTCTAAATCAAAAGATTTTTTTCTTTCGATCAAAATAATTAAGTACAATTGTGATGTAAGTTAAAGATGATTGGAATTTGAAAAAATGAAATGCAATTTAAAATAGATCAAATCTATTTAATAATATTTTATTTTGTAAAATCTTATCCCCTGAGACAAAATTTAAAGGTAATGTGTACAAGTTTCAGAACTTAAAGATCAAACATAGTCAAAGGTTGTGACAAACAATCAATGAAGTTTTCGCTTCTTTAAAATTTGTACACTTTGTTTCTAGTAGAGTGATAAAATTGGCTAAATAGGGTCTATTACAGTTATCAAATAGGGTGACATCAAATTCTGGCATGTGGGCTAGTGACCAGAAAGTGACATAAATACACGGTAGTTACGAACATTGCCTCTCGTGATATAATCAAATCAGTTCTGGACATTAAGCAATGACGAACTCTATATTCAGATAATATGTTACTGGAATTTCGTGCTTTAATTTTGATAAGTGTATTCTTTATCGGGTGCTATGGAAATAATTTGGATAAGGAAGTTATGCAAGATGAAAGTAAGTACTTTTCGTAGTTTCTATAATTAAGTCGTTCTCTTGAAAAAAAAACAAAAAAAAAAAAAAACAACTGTCTAAATGACGTAACTTTATAATTTCAGTTGTCTAACCCACAGATACTACAAAACAGAGAATTTTCAGACTGCAATTCAATGTGCGTTGAAATCTTAAATAGGATGCAAAATATTGGGGAAAACATTGCGAATATGGGAGAAATTGCTTAAAAACAAGCAATTTCTCCCTTTTCCTCAATGTTTTCCCTCTTTATTACTTTGAGTGCATAAAAATTCTTTTTGTGCAAAAGCGTAACGCAAACCGGTCAATGCGTTTATTTCTTTTTGAGAATCAATATATTTTTCTTGTTAAAGGAATAACAATTATTGTGTCATTTGGGGTTTAATTTCAATTAAGATTTGTGATATAAGAATTATTGAACCTGGCCAGATTGTCTTGCAGACTGATAAGAATCCTTACTGAAACTATTTTTTTGATTTTCGGATTGAATTATTGTCATCCTATCAAGTACATATATGATCTAACGCTTCTAAGAATAATTTTGTTTTCATCAGGATGGACATGAAGTTTTGAAAAAAGTGTGAATATCGTTTTCGTTCGTATCATATCTGCATAATACAAGAGAATAACATCATTGTTTTTATTTTAATGATATCAATCGACAAAGAATCAAATTCTTGATGCTTACTCAAAATTGTTGTCATGGATTCAAGAAACCTATTGTCCAGCCATTCAAAATGCACAAATTGTTTATGCTATAGATACCTATAAGTGCAACCACCAGTCAAACTGAATTGCAACCGCAACAAGGTCTTTAACAAAAAAATAACCAAATTAAATTTATCATTATTCGATATCATCTGAAAATTGTTTCAAATATTCCGAAGGGGTCCCTTTTTTTTTTTTTTTTTACTCGAGGATAACACGATAAAGGGTCGAATGACTCTTATTTCCATCGTGGTCCTAACTCATTCCTGATATTATACTACACACTGAGAGAGAGGCAATGGGTTCTAACCATTGCTACCCACTTTTACAGCTGGGTGGACTGGGACCCTGTCTGTGAAGTGTCCTGCCCAAATACACTACCCGCCTCCGGTGGGGCTCGAACCCGCAACCACCAGGTTACGAGTCGAGCGCGCTAACCACTCGGCCAACGAGCCAGACGTGCTTTAATTTTGATAAGTGTATTCTAAAGTGTCTTTTCTTGGTTTTACACAGAGTTATTAGAAATCAATCGTAGAATGGTGTGTGGGGGGTGGGGGTGGGGTGCAAATAGGTTATGTAATAAAAGTAATTATTAGAAACACATGAATAAATAAAATGAAATAAAAAAAATGAAAAAAAAAAAAAAAAAAAAAAGAAAAAAAGAAAAAATCATTAACACTAATCAATTCAGGATTCGTATTGATTTGGTTGAAATCTATCACGACGGAGGAATCATCCTAAGGGCTGACAATCAGCGAGCCAGTGAAAAAGTTCGACCGGTTTAGGTAGTGAAACCGTCATAGTACCGCATCATTTCGGAACCCATGGAGTTTCGCCGAGGTTTCATGATGATAATCATTAGAAAACCTTGTTTAACATTGTTAAAATTCAATACTTCCAAAACGTTGTGGATCTATTACGGGACACTACCGTAAGGTAGCACAGTCCGAAAAAAACGTAAAATATATTTTGATCTATTTTTGCTGGTTCAAATACTTCACTTTTTGCTTGAGACATTAAAACGCATTTCGTTCCTTGGGAGATAAAAACTTCGTAACTACAGCTTTTTTGAAGCTATAGTTACGAGTTTTTTGTCTCCCATCTAAAAAATGCGAAAACGAAAATCTGGAGTCTGTCCTGCGTTCAGAATAAAGAAGCAAGAATCACAGAAATGATACCCTGTATTGTCCGTAGAAACGTAAATAACGCGTGTTTCAAGAGGAA
This sequence comes from Fragum whitleyi, assembly GCA_948146395.1. Taxonomy (NCBI): domain Eukaryota; kingdom Metazoa; phylum Mollusca; class Bivalvia; order Cardiida; family Cardiidae; genus Fragum; species Fragum whitleyi. The sequence goes on from OX411546.1 coordinate 9,073,346, forward strand.
AACGTTCGTAGAGGCTACGTTTTTTTGAACGACAGATTAATGAATCGCTTCAGAATAGAATTGAGCCCCCTCCCCTTTATTTTTTCTCTCCCCACCCCCTAGAAATGCTTATGATTCGCAGGCGAAAAGCGCAAATGTATACGAACTGTAGTTATTCTAAGTAAGGTGGAATGATATTACTATATATGAAGAACTATTCGAAAAATCCACCAAAATATCAATCAATGTAAGTAAGTGCACCTCGTATACTCTGAACAAGATCGATAATTTTCTCAATTCTTAGATCATCTTTATTCGTCTGAAGGATAATACAGTCGATATTGCTCTAGCGACCACGTCTATTAAGCGACCAATTTTATTAAGCGACCACCATAACCCCCCCCCCCCCCAGTAAGCAAATTCTCTGAAAAAGAGGACATTTATTAACGAAAAATTGGTTATTGTTGAATCTTATGTTGTTGAAACCCATTAGATTCGTCTCAATAAGACGATTCTAATGGGTTCGAAATCATAAGATTCAGTACGAGATGACCGACAATCTTAATAATGTTATAATAAAAAACTATCACATTTGTCATGGTATTTCGTATTAAGCGACCATTCCCATAAACGACCGCTTTTTGGTGGTCCCTTAAGTGGTCGCTTAATTCAAATTCAAGTTTTATTGTACTATGTAGATTGGGTGAAACCATCTTTTATGATAGGAAATACTGTGAAAAAAGGCGAACTTTCGAGCAATTTCTTCAACAATATTTTCTCAAGAATCAAGTATGAAACAATCACGGGACTTCATAAAAAAAGGTTGTTGTAACAAAAAGAACTTCATTATTTTATCAAATTAAGATAGGAATAGCTCACACGTGTTTTCTCTTTTGTCAATTTCAATAGAAAATAGGGAGTGATTGATTTTTGTAATAGTTTTAATTTGAGGAATGAACAATACCCAACACGGATTGTGTTTGCCTAAACGGACTATAATTGTCCTCGAAAACCTGAATTGAAACTGTCTATTTTTGGATGAAGGCATAGTTGGACAAAATGTTATCATTCAGTCGACTATGGCTGAAACCTTTCTCACCTGGCTGATTTTCTATATGGTCATTCTACCTTCTTGTATAAGATTTCTTGAAGTGAGACCTCCGATCGGCCTCCACTGGAACCAATATATTATTTAAGCTATATTTATTGAATTTCAATATGGTCTTTATTTGTTCGACCGGTCACAAATATTGAACTTAAGATAATCCTTGTAAGGTCAAAATTAATTCGCGGTAACAAACAATATACATAACGTAAAATTAGGACAGTAATATTCTGCGTTATTATTCAACTGTCAGGACGTGACTTGACCGTGACGTAATTTTTCAATTCTTTGGCTTCTTTCAAATTTTATTCGGTTATTATCGTTGACGCGTGCAAATAACTGTATCCTAAAACCTAAAGGATTCACGTGCTTAGAGAGAGTGAATACATTTCATTGTCACCATAGCCTCGTAACTTCAGCTTGAAATGTGGATTTTGAATCAATCGCATGTGGACTGGAGCTCCTAAACATGGATTTCTGGTATATATCGCACCAGAACTATATATTTTAGCATACATCCTTACATAGCTGCCACCTTCTACCCTCTGAGGTTTACGATTATCCACCGATTGGTAGGAGCAATAGAATTAAACTACGACTATATTTGGACAATCCATTAGCTGTACAAAATACCCACCTACATAAATCGTAATGTTTTTCTTTTTTTCACTATGGCATCAGATAATCATTCTTTCACATTACCGAAAGAGACCAAAAACCTTGTAATTACAGCGTTTTGGTTGAAGACGAAACGATGGTCTTTTAATTCGGAGGATGGGGACCCCATTCAGGTCGTTAAAGTTCCAGAGTCAAAGCGGATTATGTTTCATAGTCAAAAAGCGGAAAGACTGCTGTTTGATCTGGTAAAATAAGGGTTCCACATGTTAAAATTGAATTACCTTTCTGGCTGCTTTTTTGAGCTAAGAAAGAAATGAATGGTCTAGACAATAGAGTTGCCTGTTTTCTTTTCCCTGGCTCCCTGTCTGTCTCTGTCTGTCTCTGTCTGTCGCTCTCTCTTCTCTCTCTCTCTCCCCCTCTCTCTCTATATTTCTCTCTCTCTCCCTCTTTCTCTCTTTCTCACTCTGTCTGTCACTCTCTCTTCTCTCTCTCTATTTCTCTCTCTCTCTCTCTCTCTATTTCTCTCTCTCTCTCTCTCTCTCTCTCTCTCTCTCTCTCTCTCTCTCTCTCTCTCTCTCTCTCTCTCTCTCTCTCTCTCTCTCTCTCTCTCTCTCTTTCTCTCCCTCCTCCGTCTATCTCTTTATTAAAAAATGTGTGCGAGAAGTTGTTCTTAATATATTCAAAGAAAATTCATCTTGATATTAATATAAATCGTAACCAAAAACTAGAATTTGTTGCCGATATAAATCGGCTTTCGTCCCTAGTTTTGCGATTTGATCACTGTCGATGTATTTCGAGCTGTTGAGATGGCCGCTCATTGTGAAGATAGAAATTACACAGCATTAGCAAGTTTACAGTTAAGAACATTATGAAATTGAAAAGATAAACGCTTTTGGAATAGTTTTGGAATGATGTTAATGAATATGTGATGGGAGTTTTGAGTGATATTGAATGGAGGTAATCCAATATTGCTAATTTTGTTCAGGATGAACAAAATTAGCGATGGTATGTACCCCCCTTTAATAAGATATACGTTCTTTTCTGTTCATGCGTCTTCATGGAGAAATCAGAAAGTTTAAAATCCACACCGGCAAAAAAAAATCAAGATTCTGAATAACTTGATCTATTTGAATTAAATGTTGATAGTCTTGAACGATTTCATTTTTTTTCTAATGATTTCGAAGCATTTTTGATCGATTTGAGTGACGGTTTGGAATGAATGAATTGAACGCTGGACGAATGATTAAGAATGATCTTGATCAAAATTAGTGTCAATTTAACAATATGTGTTCTCAATTACAGAATGGATTTAAAATTCATCCTCTGTAGGAGTTTTAGCAATACGATCTATGACACTTACTCTTATTTATTTCTTTACATTTACCTTCAAAGGTCAAGATAGACATCCCCAATTTAATTACTAGGGATTCTTCCTATTACGATCTTCATAATAAAAACTACTTTAACCTTTTACTCTTCCGCCCCTGAACTCCCTGTCCTTGTGATATAATATTTGAGCCTGTGCGTGACATTTCCAACAATTTCATGTATGCATGATAAACAGACGTTAAGCAACCCGGACAGCAACACAATCCAATGAAAATATTCTCTTACCGCCTGAAGACGGGTTCAGACCCATTCTATCTACAAAATGCGTAGTGAAGACTCTGGTCAGCCTGTGTGGATACACAGGCTGGCCAGGGGCTTTGCTATGCGCACATGCAAAATTGTAGGAAATGTCACACACTGGCTCATTTGATAAATATTATGAAAAAGCAGAATTGGCCGAAACAAGCGCTCTTCTTTTTCCACAATAGGATGTTGTATTTCAAATCGCAGCCACATTTCATCGTCGTTGTTAAACGCCTTCATTCAGCACTAGTTTAAAATTAAGGAAAATAATCTGGAAAAAAGTTTTAACCACATGAACATTCTGAATAATATCATTATGTAGATTGAAATCTATTCGCAGTCAAGTCTTAAAAATCACAAATATCATAGGACCACCCTAGGAACATTTTTGCCAAATAGTTGATATCAAGTCTCACTGTATGGGGCAGAGAACTTGTGATTACCGGTATTCGAACCCTAAACTGTCTGCACTCATTTGAATTTTCTGAGAAACGAGGTCTAAATTTGGATTAAATGCTTATGGAAAGGTTGAAAGACCCCTTCAAATAAAAAATTAACGGCGTGCTATAAAAGAGATTAGTTTTCGATTATAACAATAATTCTTTTTTACAAATTACGAATAGCGCTGTCTTAATTACTGTCATTCACACGATTTGATTTTGCAACGATCATGACAGAATAAATATCTATGTCATTATTTTGACGTTACTTTTTTGAAGTGGCCTGAAATAAAAGGCGCTGAAATTTCGATGAAATTGCATTTTTAGGGGCTGTCAATTGAATAACATCCGCGTCTTACATGGAAAAGGATGAGTGGAGTAAATAACTGTTAACAACATCGTGAAATTGACAAGATCAATGATGTTGGAATGATTTCGGAAGTGTGTTGAGTGAGTTTTTAGTGAAATTAAAGGGAGTTAATCCAATTCCGCTAATTTTGTTCAGGTCGAACAAAATTAGCGATATTAATTACCCCCCTTTAATAAAATATACGTACCTTTCTTTTTGAGTTACATCGTAGACCAATTAGACACATTAAAATCGACAAGAGTCAATAAAATCATAGAATAATTCTATCGAATAAAATAAAATGTTGATCGTCTTGAACGATTTCGAAATGTTTTCAATGAATTTGGAGCGTTTTGATCGATTTGAGTGAGTGTTTGGAATGAATGATTGGAGCGACGAGTGAACGATTCAGAATGGTTTTGATCGAGATGAGAGTCAATATTACGGTGTTGTTAACTGTACACTATTTTGTCGTTGGTTTGAAGCATCACATCAATGTATACGATTTTAACATTTCAAACGTATTTTCTTTTAAAAGTTGTTAAAACAAAAAAATCATAGAGGGTAATCGTTTGTTTCAGTGTAAGATCGATTTATATTTCATTGGGTGAACAACAAAAGCGACATTTTCACGAGTGGCGTAGCGACGAGTGAAAATATAGCTTTTGTTCTTTACGAAATGAAATCTCAATCGATCTTACTCGAAAAAATAAACGATTATTTTATTTCTTAAATGCAAAAATGAGACAAAATGTGAAAATTTGAGGACACATTTACTGAAAGCACGCTATTTTTTGCACGTGATTGCCTTACACGTTCACGCTGACGTCACTTATTTAGCTCCGTTTAAATTACGTCAGACAGGGCAAAATGAAAGGAAGCGGAGTATAAATTTTTGGTTATTTCACCATTCTACCGTCGTCAGCCCGATTGGTAGAGCACCGGACTTCAAAACCATTGAGGTTCGACGGTGTGGGTTTCTTTCGGATGAGACGTTAAACCGAGGCCCCGTGAGACGGTGCTTTACACCGAGCACGTTATAAAACCATGGCGGATCTCAGCAGTTGTTTCGTCATGTATCCTTGCACTATCCCCCGTAACAACTAACCGTCTTCTGGGGGCGTCGTTCATATGGGCGTGTGCTACGGTAGCGACGATAAATAAACGGAAATACACCATCTACCGTAATTTCTCGATAAACCAACGAAAAGCAATAAAGAATTGTGTTTAGTATGTCAATATTTTGATAACCACCCTTTTTTTGCGATTTTGTGATTTTTCAAACGGAAGGTAAATATCTTCTCTTTCTTACCAACGCCCTTTTTAACCGAAAGAACTGCAAACTTTTCCCAAAGAATCACACATTCGCTTATTATTTTGATTTTCGTTTTTATCTATCGTATGCTATCTACTTTATTTGAAACCACATAAAAAGTCAAGTGTCCGTTTTCAAATTTTGTCATAAACACTAAGACCCTTAATCAATTTTAGTGTTTTGTAATTAATTCCGTATTTAACGAACAATAGGTGTAAACATAAGTAAATAAACAGAGTTTAAAGGAGACTGGATTATGGCACGATTCGTTAGTACTTGGCAAACTTAGCCGCGATTTTAAAATAAATCGGTAAAGTAGGTAAATGGAATTCGTTTAGAAAAAGCATACAATGCAAACAAGGCCTCTGCAGGTCACATGTAGGTCAATTCGAAAAACTTAAATTTACATATGTGACTCGTCACGCGAAAAAGGGTCGTTTTGGACCTCAATGAGTTTGATAAGAGGTACAGATAAGAGGGGTCCGAAATTACCCCGACCACCATATAGACCACTTTATATTATTGGTCTACATGGTGGTAGGGGGTAATTTCGGACCCCTATGGAACGGAAAAAAGTGGGATATTTCCACTATAAAATCTTCATTCCTCTAAACTGTGTGTACTCATTTGAATATTCTCCATTGGACGATTTAAATGAGTACCCACAATGAGGGATTTGTGCAAGTATAATTAAATTAATTTTATTTGAAATCCAAAAAATCCGTTTTTATCTGTAGATCTGTTAGATATTCTACAAAAAAGATGATTTGTTTTTGAATGAGGTTTTACGCCGCTTTCAACAATCTTTCAGCTATATCGTGGCGGCTGGAGCACCAAACAATGGATTACTGGTATTTCTCACACCAGTGCTAGTATTACACCCTTTCCTAGCCCCTAGCTGCTCTCCAACATAGGTCTACGAATTATCGACCCATTGGTGAAAGACAAATAGTCTTAACAAAATTATACCAACCTGGTAAAATGTAGTATACACAGTCAAAAAAGTTTAGTAACACAAAAAAATATTGTTTTACTGTACAAAAGTCTATGATTGTATTAATTTTGTATAGAAGTTTTGAAGCGATAGACTTAGCGATTGGCTGATTAAATCCATTTAGAAGTTATGGTAACAACGGACATGAGGCGTCATTTGTTCCGCCCTATGAATTTTTCCTTGTTTACCCATGTTGAGTGTAACATTGTATAGTCAATATATCGACATTTGAAGGTATAGACTGGTTAATTTGACCCGACTTTGACCTCTGTGGAAAAAATGCTTAAATAACAATTACCGACATATTTTATCAATAAACAAAATGTATAATACATTCAATATCGTTTGTTATCCATTCCTATGAAAGCACGTGCAAAGCCAAGTAGGAATAATCATATTTTTATTCATCTAAATAGAAGGGGTCAGATTCAAGTCAATAAAACCGCACTATACCTTCCCATGCTCGTTTTATACAAGAGTTTACTACAAGAGTTGCATTCCCCTGGATAGTACTGGTAATTTTCAGTTAAACGTTTATATATGAGCCAGTCCGTGACATTTCCAACAATTTTAAATGTGCGCCAAGCAAAGACTCTGGCCAGCTTGTGCATCTGCACAGCCTGACCACAGTTTTCACTTTGCTCTTTGTAAATAGATAAGGTCTTAAATTGTAAGGTATAAGCTATAAAACGAATACATATTGATAGACTTTATTCATATACACACTGACTATTGCAATGCAAATTTCTATTTGATCAATTACATTTTCATAATGTTTTTACAAAAGTAAAGCTGCGCTAATATTTGCATATGCTCGAGTCTTGTAAAAACAACTCTCAAGTTCCAAGAAAAAGACAATTAATGTGAGAAGTCCAGATAGAATTGATTGATTGAATGGAGTTTAACGCCGCTTTCAACATTATTTCAGTTATATCGCGGCGGCTGGAGCACCTAACGATGGATTCCTGGTATTTCTATCACCAGTACAACCACCACATTCTTTCCTAGCCTCCAGCCGCTATCTCACATAGCTCTACGATTGTCAACCCATTGGTGAGAGACAAATAAGACCAGATAGAAACAATTATACAAAAACACATTTTAATTTGTCATGCCATTTGTGCGCACATACAAAATATACATGCCTCGGTTTCCAAGCTGTTAAGTATATTTGAAAGAAAGAAGAAAGACCCCCCCCCCCAATAAAAAAAAAAAAAAAAAAAAAAAAAAAAAAACACACACACAAAAAAAACCCTGAACAATGAGAACTTTCTTGTTCAAAATTTAAAAGTAATCTTTTTATTTATTTACATATTTTATCTCATAAATAACACCAACATCAGATTCCTTTTCATCAACCTCTTTTTTTAATCCCACTTTTCAAGTGGACATATAAAACAATTATGACAGCCGTTTGGGTTTTTAGGATTTCAAATAGTAGTATTTATATATAGAATTAAAGATTTGAAATAATGGATCGCTTCGAATTGTAGGTACATTTATCAAAGATGTATGGATTATGAGAAAGCTCCTAACCAACACATACGAAACAACATCGAGTTCAGCAGTAGATTCTAGTACCACTTTACCACCATCAACATCAACAACCTCAATCACCACTTCCTCACAAGGACCACCACCACCAACAACAACATTCTCACACAGTATTTCGGTGCCATCTTCCACAACAAATCTTTCATCAACAGCCAGTAAAGCAGTCGGAGAAACAACTATTTTTCCAACAAGTGATTCAACGTCAACAACAATAATACACCCACCCACATTGCAATCAGCAACAGTATCATCGACTGCAATTACATCAGCAGTGTCTACAACTACTCATAAATCAACAACAACTATTACGGGAACAACGTTTTCCGAAGGGACGTCAACGTTTCAATCAACCTCGGTGTCATCACCGACAACAACAGGTTTAACAACAAATGAGGCTACATCAGAAACTTCTTTCAAAAGTACAACTATTACGGGAACAACGTTTTCCGAAGGGACGTCAACGTTTCCATCAACCTCGGTGTCATCAGCGACAACAGCAGGTTCAACTCAAAATGATGCAACATCAACATCATCGGTCGAAACAACAACTGCTACGGGACCAACATCTACTATAACAACACCAACGATTCCACAATCAACAGTGCAATCAGTAACAACAACAGTTTCAACAACAATTGATGCAACATCCACAAGATCTTTCGAAACAACAACTGATACGAAACCATCATCCTCCTCTACAGGAACGTCAACGACACAATCATTTACGGCGTCAACAGCGACAACAACAGGTTCATCTACAAATGCTTCTACATTTTCAACATCATCTGTTGAATCAACAACAGATAAGGGAACAACATCAGTTACAGCAACATCAACGATTCCATCACTAACGGCTTCCTCAGCTACTACAACAGGTTCAACAACAACTGATGCTACATCAACAGCATCAGTGGAAACAACGACTAATACGGTACCAACATCCTCCAAATTTTCATCAACATATCCATCATCAACGGATTCGTCAGTCACAACAATAGGTTCAACCACGATTGATGCTACATCATCATCTTTCGAAACAACGCCCGTTACGGTAACAAGATCGTCTATAGAAACATCAACGATTACATCACCAAAGACAACATCACCGACAACAACAGGTTTAACAACAAATGAGGCTACATCAGAAACTTCTTTCAAAAGTACAACTATTACGGGAACAACGTTGTCCGAAGGGACGTCAACGTTTCCATCAACCTCGGTGTCATCAGCGACAACAGCAGGTTCAACTCAAAATGATGCAACATCAACATCATCGGTCGAAACGACAACTGCTACGGGACCAACATCTACTATAACAACACCAACGATTCCACAATCAACAGTGCCATCAGTAACAACAACAGTTTCAACAACAATTGATGCAACATCCACAAGATCTTTCGAAACAACAACTGATACGAAACCATCATCCTCCTCTACAGGAACGTCAACGACACAATCATTTACGGCGTCAACAGCGACAACAACAGGTTCATCTACAAATGCTTCTACATTTTCAACATCATCTGTTGAATCAACAACTGATAAGGGAACAACATCAGTTACAGCAACATCAACGATTCCATCAACAACGGCTTCCTCAGCTACTACAACAGGTTCAACAACAACTGATGCTACATCAACAGCATCAGTGGAAACAACGACTAATACGGTACCAACATCCTCCAAATTTTCCTCAACATATCCATCATCAACGTATTCGTCAGTCACAACAATAGGTTCAACCACAATTGATGCTACATCATCATCTTTCGAAACAACGCCCGTTATGGTAACAAGATCGTCTATAGAAACATCAACGATTACATCACCAAAGGCAACATCACCGACAACAACAGGTTTAAAAACAAATGAGGCTACATCAGAAACTTCTTTCAAAAGTACAACCATTACGGGAACAACGTTGTCCGAAGGGACGTCAACGTTTCCATCAACCTCGGTGTCATCAGCGACAACAGCAGGTTCAACTCAAAATGATGCAACATCAACATCATCGGTCGAAACGACAACTGCTACGGGACCAACATCTACTATAACAACACCAACGATTCCACAATCAACAGTGCAATCAGTAACAACAACAGGTTCAACAACAATTGATGCAACATACGCAAGATCTTTCGAAACAACAACTGATACGAAACCATCCTCCTCCTCTACAGGAACGTCAACGACACAATCATTTACGGCGTCAACAGCGACAACAACAGGTTCATCTACAAATGCTTCTACATTTTCAACATCATCTGTTGAATCAACAACAGATAAGGGAACAACATCAGTTACAGCAACATCAACGATTCCATCACTAACGGCTTCCTCAGCTACTACAACAGGTTCAACAACAACTGATGCTACATCAACAGCATCAGTGGAAACAACGACTAATACGGTACCAACATCCTCCAAATTTTCCTCAACATATCCATCATCAACGGATTCGTCAGTCACAACAATAGGTTCAACCACGATTGATGCTACATCATCATCTTTCGAAACAACGCCCGTTACGGTAACAAGATCGTCTATAGAAACATCAACGATTACATCACCAAAGACAACATCACCGACAACAACAGGTTTAACAACAAATGAGGCTACATCAGAAACTTCTTTCAAAAGTACAACTATTACGGGAACAACGTTGTCCGAAGGGACGTCAACGTTTCCATCAACCTCGGTGTCATCAGCGACAACAGCAGGTTCAACTCAAAATGATGCAACATCAACATCATCGGTCGAAACGACAACTGCTACGGGACCAACATCTACTATAACAACACCAACGATTCCACAATCAACAGTGCCATCAGTAACAACAACAGTTTCAACAACAATTGATGCAACATCCACAAGATCTTTCGAAACAACAACTGATACGAAACCATCATCCTCCTCTACAGGAACGTCAACGACACAATCATTTACGGCGTCAACAGCGACAACAACAGGTTCATCTACAAATGCTTCTACATTTTCAACATCATCTGTTGAATCAACAACTGATAAGGGAACAACATCAGTTACAGCAACATCAACGATTCCATCAACAACGGCTTCCTCAGCTACTACGACAGGTTCAACAACAACTGATGCTACATCAACAGCATCAGTGGAAACAACGACTAATACGGTACCAACATCCTCCAAATTTTCCTCAACATATCCATCATCAACGTATTCGTCAGTCACAACAATAGGTTCAACCACAATTGATGCTACATCATCATCTTTCGAAACAACGCCCGTTATGGTAACAAGATCGTCTATAGAAACATCAACGATTACATCACCAAAGGCAACATCACCGACAACAACAGGTTTAACAACAAATGAGGCTACATCAGAAACTTCTTTCAAAAGTACAACCATTACGGGAACAACGTTGTCCGAAGGGACGTCAACGTTTCCATCAACCTCGGTGTCATCAGCGACAACAGCAGGTTCAACTCAAAATGATGCAACATCAACATCATCGGTCGAAACGACAACTGCTACGGGACCAACATCTACTATAACAACACCAACGATTCCACAATCAACAGTGCAATCAGTAACAACAACAGGTTCAACAACAATTGATGCAACATACGCAAGATCTTTCGAAACAACAACTTATACGAAACCATCCTCCTCCTCTACAGGAACGTCAACGACACAATCATTTACGGCGTCAACAGCGACAACAACAGGTTCATCTACAAATGCTTCTACATTTTCATCATCATCTGTTGAATCAACAACTGATAAGGGAACAACATCAGTTACAGCAACATCAACGATTCAATCACTAACGGCTTCCTCAGCTACTACAACAGGTTCAACAACAACTGATGCTACATCAACAGCATCAGTGGAAACAACGACTAATACGGTACCAACATCCTCTAAATTTTCATCAACATTTCCATCATCAACGTATTCGTCAGTCACAACAATAGGTTCAACCACAATTGATGCTACATCATTATCTTTCGAAACAACGCCCGTTACGGTAGCAAGATCGTCTATAGAAACATCAACGATTACATCACCAAAGGCAACATCGCCGACAACAACAGGTTTAACAACAAATGAGGCTACATCAGAAACTTCTTTCAAAAGTACAACTATTACGGGAACAACGTTGTCCGAAGGGACGTCAACGTTTCCATCAACCTCGGTGTCATCAGCGACAACAGCAGGTTCAACTCAAAATGATGCAACATCAACATCATCGGTCGAAACGACAACTGCTACGGGACCAACATCTACTATAACAACACCAACGATTCCACAATCAACAGTGCCATCAGTAATAACAACAGTTTCAACAACAATTGATGCATCATCCACAAGATCTTTCGAAACAACAACTGATACGAAACCATCCTCCTCCTCTACAGGAACGTCAACGACACAATCATTTACGGCGTCAACAGCGACAACAACAGGTTCATCTACAAATGCTTCTACATTTTCAACATCATCTGTTGAATCAACAACTGATAAGGGAACAACATCAGTTACAGCAACATCAACGATTCCATCAACAACGGCTTCCTCAGCTACTACAACAGGTTCAACAACAACTGATGCTACATCAACAGCATCAGTGGAAACAACGACTAATACGGTACCAACATCCTCCAAATTTTCCTCAACATATCCATCATCAACGTATTCGTCAGTCACAACAATAGGTTCAACCACAATTGATGCTAAATCATCATCTTTCGAAACAACGCCCATTATGGTAACAAGATCGTCTATAGAAACATCAACGATTTCATCACCAAATGCAACATCGCCGACAACAACAGGTTTAACAACAAATGAGGCTACATCAGAAACTTCTTTCAAAAGTACAACTATTACGGGAACAACGTTGTCCGAAGGGACGTCAACGTTTCCATCAACCTCGGTGTCATCAGCGACAACAGCAGGTTCAACTCAAAATGATGCAACATCAACATCATCGGTCGAAACGACAACTGCTACGGGACCAACATCTACTATAACAACACCAACGATTCCACAATCAACAGTGCAATCAGTAACAACAACAGTTTCAACATCAATTGATGCAACATCCACAAGATCTTTCGAAACAACAACTGATACGAAACCATCATCCTCCTCTGCAGGAACGTCAACGACACAATCATTTACGGCGTCAACAGCGACAACAACAGGTTCATCTACAAATGCTGCTACATTTTCAACATCATCTGTTGAATCAACAACTGATAAGGGAACAACATCAGTTACAGCAACATCAACGATTCCATCAACAACGACTTCCTCAGCTACTACAAAAGGTTCAACAACAACTGATGCTACATCAACAGCATCAGTGGAAACAACGACTAATACGGTACCAACATCCTCCAAATTTTCCTCAACATATCCATCATCAACGTATTCGTCAGTCACAACAATAGGTTCAACCACAATTGATGCTACATCATCATCTTTCGAAACAACGCCCGTTATGGTAACAAGATCGTCTATAGAAACATCAACGATTACATCACCAAAGGCAACATCACCGACAACAACAGGTTTAACAACAAAAGAGGCTACATCAGAAACTTCTTTCAAAAGTACAACTATTACGGGAACAACGTTTTCCGAAGGGACGTCAACGTTTCCATCAACCTCGGTGTCATCAGCGACAACAGCAGGTTCAACTCAAAATGATGCAACATCAACATCATCGGTCGAAACGACAACTGCTACGGGACCAACATCTACTATAACAACACCAACGATTCCACAATCAACAGTGCCATCAGTAACAACAACAGTTTCAACAACAATTGATGCATCATCCACAAGATCTTTCGAAACAACAACTGATACGAAACCATCATCCTCCTCTACAGGAACATCAACGACACAATCATTTACGGCGTCAACAGCGACAACAACAGGTTCATCTACAAATGCTGCTACATTTTCAACATCATCTGTTGAATCAACAACTGATAAGGGAACAACATCAGTTACAGCAACATCAACGATTCCATCAACAACGGCTTCCTCAGCTACTTCAACAAGTTCAACAACAACTGATGCTACATCAACAGCATCAGTGGAAACAACGACTAATACGGTACCAACATCCTCCAAATTTTCCTCAACATATCCATCATCAACGTATTCGTCAGTCACAACAATAGGTTCAACCACAATTGATGCTACATCATCATCTTTCGAAACAACTCCCGTTATGGTAACGAGATCGTCTATAGAAACATCAACGATTACAACACCAAAGGCAACATCACCGACAACAACAGGTTTAACAACAAATGAGGCTACATCAGAAACTTCTTTCAAAAGTACAACTATTACGGGAACAACGTTGTCCGAAGGGACGTCAACGTTTCCATCAACCTCGGTGTCATCAGCGACAACAGCAGGTTCAACTCAAAATGATGCAATATCAACATCATCGGTCGAAACGACAACTGCTACGGGACCAACATCTACTATAACAACACCAACGATTCCACAATCAACAGTGCAATCAGTAACAACAACAGTTTCATCAACAATTGATGCATCATCCACAAGATCTTTCGAAACAACAACTGATACGAAACCATCATCCTCCTCTACAGGAACGTCAACGACACAATCATTTACGGCGTCAACAGCGACAACAACAGGTTCATCTACAAATGCTGCTACATTTTCAACATCATCTGTTGAATCAACAACTGATAAGGGAACAACATCAGTTACAGCAACATCAACGATTCCATCAACAACGGCTTCCTCAGCTACTACAACAGGTTCAACAGCAACTGATGCTACATCAACAGCATCAGTGGAAACAACGACTAATACGGTACCAACATCCTCCAAATTTTCCTCAACATATCCATCATCAACGTATTCGTCAGTCACAACAATAGGTTCAACCACAATTGATGCTACATCATCATCTTTCGAAACAACGCCCGTTATGGTAACAAGATCGTCTATAGAAACATCAACGATTACATCACCAAAAGCAACATCACCGACAACAACAGGTTTAACAACAAATGAGGCTACATCAGAAACTTCTTTCAAAAGTACAACTATTACGGAAACAACGTTTTCCGAAGGGACGTCAACGTTTCCATCAACCTCGGTGTCATCAGCGACAACAGCAGGTTCAACTCAAAATGATGCAACATCAACATCATCGGTCGAAACGACAACTGCTACGGGACCAACATCTACTATAACAACACCAACGATTCCACAATCAACAGTGCAATCAGTAACAACAACAGTTTCAACAACAATTGATGCAACATCCACAAGATCTTTCGAAACAACAACTGATACGAAACCATCATCCACCTCTACAGGAACGTCAACGACACAATCATTTACGGCGTCAACAGCGACAACAACAGGTTCATCTACAAATGCTGCTACATTTTCAACATCATCTGTTGAATCAACAACAGATAAGGGAACAACATCAGTTACAGCAACATCAACGATTCCATCAACAACGACTTCCTCAGCTACTACAACAGGTTCAACAACAACTGATGCTACATCAACAGCATCAGTGGAAACAACGACTAATACGGTACCAACATCCTCCAAATTTTCCTCAACATATCCATCATCAACGTATTCGTCAGTCACAACAATAGGTTCAACCACAATTGATGCTACATCATTATCTTTCGAAACAACGCCCGTTACGGTAACAAGATCGTCTATAGAAACATCAACGATTACATCACCAAAGGCAACATCACCGACAACAACAGGTTTAACAACAAATGAGGCTACATCAGAAACTTCTTTCAAAAGTACAACTATTACGGGAACAACGTTTTCCGAAGGGACGTCAACGTTTCCATCAACCTCGGTGTCATCAGCGACAACAGCAGGTGTAACTCAAAATGATGCAACATCAACATCATCTGTCCGAACGACAACTGATACGGAACCATCATCTTCTATAATAACACCAACGATTCAATCATCAACGGTTCCATCAGTGACAACAACAGGTTCAACAACAATTGATGCAACATCCACAAGATCTTTCGAAACAACAACTGATACGGGACAATCATCCTCTTCAGGAACGTCAGCGACTCAATCATTTACGGCGCCAACAGCGACAACAACAGGTTCACCTAAAAATGCTGCTACATCTTCAACATCATCTGTTGATACAACAACTGAGAAAGGAACAACATCAGTTACAGCAACATCAACGATATCATCAACAACGGCTTCCTCAGCTTCTACAACAGGTTCGACAACAATTGATGCAACATCAACAGCACCAGTGGAAACAACGACTAATACGGTACCAACATCCTCCAAATTTACCTCAACATATCCATCAACAGCGGATTCGTCAGTCACAACAATAGGTTCAACCACAATTGATGCTACATCATCATCTTTCGAAACAACGCCCGTTACGGTAACAACATCATCTATAGGAACATCATCGATAACATCACCAAAAGCAACATCACCGACAACAACAGGTTTAACAACAAATGCGGCTACATTAGAAACTTCTTTCAAAATTACAACTTTTACGGGAACAACGTTGTCCGAAGGGACGTCAACGTTTCCATCAACCTCGGTGTCATCAGCGACAACAGCAGGTGTAACTCAAAATGATGCAACATCAACATCATCGGTCGAAACGACAACTGCTACGGGACCAACATCTACTATAACAACACCAACGATTCCACAATCAACAGTGCCATCAGTAACAACAACAGTTTCAACAACAATTGATGAAACATCTACAAAATCTTTCGAAACAACAACCCATACGGGACAATCATCCTCTACAGTAACGTCAACGACACAATCATTTACGGCGTCAACAGCGACAACAACAGGTTCATCAACAAATGCTGCTACATTTTCACCATCATCTGTTGGAACAACAACTGATGCGGGAACAACATCAGTCACAGCAACATCAACGATCCCATCAACAACGACTTCCTCAGCTACTATAACCGGTTCAACAACAACTGATGCTACATCAACAGCATCAGTGGAAACAACGACTGATACGGTAACGAAATCCTCTGAATTAATCTCAACATATCCATCAACAACGGATTCGTCAGTCACAACAATAGGTTCAACCACAATTGATGCTACATCATCATCTTTCAAAACAACGCCCGTTACGGTAACAAGATCGTCTATAGAAGCATCAACGATAACATCACCAAAGGCAACATCACCGACAACAACAGGTTTAACAACAAATGAGGCTACATCAGAAACTTCTTTCAAAATTACAACTATTACGGGAACAACGTTGTCCGAAGGGACGTCAACGTTTCCATCAACCTCGGTGTCATCAGCGACAACAGCAGGTGTAACTCAAAATGATGCAACATCAACATCATCTGTCCGAACGACAACTGATACGGAACCATCATCTTCTATAACAACACCAACGATTCAATCATCAACGGTTCCATCAGTGACAACAACAGGTTCAACAACAATTGAAGAAACATCCACAAAATCTTTCGAAACATCAACTCATACGGGACAATCATCCTCTACAGTACCGTCAACGACACAATCATTTACGGCGTCAACAGCGACAACAACAGGTTCACCTACAAATGCTGCTACATCTTCAACATCATCTGTTGATACAACAACTGAGAAAGGAACAACATCAGTTACAGCAACATCAACGATATCATCAACAACGGCTCTCTCAGCTTCTACAACAGGTTCGACAACAATTGATGCTACATCAACAGCATCAGTGGAAACAACGACTAATACGGTACCAACATCCTCCAAATTTACCTCAACATATCCATCAACAGCGGATTCGTCAGTCACAACAATAGGTTCAACCACAATTGATGCTACATCATCATCTTTCGAAACAACGCCCGTTACGGTAACAACATCGTCTATAGGAACATTTACGATAACATCACCAAAAGCAACATCACCGACAACAACAGGTTTAACAACAAATGCGGCTACATCAGAAACTTCTTTCAAAATTACAACTATTACGGGAACAACGTTGTCCGAAGGGACGTCAACGTTTCCATCAACCCCGGTGTCATCAGCGACAACAGCAGGTGTAACTCAAAATGATGCAACATCAACATCATCGGTCGAAACGACAACTGCTACGGGACGAACATCTTCTATAATAACACCAACGATTCCACAATCAACAGTGCCATCAGTAACAACAACAGTTTCAACAACAATTGATGAAACATCCACAAAATCTTTCGAAACAACAACTGATACGGGACAATCATCCTCTACAGTAACGTCAACGACTCAATCATTTACGGCGTCAACAGCGACAACAACAGGTTCACCTACAAATGCTGCTACATCTTCAACATTATCTGTTGATACAACAACTGAGAAAGGAACAACATCAGTTACAGCAACATCAACGATATCATCAACAACGGCTTCCTCAGCTACTACAACAGGTTCGACAACAATTGATGCTACATCAACAGCATCAGTGGAAACAACGACTAATACGGTACCAACATCCTCCAAATTTACCTCAACATATCCATCAACAGCGGATTCGTCAGTCACAACAATAGGTTCAACCACAATTGATGCTACATCATTATCTTTCGAAACAACGCCCGTTACGGTAACAACATCGTCTATAGGAACATCAACGATAACATCACCAAAAGCAACATCACCGACAACAACAGGTTTAACAACAAATGCGGCTACATCAGAAACTTCTTTCAAAATTACAACTATTACGGGAACAACGTTGTCCGAAGGGACGTCAACGTTTCCATCAACCCCGGTGTCATCAGCGACAACAGCAGGTGTAACTCAAAATGATGCAACATCAACATCATCGGTCGAAACGACAACCGCTACGGGACAAACATCTACTATAACAACACCAACGATTCCACAATCAACAGGGCAATCAGTAACAACAACAGTTTCATCAACAATTGATGCATCATCCACAAGATCTTTCGAAACAACAACTGATACGGGACAATCATCCTCTACAGTAACGTCAACGACTCAATCATTTACGGCGTCAACAGCGACAACAACAGGTTCATCAAAAACTGCTGCTACATTTTCACCATCATCTGTTGGAACAACAACTGATATGGGAACAACATCAGTTACAGCAACATCAACGATTCCATCAACAACGGCTTCCTCAGCTACTTCAACAGGTTCAACAACAATAAATGCTACTTCAACAGCATCAGTGGAAACAACGACTGATACGGTAACGAAATCCTCTGAATTTACCTCAACATATCCATCAACAACGTATTCGTCAGTCACAACAATAGGTTCAACCACAATTGATGCTACATCATCATCTTTCAAAACAACGCCCGTTACGGTAACAAGATCGTCTAAAGAAGCATCAACGATAACATCATCAAAGGCAACATCACCGACAACAACAGGTTTAACAACAAATGAGGCTACATCAGAAACTTCTTTCAAAAGTACAACTATTGCGGGAACAACGTTGTCCGAAGGGACGTCAACGTTTCCATCAACCCCGGTGTCATCAGCGACAACAGCAGGTGTAACTCAAAATGATGCAACATCAACATCATCTGTCCGAACGACAACTGATACGGAACCATCATCTTCTATAACAACACCAACGATTCAATCATCAACGGTGCCATCAGTATCAACAAAAGGTTCAAAAACAATTGATGAAACATCCACAAAATCTTTCGAAACAACAACTGATACGGGACAATCATCCTCTACAGTAACGTCAACGACTCAATCATTTACGGCGTCAACAGCGACAACAACAGGTTCACCTACAAATGCTGCTACATCTTCAACATCACCTGTTGATACAACAACTGAGAAAGGAACAACATCAGTTACAGCAACATCAACGATCCCATCAACAACGGCTTCCTCAGCTACTACAACAGGTTCGACAACAATTGATGCTACATCAACAGCATCAGTGGAAACAACGACTAATACGGTGCCAACATCCTCCAAATTTACCTCAACATATCCATCAACAGCGGATTCGTCAGTCACAACAATAAGTTCAACCACAATTGATGCTACATCATCATCTTTCGAAACAACGCCCGTTACGGTAACAACATCGTCTATAGGAACATCAACGATAACATCACCAAAAGCAACATCACCGACAACAACAGGTTTAACAACAAATGCGGCTACATCAGAAACTTCTTTCAAAAGTACAACTATTACGGGAACAACGTTGTCCGAAGGGACGTCAACGTTTCCATCAACCCCGGTGTCATCAGCGACAACAGCAGGTGTAACTCAAAATGATGCAACATCAACATCATCTGTCCGAACGACAACTGATACGAAACCATCATCTTCTACAACAACAACAACGATTCCATCATCAACGGTTCCATCAGTGACAACAACAGGTACAACAATAAGTGATGAAACATCCACAAGATCTTTCGAAACAACAACTGAAAACGGGCCATCATCCTCTACAGGAACGCCAACAACTCAATCATTTACGGCGTCAACAGCGACAACAACAGGTTTATCTACAAATGCTGCTACATTTTCAACATCATCTGTTGATACAACAACTGAGAAAGGAACAACATCAGTTACAGCAACATCAACGATTCCATCAACAACGGCTTCCTCAGCTACTACAACAGGTTCAACAACAATTAATGCTACATCCACAGCATCAGTGGAAACAACGACTGATACGGTAACGAAATCCTCTGAATTAATCTCAACATATCCATCAACAACGGATTCGTCAGTCACCACAATAGGTTCAACCACAATTGATGCTAAATCATCATCTTTCGAAACAACGCCCGTTACGGTAACAACATCGTCTATAACAACACCAACGATTCCATCATTAACGGTTCCATCAGTGACAACAACAGGTTCAACAACAATTGATGAAACATCCACAAGATCTTTCGAAACAACAACTGAAAACGGGCCATCATCCTCTACAGGAACGCCAACAACTCAATCATTTACGGCGTCAACAGCGACAACAACAGGTTCATCAAAAACTGCTGCTACATTTTCAACATCATCTGTTGAAACAACAACTGTTAAGGGAAGAACATCAGTTACAGCAACATCAACGATTCCATCAACAACGGCTTCATCAGCTACTACAACAGGTTCAACAACAATTGATGCTACATCAACAATAAACGTTTCTACTTCAACATCCTCTCTCGGATCTACAAATTACGTGGGAAATACATCCTCCTTCGGAACGTCAACCACGAAATATTCAGCAAATAATGACACAACGTCAACAATATCTTCCGATACAACAACTAATTTAGAAAAAACATCTTCTGTAGTAACATCAACGATTCCATCCACGACAGCGTCCATACATAATACGCGAACAACATCTTTTATAATGGAATCTGATTCTCCAACATCATCAATTTCAATGTCAGGAACAACAACAACAGCAATAACCACTTCGCAAACACTGGAAGCAACAACAATAAGTACCACATCTACCTCTACGCCGTTAATTTCAACAAACACGCAAACATTTGCAGCGACGACCACAGAGAGCGCTGTTACAACTTCAAGTGGCTTGTTATCGAATTCAGCAGATACAACGACAAAAAATACAACTACAACAAAAACAACAACAACCGAATCAACAACATCAACAGATGGCATCACAACAACAACTGTTACTCAACTTCCATCGTCCACACAAACAACTATATCTGATGTTACAACAATTTTAACAGTCAACGTTACCACTGAAGTGGCTTCCTCAAACGTATCTGCCGTATTGGGTCTACTTGCAGCATTTAACGGCAACGAGGAAAACAACGGCGTTTCTGGTAAATAAATAAAGGACATTGAATGAGTGGTCTTTGAATACCACATTTATAAAACGAGTCATCTATAAACAGATAAAAAACGAAGCTTCGCCGAGTTTTTTTTATCTGTTTTACATGACGAGTCTGATAAATTCGGTATTTTATGAGCACAAATCTGATAGTATATTTTTAAACAGAAATCGAATTTCGGTGATAAATCCATAAAATTCTTAAAAATCTTTGATTTGAATTTTAATCGCAACGTTTGACGCCGTGTGTAGATTGACAACCCATCCATAATGGCGTCATTTTCAAAATAACATAACAGAGTTGCCATTCGCTCAGTGCTCATTTGTATAATTATTCCACTAGTGTAATATTTTACGTGTAATATCAGAAATATTCAACGGGGTTATTTGACGATGAACCATAATGTGTTCAAGTCATATTGTTGAATAAAGAATCTGTTCTGTTCTGTTCTGTTATTTCACACCTCCGACGTAGGTAATATCTTTTTACTAGTTTAGGTTTGTCTATTACATAAAGAAACGTTAGAATTGGCTAAAATAAGCTATTCATAGTTCTGTGAAAGATGGATTCAGTACATTTTCCCGCTATTGGTATATCTTGAAATTCAAAATACCGGTTGATAAGTGCTGAACCTAAATTGCTTCTTTTAAAACAGGTAAATCATAGAAAATATTTCGATTCATTTCCTTTGTTTGAAATTGTTTTGAAATTTCTGAGGAGAATTAAAATATATTTTTCACAACCTCGAGGCATGTACGACTTTTGACTAAAATAAATGTGATCGCTTAAAAGTTTCGTGTTTAAGTTTGTTATGTTATATTAAGAAATTGTGAAGGTAACGAGTATTAACATTGTCTGTTACAGTCACGTGGTATGTGGTGGGCGGGACGGCTGGTGGTGGTGTCACTGTGGTTGCCATAGTAACAATTTTCATCTATAAAAAAGGATTACTTTGCCTTAATCAGGTAACGTATCTATTTTCTACAATGTATTCCGAAACTATTTTCTTCCAGAGCTTCAAAAGAATGGAATATGTGGGATTGGGTTAAACCTTTTATATCGTTAAACATTTCAATAAGTCAAACTAGAGACTACACCATCTACGGTATTTGTTAGTCGCTTTTGAATAACATACGTTGTAAATGTAATACCCTTTATAATTATAAAATTTTTCTTTAATGCTTTTCGGTGGTTAATCGAGGAATAACGGTAGATTATCACTTGATAATCTCACCGCAAAAGCAGTGAAAGTATCAAAAATTTATACCCAGCTTTTGTGCATTTTATCATATCTGACGTTATCCATGCGGGGCAAAATAAGTGACGTCACAATGAACGTTGCATAGCAATCACGTGCAAAATGACGCGCTTTGCAAAAATATGTCATAGAAATTTCACATTTTGTCTCATTTTTGCATTAAAGAAATAGAATAATCGTTTGTTTTTCGAGTAAGATCGATTAATATTGCATTTCGTGAACAACAAAAGCTATATTTTCACTCGTGGCTCCACCACTCGTGAAAATATAGCGTTTGTTGTTCACTCAATGAAATATAAATCGATCTTACACTGAAACAAACGATTATCCTCTATATAAACCAGTGATAAATGGTCGCACCGATTCCAATTTAAATAAAAACATACTGTTTAGCAAAATTTGAAGTACAGCAATAAGACAATCAAGAAAGATAATAGGAGAGTTGGTTAAGGCACTTAGACTGTAATATAATATATAAAATAGGGAGAAAAACCGGGACTCTTGATTTCAACAAAACCAGATCAATCAAGAGATGATTAGAGTATTTGTTGATTTCATTGAGGTATGAAACTACAAACCTAATCACACTGTATGAATTCGTGAAGCGCATTCATACATGAGTGAGACTAAGTTTTAGTTTCATACCTTTATGAAATCAACAAATAGTTTCTTCATATCTTTTATCTTAGTATGAGAAAGCAAAAATGTAAATATTTGTCCATAATGAAAGGGATTTTTTATGGAACTAATTTTTGCGAAAGCTAACAAAAAAGCTGCAGACTCAAAACATTTTACATTGAGAAATAAAACCATTTTTTCAGCCAACCACAATGTATAAATATTGTTGAATTCATAAAAATTAAATGAATGAGTTATTTTACTAAATAAAAAAGGCCTTAGAACTAAAACAGCTTCTGCAAATTATACTAATGATATTTCGCACGTACATCGAGCTATTTTAAATACTTTGTTTTCAAATAAAATTAATTTCATATTTCGATTTTTTCAACAACCTACAGGTTTCGTTTTTAAAACATAATAAAGCAGACACACTTGGTTATTCTTTTGTAGGTTGCTCATTTTGACCCAGAAGCTCCTAATAGACTTGTACGAGAAAGTACAGCTTGGATATGAGAGAGGACTAGTGGTTCTAATGTTCGAAAACCTTTTTTCACGAGAAGATATGCGAAAGGGTAGTTCCGGTTACAAAATATAGTGCTAGGACTTTGTAGTGTTGGATTGGAAAGTGGATTTCTGAGAAAACATATGACCGAGGATTTCCGCATAAAGTAGGTCAGAAGGCGTGGTCAGCAATTTACCTATCAACACGTAAGATGCATGTATGTACAACATGTAGAAACAATATGATCGAAAAATCAGTGAAAGCGTATTTAAATAACCGAAAAAAACAGTTTTCTCAAGAAAACCTTTAGATCTGTTAGTAAAACGCTGATCTGTTTTCGTATTATGGTCTAACCTAAAAATTCAGCATTTTGGTTTTACAAATATGCATGTATATTGTTAAAACGAAAAAGCATCAATTGAAATCGACATGTTTTAATCTACCAGACAAGAGGTAAGGTGGGATGAAATAAGGCTTTGGCCAAAACGCGCTGATTCCACAGAATGATTTTTGTTCGTTTTCGAGATAACTTGTTGATAGAAGACATAAACTACTCATACTTACCTATATTTGTATTCTGCGTAATGAATGAACTGGCAGGGCGGGGCTAAACCGTGACGTAATTTGGCGAGTTTACTTTTCAATACTTTGGGTTCTTTCAAATTTTAGTCAGAAATCATCGTTAACGCGTGCATATAACTGTATCCTAAAACCTAAAGGGTCCGCGTGCTTTGAGAGCGTGAACACATTAAATCGTTTGGTTACCAATGCCTCGTAACTTCACTTGATTAAGCTGAAGTAACGAGGATTTGGTTACCAATCTACGATTTAAGGTCTCGAGCTATTTATGTCGACTCTCTTTAGAAGTAGGTTATTTTAGATAAAAGCTGATTTCCCTTAACCTTAAGTGCAACGACCCGTTACTTAGGCTCCGCCCTGCCAGGGCATTAATCATGGATAATAATCGGGTGTCTTATTTTGTTTTATTATTTTAGCCTTTAGAGTTATAACTATGGCATTTATAGCTAGTTTGTCAATGAAGTTAAACTAATAAGGCTCATGGAACCATAACGAGAAAAGTTTTAAGGTAAATGCACTTTTCATTGTTGTGATGTCTTTCTTTGTATAAGTGTCTTTTCGACTGGTGGTGATTGAACGGGTATACTTCAAAATGCACCATTTTAAATAATCTTAGGTTTAATGTAACATGTTTATTGTAAATACAATGTATACTGTATATATTTAGATAATGTTATTTAGATTATTATTTTTTGAAAGTGCTCAATTTTTATAAACCCGCATGATGATACGTGTATTTATAAACCTTCGGTTTGCGACCGAAATATTGTATCTGGGGTTACAATGTTTTGATAGCCATTATTTTTCCTGACTTCGTCAAAATTTCATTCAAAAACATAATAATTGAGTATAAAACTCATCTTAATAGACACCATATTCCTCAAAATGAATGTTCCTTAACCCAAGGCTTACAGTTCACGCCATATTCTCGTTGTGCTAAAAGCTTTGGCAGACAGCAAAAGCTTATATCAGCCTGTACAGATATGCAGTCTGATCTTAGTCTTTATTGTCTGCTGTCTAGTAAATTATTGTGAGAAAAACTTGCTTCTATATTATTTGAGCATGTGCGTGACATTTGCAACAATTTGAAATTTTCGTTAGGTACAACAATGAGTAGTGTAGAAAGCCACATACTGTAAATATAAAGTTACCTGGTGGTCTACATATATACTTTGAGACCTTATCTATCTAATAAATACATAGTGAAGACTCTGGTCAGACTGTGCGGATGCACAGGCTAGCCAGAAGCTTTTCTTTTAGCACATGTGAAATTGTTGGAAATGTCACGCACAGGCTCATTTATAAATATTGCAAGACAAGTGAAGGGTTAAATCGCCTACAAAAATCTTTGGTGTCCGTGGTCGAGAGGTAGGGCTTCAATTACAGTTAGTTACATCGTGAAATTGACATTCATCTCAATCAAAACCATTTCAAATCGCTCTCTCAGCGCTCCATTCATTCGTTCCATACACTCACTCAAATAGACGGAAAAGCGCTCCAAAATCACTAAAAAGGATACGATCAACAACTTCATTCAAAATGAATATCGCTAGAAAAAGGCGATTTAACTGAAACGATTAAAATTATGAGTGTCTGGTTGGTACCTGAAGAAATATGAAGCTATTTATAGAGCTTGTAAGCATAATTTTTAGTGACAGGTAATAAATGTCGCTAATTTTGTTCATCCTGAACAGAATTATCGATATTGGATTACCTATCTTTAATTTTACTCAAAACTCACTCATCACACTTGTTCAATTCCATTCCAAAATCGTTCCAAAATCATTCATATTGTCAATTTCACGACGATTTTATTGTACGTAATTAATAGGTCTCCTGATAGATTCTTTAGAGTCGCTATCGAACTTAGTTCTGTAATATACCGACCGGCGCGAAGACTTAAATTTAGCAATAGGCAAAATAAGCTACAATTATGATAATTTCACGGCGTGTTTTCTACCAATATTGAATGTAATTTTTTTATTGACATGCATGCTTAGGAGGAAAAACAAAAATGGTTTTGATTTAATGGGAAGCAACGCTTGTTTTTACGTTTGATAAACTTTCGTTAAAGTTATCTTTGTCTTGAATTCAATAAATAGCAAAATAGACATTCATATTTTTGAATGTAAGCTGGCCAAATTTACAGGTATAGTTCCGCAAATAAGAGTGAGTGATCAAAGGTCAATTTTGTATATACAGGTATAGGCAAAATTGACTTTTGATCACTCACCTAAACTTGTGGATCTATATCGTTCCTAAATTTGAATTTTATCACACTTATGCGTTTGTTTCTCTTGGCTTAAATCTGGCCTAAGATATCATTAATTTTAACAGTTAGCAACATCGTGAAATTGACATCCAAATCGATCAAAACCTTTCTAATTACTTCACTACCGCGTTCCAAAACACTAACTCAAACTCTACAAAAACGCTCAAAAATCACTTAAAAGAAGTTCATCGCCTGGATTTAGAAAAAAAATATTAGAACAATTTCATGATTTGACTTACATAATGAAATTAGAAGTTGGCTAGGTCAAAGGAAGCTATTTATAGAACTTGTATGCATCTTATTAAAGGGAGGTAAGAAATATCGCTGAACAAAATTAGCGATTTTGAATTACGTTCCGTCAATTTCATTCATAACACGCTTATCGGACGGACCCAATTTATTTTCGAAGTCATTCAAAAATCATTCACCTAGTTAATTTCACGATGTTCTAAACGGTAGAACTATATACATGTTTTTAAGACAAACGTTAGAAGCTAACGTTATCAATACTTGTACTTACGAAATTATTTTAGCTAAAATGTGTTAAAATTAGTTATAATTTTGTTACATCATTAAAATAAATTGTTTTGTTGCTAAGGGAATTTTCTTTTAATTTTGTCTCAACTAAGAGCGTTTGTTCTGTGGTCCTAACAGTAATGCTGATAATGCATCGTTTTTTTCTACTAAAAATGAGCCCGTGTCTGATATTTCCAACAATTTCACATGTTAGAAAATCGAAGCTTCTGGCAAGCCTGTGCAGTCGCACAGTCTGACTAGAGACTTCACTTTGCATTATATTGATAGATAAGGCCTTTATCGCTCCTTCGGCGGTCAGCATATAAATATATTTTTGGCATTAAGTCGTTGTCTACACAGTTCAAAGTTTGTACCTCGTGTACATGCGATATTGTTGGAAATGTCACGCATAGGTTCAAATATGATCATTAACAATCACAGCATCAGG
Source organism: Fragum whitleyi (assembly GCA_948146395.1). Lineage (NCBI taxonomy): Eukaryota > Metazoa > Mollusca > Bivalvia > Cardiida > Cardiidae > Fragum > Fragum whitleyi. Next base: position 9,101,435 of record OX411546.1, read on the forward strand.
AACACCATGAAATTAATATTCGAAAGAGAGAATTGTTCAAGTAGGGGTCAACCAAAAGGTCAATCCTAGATTCAGAAAATCAGTAAAGTGCGAAAAAATGGCAATATTCAGAGGCACGTTCGTAAGAGCAAGATGAAAAATCACGCTAAATAAGGTCTTAAATGAACGGTTTCCAATAACTTAAGAAAAAAAAACATTTGACGTTGTCAAGACTACCCGCTTAAGCCAATACCTTCCTAGCTTCGTTTCCTCATTTTGATGTCTTAAGATTCTTATTTAGCAGCTTAAAATTCTCGCTCTACCTAACGCTTTATCTTAAAAATCTTAATTAATATCTTAAGAATCTCGCTCTAACGAAATCACCTCAAACTCCGCGATCCGTCCAGTTTAACAAGCATCGACACTTTACAGGGATCCAGCTACGAGAGGACAAAGTGGGTCTTAAAACTTTATTTCTCAGTGAAACCCTATGATGTGGGTACTCATTTGAAACGTCTCGACGAGACGTTCCAAATGAGCACCAACAACATAGGGTTTAAGTAAAGAATACATTTGAAAACAAAATCACCCGTTTTATATGTAGCTCTGCCTTTAAGCACTACCAGATGGTCCGGCATTGTCACATTGGAGTTTTGTTTATCGTAACAAGCACTTTGATTGGCTAAAAAGAGTAATTTAGTTCCTATCTTCATTGGCCCACCTAATTCTTTGTTTGTGTGGTGTCCATGGTCTACAGGTAGAGCGTCGGCCTCTTGACCCAAAGGTCCTGAGTTCAATTCCCGGAAGTGGCTATCGATCTTGCTTCTTTCATTGGCTCACACATTCGTAATGGTGAATTTTCCAGGAAGCAGAATCCAGAGGGATTAATCTAAGTTGTAAGAACTTGTTTCCCAATCGATGTAAAATAATTGGGTTAAAACAAAGTCTTTGTATATCTTTGAACATTCTCTTAATTCTGTATGGGTAGTAGATCTATCCAACCATTTTAGAGGTGAAGAGATTATTCATTGATTCCATGAAGTTATGAAACGAAAAAAAAAAGACCCAAAAAACATATCACAATGCTCGCGAAGTGGATTCGTAAATTAGTGTGATAAGGTTTTTAGTTTCACGCCTTAATGACCCCCCTCCCAAAAAAAACCCCCAAAAACTGTAAAAATGTCAATTGTGAAAGAGCTTTCTTCCTTTTCGTGATAGCTTACAAACTAGCTCTTCACTAAACAGTGTTTTCATTGAAATAAAAACAACATTTTTCGTCTAATTTGAATGCACAAAAGTTTGTGACAAACTAAAATTGAATTATTCTTATAATATGACTTACGTGGCGGGAGTGAAATAAACCCGTTTAATATTTTTGATATTGCACGGGGGTTATTACTCTAGTGGAATAACTATGCAAATGAGCTAGGAACGAATAGAAACGCTATTTTTTAACCGCGAAAATGACGTCATAATGTGTATATTGTGATGTCAGTTTTAAACGGCGTTATATGTTTCGCGGAAAATTGAAATGTTGAATTTTAATAATTTTGACGATTTTTCGCAAAATATATGGTAATATTATAAATAGAATATGAAAATTTGTGCTCATCAAATACCGAATTTATTAAACTCGTCATCTATAAACAGGTAAAAACTCGGCGTAGCCTCGTTTTTACCTGTTTATAGATGAATTATTTAATAAATTCGGTTTTCAATAACCACTCATTCAATATCCTCTTTATATTTTTCGACCAAAAATCAAATCTAATAAGACTACGAGCATAACCTACGAGTGCTTCACTCTCTGGGCTGTTATGAAAGCGAATAACAAAATCTAAATTTAAATTGATGGATTATCTGAACAAAATTGCACGACGGTATAATGCTGCTCTTTTAAAACTGAACACATGTTCGAAGCTTTCTGGCATTTGAATGCTACAGTAATGGCAGAGATATAAATAATTGTCAATGTTAAAAAGAGACCACACATTCGAAGACAAAGTTTTTATGGTATGGGGGGTTTACGCTACTCTCAACAATTTTGCAGTTATATCAAAGCACTACAACCACAACAGTTTGCCCTAGCCACCAACTGCTCATCGCAATATCTCGTAATAGACAATCACTGCGCTCAAAATCATTCTATATCACTCGCTCAACGCCCCATTCGAACATTACAAACACCCATTCAAATCAACCACCATCTTGTCGAACCAAGGGTTACGAATGTTTTACTTATTCGAGAAGAAGCTATCGATTCGATTCCCCCTGACTCTTGAAGATGATCAACAACAAGCGCTCTTGAATTATAAGAAAACATTTCGAAATCGTTCAAATAGATCAACAATTCAATAAAATCGATCAAATTGTTCCAAGATTTTATTGGATTTTAGTGGATTTTAAAGCGTCTGATAGGTCCACGAGGACGCAAAAACAGAACATTACCTATATTTTATTAAAAGGGGGATAATGAATATCGCCAATTTTGTTCATCCTGTACAAAATAAGCGATATTGGGTTACCTCCCATTAATTTCAGTAAAAACTCACTCATCGCACTCATTCTATTTCATTCCAAAATCATCCTAAATCGTTCATCTTGTTAACTGTATTGAACAGACTGGACAATCATACGGTATATTTAGAATATTATGCTATTCAAAATAAATACTACAGACTGGTAGCTACAGTTAAAAACATAGTGAAATTGACATTCATCTCAATCAAAACCATTCTAAATCGCTCACAAAGCGCTCCAATCATTCATTCCTAACACTCACACAAATCATTCAAAAACGATCAAACCTATTAAAAAACATAGAATCAAAGACGTCATTCAAAATAAATTTCGATAGAGGAAAATCGCGATTTCACTGACATAATTCAACTTGTTAGCGTCGCATAGGTTCTTGAAGAAATAGAAAGCTTTGTATAGAACATGAATGCATTTTTCATTAAAGGGAGGTAATCAATATCGCAAATTTTGTTCATCCTGAACAAAATTTCCGATAAAGGATTACCTCCCATTAAATTCACTCAAAACTCGCTCCACACACTCATTCATTTTCATTCCTTAATTATTCAATTGAGCATAATGTGAAGACTCAAATCAGTCTGTGCGACTGCACAGACTGATTTGAATCTTAACGTTGTGCAATTTTGAAGTTCATGGAAATGTCCCGCACAGGTCATCTTTTAGAAAACTATGCCGATTCCGAAACCTTTCATAAATCAGTATTTAATTCACATTTTATATTTTCTGAAAGTCATTATCCTAAACTATGTATTGGAAAAGGAAGCCAGCCGCCGTCATAGCGCAGTTGGTAGCGCGTCGGACTGTCAATCCAGAGGTCACGGGTTCGATCCTCGACGACGGCATTCATTCTTTCCGACTATTTTTCTGTCACCAATGGGTTGATAATCGTAGACCTATGTTAGATAGCAGCTGGAGGCTAGGAGAGGATGCGGTGGTTGTACTGGTGAGAGAAATACCAGGAAACGATTGTTAGGTGCTCCAGCTGCCGCGATATAACTGAAAAAATGTTGAAAGCGGTGTAAAACTTCAATAGTAAAGGAAGCCGCTGCTAGTGACCATAGGTCGATGAAATTTTAGATCTACGTCAGTATCAACCACGGTTTTAGCTCGGCCCCTTTTTTCATAGTGCGTACTAGTTCTTGTATTCAACAGACGTGACAAAATCATGCGGAAAAAACTATAAGAGGAGATACTACTGACTGGGTGATCGATTTTTGAATGATTCCGAAATGAAATTGAATCAGTGTGGAGCGAGTTCTACATAAACTGAAGCGAGGTACTTAATAATACAATATCGTTGATTTCCGAAATTATAAAATTGTTTTTATCTCCCTTATAAGGTAGCAATGGACACATGGGGTCATTTTTTGCCGCCCATTGGATGTTCTTCTTGTTCATATATGTTGTAGATTAAATTTCGATTTTGCGTAAACGTTATATCAAAATTTGAAGGCATCTTTCCATACTCGTTTTCATGCTAGAGTCATCTGCCCTTGGATAGTCCACGCCATTCTTCAGTAAAATGTCTTTGTTCGTTTTAGGTCTAGTATAAGCTCAGTACCAGCTGACAGCTTTAAACACATACATGCAGATAAACCCTTTACATAGAGACAATGACTGTTGCAAAAGAATTTCTCTTTGATCAATAACATTTGCATAATATGCCATCAACAGCTGAAAAAGATCTAATTTTGGCAATTTTAAAGGGTAAAAATGCCACAAACACCTACTTTTTGAAAAAAATTCCCAATGATCTTTTTTATTTCCGATATGTTTATCCATAATTGCCTTTATATGGTAAAAAATCCACCGTACCTAACCATGCAAATAAGAAAGATTTTTAGTAACTTTATAATGACACGACCTGATTGAATAAAGTTTTTAGCGTAAATGAAATGAATGAAAATGTGAAACAAATATAAAAGATTCGTGACATTTTCCATTTTTTCTGAGCGTTTCTGGATGGCTTGGGTGACAGTTTGGAAAGAATGAATCAATAACTAGGTTACGATTTAGAATGGTTTCGAATGGAATAAGTTTTCATTTTATGATGTGCCTAACTGCACAAGCGGAAAAATAAACACTTATGTAAAGCAATTCTTTTTCTGGTCAGTATACTTATATTGTCCGAATTATATCCGTCAACACTTGATACATTAACTTTATTTACAGTCCAGTTTCAAGTGGTTAGAACCCGATATTTCTACATCATAGTCATAATTATTGTAAATGATCCTTCAATGTAACTGTATTTAAGTTATTCTACCATCGAATCTTGTTGTTGATGATAACCTTAACATAAAATCAAGCCACGGTCACTCTTGACCCGTTCACCAACGATCTAGATATCATAAAGTAAAATTGGAAAAATAACATGACGCTTACCATGACCGCTTTCAGAAGACTTAACATTAGCAAATATTCTGCGTAATTATTCAACTGGTAGGGCGTGGCTTAGGCTTGATGTAAATTGACTAGTTCATTTTTTTCAAAAGCATGGGTTCTTTCGATTGTTAACCGACCATTGTCGTTAATTCGTGTAATTACTGTATTTTAAACCAAAAGGATAATCGTGCTAACCGAGAGTGAACAGATTTCATCGTTTGGTTACCAAATCCTCGTAACTTCAGCTTGGACAAGCTGAAGTTACGAGGGTTTGGTTACCAACAATCGATTTAAATAATGTCGAAAATCTATCAAACTGCGTAATTTTAAATGAAAGCTTATCTACCTTAACCTTAAATGCAACGAACTGATACTTAGGCTCCACCATGTCAGGGCAATAATTTTGAATTATATCTTTTTGAAAGAGTAGACTTACAAATCTGCCATCATTGTATGTTGCCATTCTAAAACAGTACCATCTCACCCGTGTGAGAAAGTTTTGGAGCTCGCGAGTAATTCTAAAAGCATGGAAGATTGGACAACATTCAGAATTCTGAAAATGCTCCCTTTCGCTTAGCAGGTCATAATTCTATTATATCTGCCCATATCTTGTACACGCCATGTCTTCATATTTCTCAACGAATGCCATTCAAATACCATGTTTTTACAAGACCCATTGACTTTCTTTAACAGCCATCGACAGGAGCCTGTAATGACCTCTTGTTTTTTATAAACCCTTATCATGCTTGATTTGAATTATGTTTAAAACTAATTGACATTTTTTTTTATATGTTGAAACCAACTTTAACTCAAGTTTTACCCAAAAAACTTGGTAGAGACAATAGAGTGTAGGCCAAGATCAGACTGTCGATTGTGCAGGCTGATCTTAGTTTATACTGTCTGCCAAAGATTTCTGCACGGAGGGAATATTCCTTGAACAGCTTAAAAGGGTTAAAGATATATGTCATTGAGCCAGGTTAAATCATAATGTTTTTTTATTGTAATACTTATCAGTTCTTAAATGTGACCCGTCAGACGAAAAGGGACCGTCTGCGTAGTGCGTAAAGCTTCGACCCTAGTCAGTCTGTGCAAACCGCGCAGACTGACTAGGGTCGAAACTTTTCGCAATGGGCTTATTTTCTGAATCTAGAATGTTCAATCTACCTCCAAGTGAAAGAATATTTGAAATGCGACCTCTGGTTGACCAATACTGGACCCAATCTCTTTTTCAAATATTCATTTTACGCATTTCCAAGGTGGTCCCTTTTTGCGCGACGGCTCACATATATGTCATGAAGCCAGGTTAAATTATAATGTTTTTTTATTATAATTCTTATCAGTTCTAAAATATGTTCTGCTACATTTTTGTTTCCCCGCTAATGAAACTATCAACATGATACGATATCAGCAACTACTAAAAGTCCTTTCAATTTGAGCCACAAATATTAAATTAAAGACCACCGGCTCATGTTGAACAAAAACAACAAAAAACAAAACAAAGCAAACAAACAACAACAACAGCGAAACAGAATAGAAAAAAAAAACATATTTTTTTTCTTTTATTAGCTTAATCAACTTATTCTTCTACTTCAAACGTCCGTGAAGTTGGCAGGAGAGCAGAGCATCAGAGTGAAGTTGCAGGCTTGCAGACATAGCAGAGTGAGGATGGTAGACAAGCAGAAAAACAGAGTGAAGTTTGCAGACAAACAGAGTAGCAGAGTAAAGTTGGCGGATCTGGAGAGAAGCAGAGTGAAGTTGGCAGACCATCAGAGTAGCAGAGTGAGGTTGGCGTACCAAGAGAATAACATAGTGAGATTGGCGGACAATCAGAGTAGCGGAGTGAGGTTGACAGACCAGCAGATAAGCATATGAAGGCTGGCAGACCAGCAAAATAGCAGACTGAGTCAAGCCGACCAGCGGAGGAGCAAAGTGAAGTATGCAGACCAGGAGATTAGCGGAGGGAGGCTGGCAGACCTGCAGAGTGGCAGAGTAAAGTATGCAAACCGTTAGAGTAGCAGAGGGGAGGTTGCAGACCAACAGATAACTGATTAAAGTATGCAGAGCAGCAGAGTAAAGTATGCAGACCAGCAGAGTAACAGAGTGAAGTTTGCTGACAAGCACAGTAACAGAGTAAAGTTGGCGGACCTGTAGAGAAACAGAGTGAAGTATGCAGTCCAGCAGAGTAACAGAGAGAAGTATGCAGATAAACAGAGTAGCAGAGTGCAGTTTATACACCGGCAGAGTAACATTGTAGTTGATCAGCACCTTCACTCTGCTTCTCTGTTGGTCAAGTTCTCTCGGGTCGAAGAGCAAACAACAGTATCAACAACAGCAAAACAACACCAATATTCCCCCAAAATCTTTTCCGTATAACAGTTTCTACGTAATATCAAAACACGGTCAAACGTATTCAAAGACACAGTAAAATAATATCCGACACGAAAGGCTCTCCAGTACGTAATTATGGAACAGTGATAAGTAAAGTAACCGTTAAAAAGACAAGCATATGCTAACACTTCGAAAATGACAACAATAAGGAAGGTAGAATGGTCATTCCAGGGCTAAAAAAAAACTGACGACAGGTAAGAAAGTCCACCCTGATTAGCCTGTGCATTCCGTGCAATCTGGTCAGGTTGGGTACATTTCGCACGTCACATGTGGTCCATTTCTACGTGAGACGACAAATTCAGTATTGTTTTAACCTGTGTGTTTGACCGGACGAACATTACCGATGTAGCTCAGTTACGTAAACGTTGTATATCCACGAATCATTCTAGTATAAATGATAGTGGAAGGGTACTGACTCATTTGAAATTTGACCATTGAATGATCGCCATTCTCATCTTTCTCTTTGGAAATGAGTCCGCACTTTGAAAGAAACAAGAGGATACATGAACATCCTGTTCGTTCTACGCATAGGATATGTGGGCTTAGAACACAACTAGGGTAGAGCACGAGATATGATAGAATGTATGATAATTTGATTTTTACTTGTTTATTTCTAACAAGTCGTGTCACCACACGTGTCCCTGGTCTGTCTTGCTGCATTCGAGTTTCGGACCATGTAGTCCATGAGCCAGAATAGGTTTTGTTCCCCCCCAGGGGGAATTTTGTAGACCATATTTTTCTGAAAGTCCATGGTATGTAGAACATTTTGAGACATGTTAGCACTCTGGCGAGTGGGGCTTTTGTAAGATACGTTACTTTAAAGTAGCACACCCCTCAAAATTTTGAAAATTAATTATAAAAGAGTACCAAAAAAGTTGAAGTTAAAATGACAAAAAGTTGACTTCTTATACATATATTTGTGTTGTTGATTAACTGTAGGGTCCATTTATGGAAGTTTTTGAAAAATCTGGTCATCTTAAGAGTCGTGATATTGCAGTAAGATACGTTACCCTTAAATTTCAAAGAAAACTATGAATATAGAAATAAATTGTCTATCCCTGCCTCACTTGGAATTTTGTTTACATTGTTTGTTTGATAGTCCATGGTATATAGAACATTTTGAGACTTGTTAGCACTCTGACAAGTGGGGCGTTAGTGAGATACGTTACCTCAAAGTTAATTACCTATCAAATTTTCAAGACAAGATTTTAGGTTTGTACAGAGAAAAATGAGTCAAAATCAGAAGTGATCTTTTAATATCAAAATTTATGTTGCTTAATGTATGTAGAGCAAATTCATACTAATACTTTGTAAATAAATCCCCATTGAAGGCACGATATGGAAGTAAAATACGTTACTTTTGAATTTCAAAGAAAGGCACATAGATAGGGATGGTTTTTCCATAGCTGCCCCATTGGGAAGATTGTTAACATTGCTTTTCTAAAAGCCTTTGCAATGTTGAGCATTTTGAAACTTGTTAGCAGTCTGGCCACTGGGGCAAATGCGAGATACGTTACTTTAAAGAAAGCAATCCATAAAATTTTAAAACGTTACATTTAAATTTCAATTTAATGTATTCAAAATAAATGTTATATTCATCAATGCTCTACTGAATGTTGTGTTTACTGTGTTTTTCTATAAGCTTCTGTTCTTTGGGAGATTTTAATTTTTTTCATGCATCTGGCAATCAAGCTATTTGCAAAATACGTTACTCTAAAGTAATCAATTTACCCATAAATTACCATAGGCTTATTCATATCTTATCTGATTGCAGTTATTGTAAAATCCCTCATTATCTAAATCAACTTTAAACCACAACTGTTTAAAGTATTTTTAAGGTATCAATATAAATTTTAATCATTTCAAGACTCATTGTGGTTTTAAAAGCATGCAAAATACGTTACCATTTATTTATAGGTATAATTATTATTGAACCGCTATCATAGTTTATGGAAATGCACCAAATTCAATGTTGAGGCAGCTTCCAAACACAATGTTGAGGCAGCTTATGGTTTTTTCTATGTTTGAGACTTTTATCACATTTTTGAAATAAAACACAAGTTAAATATGTTACTTCTAATGATAAGAGACAGTTTTCATTGTGAAAAATGATGACCAAATAGATGAAAAAAGCGGTTCCTACAATATTTTTTAAGCAATATTTCCATCAATTTAGTACAGAAAAGTTAAAAATATTTCTTAGAGTTGATCATGATTGTAACCTAGTTGGTAGCACATTGGATTTGGTAGCGCAGTTGACTCCATATCATAGGTACAAGGTTTCATCAGCCAGTACAAACGTGTTGATTATCATTCATCTTCGTTGTATAAGCAGCTAGAGGCTTTAAAAGGATGATGTGATGAATGGAATGATGTATACGATAAATACAAGGAATTCATGGTAAGGTGGATAAGCCACCTTGATAAGAGTGTTATACTGTTAAAATGGCCTGAAAATTCTTTGAAGCATTTTAGCTCTCTATTGTTTCCAATTGAATGCAAAGTACATTGCATGCAATCCTAGTTTTGCCAAGAAACTGTGCAATTTAGATCAATACTGAAAATTTACATGAGTATGACCATATTATATTCAAATGAATAGAACATTGCCATATACATTTTGATTTAGCTATCGAAGAGAGTAATATATGTTACATTTAAAAGACCCTTTTTTAGAAAATAAAACATAATTGCTGCTTCCAAAGGACAATTATATGTACACCATTTGTTATTCTCTTGAACATGATTAGTTCTTACAAAAGTGAAGATTTTAGTAAAACAGGTAACTTAAAAAATGCTTTAACTTTGAACTAGATACAAAATACCAGTACCTTATATGCAGAAAGAAACATATCTTAGATAGAATTAGAGCTTCTTTTATATCTTACATTCTGAAACAATAAATGAATAATGATAAATTGCTTAAGCAATAGAATTTTATCAATATCAAGCCCTCATTTAAATACAACCCAAGACTTGATTCATAAAAATAAGAAATTTTATGATGGGTCTATAAGTCGCATGCTTATAAGAGCTTTATAGGTGTTTATGTGTACATGGCTGGTGATTTAACATTCTATTTGCATTCCTGTTTGACATTGCTGGCTGATTTTCAATATATATGTATATGCAGTTTGTTTTAAAGTAGAGAAAATAATAGAAAAATGCCCATTCTAATTAATAAACTCATGTTTCTTGGGCATAACTCTCATATTTTTCTCATGTGCACAAGTACAACTCTTCTACTAATCATTAAGTTTTATTCTAACCGCTTGGCCAACATTCCAGACAAACAATTTGAAAAACATGCAGTAAAAAAACATTCAGTAAAACCAAAATATCCATCTTAATCAAAGAGAAACAATAATTTTGATTTAAATGGCTACAGTATTGACACTGAAGTGCATTTAAGATAATTGTGACTTGTTTCATACAAATGGTAACATACGTTACTAGATTATGACCATCGGTATTCTGTTTCAAAACATCTATAGGCAACGAATAAAACCATGCATGAAATTAGAGATAAATGATATACATGCTAAGTGACTAAGTTATTTTGAAAAAAGTTTCAATTAATTAAATTATTTTAGCTGTCATGCTGCATTGTGTCATTGATAGATATGTAATTGCGCTGAACAGATATTTCCCTATGATGAAATTAAACAATGGGTATAGTACAACACAAAGTACATATCCATATCTATCAAAAAGCCAGTATTTGTATTGAATATTTCAAGATGTTTGTAATTTCTAATGTAAAATGATTATCAAGATCTGAGCTGATTTAGACGTGTAGGTATTTTAATTTCAGCAATTGGGTATACATGTATTAATGATTTGGCTATTTCAAAAGTATCTCAAATCTTGTTATCAAATCTTAACCTTGTGGGATCCCGGATGGGATACTACAAATGATACTAACTTCAATTTGTGTGATTTATCACTTTACATTAAAAGGCAAAATGTAAAAACTAGCATTTAATAAGAATTTCCTTCTTGGATGTTCAAAGATATAACATTGACTTCTCAATTAAGGTCTAAATTGTAATACCATAAGTGCTACAGGATCTTCGATCTTTTGTTAGTCACGCATTTGCATTCAGTACTGATGCATTTTCTAAGAAACAGAACTGAGAGCTATAAATTCAAAGAATTTTAATCCTTATTTTTATAAAAAAAAAAAAAAAATAAAGCAGTTTAAACGGGTTTTGGTAAAATATTTTCAGGTAACGTATGTTACAACATTCCTTTAGAGACATAAAGCATTTGTTGTTATAAGGACATCAGTTATAAATGATATTCCTGTTTTATTTTGCATGATCAGAGTAGTAAATTGCACCTGCCATTCTCATTTCTGCTTATGAACGGCATATGAAATTACATTGTATTAAGGGCTTGAAATGACATGTGCTCAAATCTTTTCATTACTACGTATACAACAAGTAATATGCAGGACTATATAAACTATATAAATATGAATTCATCATATTATCTTGTGAATTTTGCCAACAAGTGTTGACTTTGAATATTTTTGGCGCCCAATTGCCAACATCTTTAAATAGGCGAATATTGAGAAACAATTTTGTAATTGTAACGTATATTTCACCTTTTTTCTTGAATCATACAGGATCCTGTGGATGTTTTATCACCCATACTCAAGAATCATGTATGAGATAGCACTAAAAATCGCAATTTGCCCAAAGAATTTCACAAAATTACAGCAAAATGTAGCATTTAACAAGGATATAGGGTGGGTGATTTCAAAGTAACGTATCTTACAAAAGCCCAACTCGCCAGAGTGCTAACATGTCTTAAAATGTTGCTTATACATGTACCTTTCAGAAAAGCATAGTGTACAAAATTCCCCCGGGGGGGGGGGGGGGAACAGGGGTCCCAGTAGCCCATAGTCTAATGGTTTCTTTGGGCTGTGGCCCTTCAACATTATATATCCGTTATAATCCGTTTTAAATGTCACATCGACTCTCCATGGAGAACAGAAATGCCAATATTTGATCTTGATTTGTTTTCAAAATCTTAGACAATTCCAAGGTATATAAAAAATCACCCCCCCCCAAAAAAAAAAATAGATAAATAAATAGATAAATAAATAAAAATAAAAAAAAAATGAAAAAGAGAGAAAAGGTAAAACCAGCTTGAAGAAATCCTGCTACATGGTTAAGATATTGTCTCAAACAAGAAATCACATTTTACTGATCTTTATTTTCTTTTCAGAATATTATCTCTTTAAAGTTATCGATGTAAAATTCAGGAAATATATAGAATGGTGTTACAGCACGTTCAATTGAAACGATTTTTTTGTAACATGCAAATTTAGTAACAGGAAAAATGAACTTATTCGCACGAAGACACTTCTGTAAATTTTATCTTTACGTGGTTATAAGTCAAGATAGCACTTTTTACATTTAACCAATGTTTTAAAATTAAATAAAACGTTAGTTATAATGTTGGATATGTATTGATTGTACTATGCACACAACCATCTCGTCGGCCGTTATTGTAAATGTATTGTTACGGGTATATAAACTCAGTCGCAAATGAAATTGTCCACTTTTAAACTTTGATTATCACAAAACTTATACTTTAAAACCGTTTACAACAACCCTTGCCCGTTTAAGCAAACGAAATTTTGACAAAATCATCACACTACGCACTACGCGCAAAAAGTTTCGGTTTTGTTGCGAACTTTAATTTTGCGATTTTTGCCAGACACCCTAGATCATTTTTTAAGTCCAAATAAATACTATCGTTGTGGTATAAACCTGAATATAAATCATCTTCATGACAAGTGTACCAATGCAATGTCGTGAGTTGACTTACAAAAGCATATGAGCCTGTGACATTTCCAACAATTTCTTGTTTGCGTGATGGACTAACACTGTGCAGTCTAGACAAAAACACAATGTATTAAGAATATTCATTGCTCTTAATTTGATGGATAAAGACCTTATCCATCTACAGAGCACAAAGCAAAAAGTCTGGACAGATTGTGCGGCTGCACAGACTGGCCTTAGTCTTTGCATTGCGCTAGTTAGAAATTATTGGAAATGTCACGCACATGCTCATATGTTATAACACTGGGCATGGTGCATGCAAAATTTATTCGAAATCTGTTTAAGCCTAATTAATAAAAATTGATAATCTGATTCTCCAATACCATAAAAGATTAATAAAATGCAAATGTGAAAGTGCACTCTTACTTTTGGACCTCATTATACATGTTGTAATAAGGACAATATGCCTTTCCCTGAAATTTCTAAATATCTTGACCAATGTTGTAACCGACTTTCTAAGAAAATTTACTGACAACACTAATTTTGCTTTCCTGAAATCAAATATTTTAATTATTGGTGATATAAATAACATTGAAAAAACTGTCTACCAATAATATCAGCGCCTTATAAACCCTTATCAGGCCGATTAAAAAAAAGTTTCAAAGAAATTGCTAATGGCTGAGTTATTTAAACCAGCCTTGATCAAGTTTTACTTACATTAATAAAGTAGAAAACAGGCAATAAAGGCTAAGACTTGTCTGTACGCCTGTTCTAGATGATCTTAGTCTAAAACTCTCGACCACAGTTTTGTTTACATCTGGAAATATCGTGCACAGCATGGTAAGGTTGATTGATTGATTGATTGAATGGAGTTTTACGCCGCTTTCAAATTTTTTTCAGTTATATCGCAAGCGGCTGGAGCACCTAACAATGGTTTCCTAGTATTTCTCTCACCAGTACAACCACCACATCGTTTCCTAGCCTCCAGCTGTTATCTCACATTGGTCTACGATTATCAATCCATTGGTGAGAGACAAATATTCGAAAAGAATGAGTGCCGCCGTCGGGGATCGAACCCGGAACCTCTAGATTGACAGTCAGACGCGCCACCAACTGCGCTATCACGGCGGCAACAGTATGGTAAGGGTTAGGGACGAGTTAGGTAAAGGGTTAGACTGACTGGTCAAAAGCAGTCCTTGTAAAGATAATGGTATCAAGCTTGCCAATTTTTCCATGTTCGTGAAAGTGTGAGGACGCAAAAAAATCATAGTTAACACACATGCGTAAAACGTTTACAGTGAAAACGCTTAATTGTGAAAATATTTTCATATTTTCCGTGAAGTAATTTTCATACTTTCGGTGAAAATATTTTAAGTGGAACGATGAAGTTTGACGAAATTTTGGGTAAATTGGGGGAGTTTGGGAATTTTCAAAGGAGGATTTATTTTCTGCTGGGACTTCCGTCGATCAGTATCGGAAGTTTCTGTGTGATGGTCATAGTCGTGCTGTACACACCAAAACATAGGTAGGTTTGATAACGTTATCTGCCCTATGTTCAAAACATTTGCAAACGTTCGAAAATTGTATAATCGAGGTAATATTTCATCCTGAACGCATGGCATAACTGCAATATTACCTCAAATGTACAATTATCTGCCCGTTTGCAAACGTTCGAAAATTGTACAATCGAGGTAATATTTCATCCTGAACGCAATGCATAACTGAAATATTACCTCAAATGTACAATTATCTGCCCGTTTGCAAACGTTCGAAAATTGTACAATTGAGGTAATATTTCATCCTGAACGCAAGGCATAACTGAAATATTACCTCAAATGTACAATTATCTGCCCGTTTGCAAACGTTCGAAAATTGTACAATTGAGGTAATATTTCATCCTGAACGCAAGGCATAGCTGAAATATTACCTCCATTGTACAAATACAGCCCGTTTGCATACGTTCGAAAATTGTACAATTGAGGTAATATTTCATTATGAACGCAAGGCATATCTGCACTCTGGGTAAAATTCGCACTAGACTTGAAACACACATACGATATATTACGCTAAGCAATACAGGGACCCATTACTGGAATGCTTGTGGAAGTTTCGTTATTTAAAATACAGAATAGTTTAATGTTCCATATATATTAAACATGTGCTAAGCGACCACTAAAAGGACCCGAAAAAACATTCGATTTTAAAGCGTACGACCGCTTAATGCTTGTTTAGTAAAAAAAACAGATTACAGTTAAAAACATCGTGAAATAGACACTCATTCCGATCAAAAGCATTCTAAATCATTCACTTAGCGTTCCATTCATTCATTCCAAACACTCACTCAAATCGATCTAAAACGCTCCGAAACCATTAGAAAACATTTGATAATCACCTTATCAATTTCCCGATGTTCTTAACTGCAGTTAGTTTAATTGTGTGTACAGTGCCGCAATTTAGAGTAAGTGTTCAAAGGTCAATTATGTCTATACGGATATAGGCAATATTGACTTTTGATCACTCACTTAAACTTATGGTTCTATACAACCTATACAATTTAATAACATCTCGAAATTGACAAGGTAAATGACTCTGGAATGATATCGGAAAGATATTAATGAGTGTCGGGAGCGAGTTTTGAATGCTAATACGGGGAGGTGATACTTAATCGACGAACAAAGCGATAATTTATTACCTCAATTTAAACAATCAACAAATTTTCCTGTTTTATGCATCTTTTCGGGCTTAGCTGACGCTCTGAAAGCCACACTCGATAATAAAAGTGGGCACTGATTTGATCGATTTGAATGAAATCTCGCTCGTTATGAACGATTTTGTTGTGTTTAGAACGATTTCGGAGAGCTTTTGAATGATTTGAGTGAGTGTTTGGAATGACTTGATGAAACGCAGAGTAAGTGATTTAGAATGATTTGATCGAGATGAATGTCAATTTCACGATTTTACATACTGTTTGAGCTATTTTAAAGTACTCTCTGAATCAAATTACTGTTCTTATTTAGACTTTTCTCATGAGTTGCAACAGCTTATGATTACGTCACGAGGAATTCTGAGTTCATGAACTTTCTTTTCGCACAATGACAAAAAGAGCGATATTTCAAATTGCAGTTTTGATTATTATTAATTATTTCATAGACTCGTCGATTATAAAAAGCTTCAATAACATAAGATCCAGTTGGCTTACACTAGGTAAAAATATCCTTCCTTTTCTGAAAAAATCTTGTCATTTTGGAAATAGAAATTAGGAAAGATCTAATAGTAGACTAATGAAAGTTTTCGCTTAATAGAGGCGTTTGCTTGAAAAAGGTTAACTCTAGTAACGCGCTTTGAATAAATCTGAATTCATCCAATGCTTGTGATTGCATTATTATTATTCATGATTAATGCCCTGGCAGGGCGGAGCCTAAGTAACGGGTCGTTGCACTTAAGGTTAAGGGAAGCCAGCTTTTATCTTACATAACCTACTTCTAAAGAGAGTCGACATAAATAACTCGAGACCTTAAATCGTATACTGGTAACAAAATCCTCGTAACTTCAGCTGAATCAAGCTGAAGTTACGAGGCTTTGGTAACCAACCGATAAAATGTGTTCACTCTCTCAAAGCACGTGAATCCTTTAGGTTTTAGGTTACAGTTATTTGCACGCGTTAACGATGATTACCGACTTAATTTCGAAAGAACCCAAACTATTGAAAAGTAAACTCGCCAAATTACGTCACGGTTAAGCTCCGCCCTGCCAGTTCATTTATTACGCAGAATACTTAGTTATTTTATTGATATATTTTTTTAGATAGAAACAGTAATTCGATGACAGCATTTTATAATGCACTTTTTGTATATCAGAGATACCACTAGAGAGTTTCAAAATGTGATCTATCGGGTCATATCGTGTGCACTAGAAAGGAGCATTTAAATCCCCCTCTCTCTACAAAAGGGGAAAATTGAGACCTTATAGACCTACTAAGCGCATAGTGAAGACTTTGGTCAGACTGTGCAGAAGCACAGGCTGGCCTGAGAATTTGCTTCGTGCAAATTTGAAATTGTTGTAAATCTCACGCACAGGCTCAAATACGATTTTAATAAGCTTCACTGTGAATTGAATGGCACAATTTCTTCAACTTAAGCTATGTTGTCCCGTACGCAGATCTGAATAAATCTTTAGTGCGTTTGCATTTATGTATCAACTTTTCTGATAGCCAACATTTTTCATTCCCCATTTTCTATCACGTTTCATTCTGATATTCTGATACCAGTAGTTTTCTATCTAACCCATGTACCTAGATTACGGACAAATTGTTTGTAAACAAATATCTTGCACATGGCGTACTAATTCATACGGCCTAATCTAATCAAATGATGTTCGAACTACTTCTTTGGGTCAGAAAGTTCATGGGCAAACATGAGGCATTACATACACTCCATAGGAAATGGCCAACTTGTAATGTAATGGGAAATGCACGCAATGCACGCGAATACAGTAAAGAACATCGTGAAATTGACAATATGAATGATTTTGGAATGATTTTGATTTAGATGGAATGGGTGTGTAAAGCGAGTTTTGAGTGAAATTAAAGGAGAAAATCCTATATCGCTAATTTTGTTCATGATGAACAAAATTAGCGATATCTATTACCTCCCCTAAATAAAATAAGCGTACTTTTCTGTTTATGCTTTTTGTGGACCAATCAGAAACTTTCAAATCCACACCAGCCAATAAAATGAGAGAATGGTTTGATCGATTTGAATAAAAGTGAGTGTTAAGAGTGTTAAGAATGAATTAATGGAGCAATGAGTGAATTTGGATTGGTTTCGATCGGATTAATTGTTATTTTCGTGATAGTTTTAACTGTCATTATAGAGTCACTGTGTGCAATTTCTAGCAAAATATTACCGACAAATTGTTGTAAATATAATACACAGAGTTCAT
Organism: Fragum whitleyi; assembly: GCA_948146395.1. Classification (NCBI taxonomy): domain Eukaryota; kingdom Metazoa; phylum Mollusca; class Bivalvia; order Cardiida; family Cardiidae; genus Fragum; species Fragum whitleyi. Next base: position 9,119,461 of record OX411546.1, read on the forward strand.
TATATTCAGTTGATGACAGTTGGACAAAATCACACAACGATTTCAATTTGACTGCCTCCGTGGCCTAGTGGTAAATGCACTTGACCCGTGCCATGGAGGTCCGTGGTTCGAGCCCCACTGTCTCCGGGGTGTGTTTATGGGCAAAACACTTAATAGCCAGCCCCAGGTCACCCAGCTGTCAACATGGGTAGCAGTGGGTTTAAACGACTGCCTCTCTCTCAGGGACGTGAAAATATTAGGGTTGAGTGTTCGAGAGCGATTCTATAAGCTCAAGCTTTCGTCGCAAATCGAACTAAAATAAATTAGTATAAACTAACGATTTCAATGGATAAAATGAAATCATTCGTTGGTTGAAAGTGTTTAAACGAAATGGCGGAAGATTAACGGGGATGAACTGTGTACTCCCGGTCTAAATGCATAATTAGAATGGCCGATCGACTTCTTAATTCTAAGATCGTAAGTGTCAAACAAAATCGATGAACCAATCAAATAATTTATATAGACGTAATTACATATATATAGCAATTATCGGTGTTCAAACCACGAACTATCATTGAAAAAGGTAGACACTTATCTGTACCAAAACAGGAGCGTTTTTGTCTATTTTGTGCCATTAAGAATATATATCTTTTTGTAGAGGACGAATTTCACTTCTTTTTCCAATGCAAACAATACGAAAATCTTAGATTTGTATATTTTTCTAAACCATGGCTCGATTATAGAACAACAGAATCTTTTTACAGAATCTTAAATTCTTTGAGAGAATCTGATGTTATAAAAATAGCTAAATTTATTGAGAGCGCACTAAAAGCTCGAAAGTGAATTCATGCCTGTGATTTAATACATCTGCATTTTGAAAATATATTCTCTTTCATAACGTTTTAAATGTGGTATTATTATCATCACTCTTACATATACATGTAGTAAATAACTATGTTTTTGTTTAATGGGCCGGTGGCCCAAATTGCCGATAAAATATCTTATATCTTGTATCTTGCACTGTTGACCTCCACCATCGTCCGCCCATTTTTGAAATCGTTATGATTTGCATGGTGTAGCTACATCTTATTTTTTTTTCAATCGTCACAGAATCTGAGTCAAAAAGTTCAATGGTTTATAAAGGTGGTCAAATTAGTGGTAAAACTATGTAAGCAAACATAAATAGCAATAAATAAAGATAACTTTGTTTAATTAATACAGGTTGTGCCAAGTCATGTTTTTGTTTGAATGATGCTTAACTCCGCTGTTAACATTATTTCAATCACATCCCGACGACTGCTATCCCACTTAGGTTAATGAATATCCACCCTTTGGTGGGAGGCAGACATTGAAAAAGATATATGTACGATCAATGATCGAACCCATTACACCCATTGTGTGGAGATATAGAGTCTGCCACGCTACCGACTGCGCTATGACGGAGGCCAGAGAAACATAAATAATATAGATAGAAGGTCAACAATCATTGAAACATCAGAGTCTTTGCGTTTTATGCGCGTGAATTTGTTTGATGTTCATGCTTATTTTTCTTTAAAACTAATTCTTGAAGTTGAAATCTCCTACGGGTCGGATATAAATCACTTAGAGTAAGAATTTGACTGACAGCTGGCTTTGTTTGTACGGAAGGATATCGTTATCATTTTATTGTATATTTACCAATATTTGACCCAGGGCATGAAATTGATCTGTGCAAGGTTAAGTCGAATGCTACCTATCGTCGACAATATGCCCTACGTTCAGGATGACAAAAAGTCTTGAGACACCGGTCAGTCTGTTCGAATAAGATTTTTTCAGGTGCAAGGAACTGACCGACGACAAAATTGCATAGAGTACGATCATTCTACTCCATCTTAGGCCATCAAAAACGAAAATTAAAAGTGGATTTAATTTGAAAAATAACCATTCAGTAGGGTAGAAAATAGTGTGGAAAAAGAAGAAATCGCTTGTCAGAAGCAATTTCTTCTTTTTTCACAATGTTTTCTCAATCATAAAATCACAGACACGTAAAAAGCAGGAATTAAACAGGAAAGGGTTAACTTTTGAAGAGGATTTCCAAGTAAAGAACACACACACCAGTAAGCGTAACTCTGTCAACGATGCAGATGTCACGATGGCCAGCAATGTTTATATTTTGACAATACCGTTAATGATACAACTGAAAGATTAGTATAGTTCCGCAAGAAAGAGTGAGGTCCGAGAAACCGTTATCTCCTATCAATTTCAATGTAAAATTGATCTTTAATCACTAACTTGAAATTGCAGGTCTATAGTTTTATAATATGACCTACGTCGCGGGAGAGGAATAAGCTAGTTGAATATTTTTGATATTACACGGGTGATATTACACTAGTTGAATAACTATGCAAATGAGCTCAGAGCGAATAGCAACGCTATTTTGTGACGGCGAAAATGACGTCAAAATGTATATATTTGGACGTCATTTTTCAACAGCGTTATAGGATTCGCGGAAAATTGAACAGTTGAATATCAAGAATTTGGATGATTTTTCTCAAAAAATTTGGGTCATATTATAAATAGAATATCAAATTTGTGCTCATAAAATACCGAATATGTTAAACTCGTCATCTAAAACAGATAAAAACTCGACAAAGCCTCGTTTTTATCTGTTTCTAGATGACTCGTTAAATAAATTCGGTATTCAATGACCACTCATGCAATATATAGAGGATATTGAATGATTGGTCATTGATTACCGAATTTATTAAACGAGTCATCTAGAAACAGATAAAAACGAGGCTACGCCGAGTTTTTATCTGTTTAAGATGACGAGTTAAATAAATTCGGTATTTTATGAGCACAAATTTGATATTCTTTTTATAATATGACCCGAATTTTAGCGAGAAATCGTCAAAATTCTTGAAATTCAACATTTCAATTTTCCGCCAAACTTATAACGTCGTTTAGGAATGACGTCACAATATTTATATTATGACGTCATTTTCACAGTTACAAAATAGCGTTGCCATTCGCTCTGAGCTCATTTGCATAGTTATTCCACTAGTGTAATAACACCCGTGTAATATCAAAAATATTCAACGGGTTTATTTCACTCCCGCGAAGTAGGTCATATTATAAACTCTATTTATTATTATAAACTCTATTTATGGAATACAACAGTCAAGAAAACACTGACTCCGCGTGCATCACACTCTTCTTCTGTTACTGAAAGACAAAGTGTGAAAAGAACCGAACCGATGTGAAGTAGACCAGCCCTTAACCCACATGATTCCTTGTTCAGAGCAGTCTTAAAATCTGATTCGTCACGTCAAAACTGGTCGTAACGCTTGTCTGCAAGTGTGCACGTGGGAAGTATGAGGCCTGTTCGTGATTTTCTCGGCAGATCTTTGTCTTCCAGATACAAGCAAACCTGTCTTAAGCAAGCACCCAATGGGACATTCAAAAAGTGCTTGATTAAGACAGGTGCTTGCTTAATACAGGTCAATTTCAGTGTAATTTATTCATTCGGGAACACAGTGGTCGCTTGCTTAATACAGGTTGCTTGCTAAATACAGGTGGCCACTAAGACAGGTTTGACTGTACATCTACATTTCTGGAGTCTAACAACGGTCTGATGTGGCACTTTCCAAAGTAACAATGACTTTAGCCATTATCAACAGCATTTGCCGGTAGTTGCCACTCACGCACAGATTCATTCCGGTTAAAGCGATTCTAGGCACTAGACAATGTCCTTTTGTAATATTTTACTGATTGAACACTTTTCTTTGTGTTCTCCCGACTAAAGGCCTTTTTTAGGGGGGGGGGGGGGGGGGGGGGAAGATGCTCTGCGTTTACACGGCGTTTATGGCGATGTTACGGCGCTCATACCACGCTCCTGTGACTATTTTAATGCGCTTCGATGGCGATAAAGTGCGTTCCTACTGCAAATCACTGAGCTCCTACGTCATTTGTAATGCGCTGATTGCGTTGCTTCGGCGATTGTACCGCGCTCTCGTGCTCGAACTACAATGCTTTTGTACGTGAGACATTTTAGATATTAATTATTCCTACTTGTCAGTACCTTGTTAGTTTTGTAAATGTGACCCGTCACGCGAAAAGACACCATACAGATAGTGCTTAAAATGTGGACGCCAGTCAGACTGCGCAGACTGACTAAGGTCGAACCTTTTCACACTTCACATATTTTAACGAATTTAGATTGATCAATTTGCCTTCATGTGAAATGATTTTTTTTCAAATGCGACAGCTGGTTTGCCATTACTAGAACCAATCTCTTCTTCAAATATGTACTTGACGGAGTCCCGAGATGTTACCTTTTCACAAGACGGGTCAAAATTGTAAATAAGCCTACTACAGCACTAGTATCGTATTATTACAGTTAAGAATATCGTGAAATTGTTAATATGAATGATTTTGGAATGATTTTAAATGTATGTGTAGAGCAAGTTTTGGGTGAAATTAAAGGGGAGTAATCTAATATTTCTAAGTTTGTTCAAGATGAAAACAGTCCATATTTCTTACCTCCTTTTAAAAAAAACAAGTACGTTTTTTCTGTTTGTACATCTTCGTGGACCAATCTGACACTTTCAGATCCACACCGGCCACAAAAATCGGAGAAAATTTGTTCGATTTGGATGAAATAGTGTTTTTTATTATTGATTTTGAAATGCTTTATAATTGGTTTTGGAGAGTTTTTGATCGAATAAAGTGAGTGTTTGAAATAAATGGAGCGCTCAGTGAATGATTTAGAATGAATTGAGCGGAATGATAGTCAATTCCACGATTTACTTAACTACACAAGACAATTGATTTGTATTGCCGTCACAGGGCAAATGTTTTCGATTTCAGCGTTTGAAGGACCAAATTTCAAATGGCAGCTTTCTGTATTTGATTATATTGCAAGAAATGACAAATAAGATTACTGAATGTGTTAAAACTTGAATTATCCCTCCATGTTATCATAATGTACTGCGTGCGAAGAAATACTCTTAAAAATGTCGGATATGATTTTGCATTGATTGAGTCATGACTCTTTTCTTCAAACCATCGTATATCTTACCTATATTTCGGATGAAAAATCATATGCTAACGTTTAGAAATTCTGTATCGATATGCATATTAGTGCGCGTATACTCACCTGCAAACTGGGGTACAATCTCTTACAGTTAAAAACATCTTGAAACTGACACGCATTCCGATCAAAATTATTCGAAATCATTCACCGAGTGCTCCATTCATTCATTCCAAACACTCACTCAAATCGATAAAAAAAACGCCCATAACCATTATAGAACATTTCGAAATCGTTCAAGGCAAATGCTATTTTATTCAAATCGATCATTATTCAATGATTTTATTGGGTGGTGTGGATTTTTATGTGTCTGATTTGCCCACAAAGACACAAAAACAGAAAATCATGTCTATTTTACTAAAGGGAGGTAAAAAAATACGCTGATTTTGTTCATCTTAAAAAAATTGCGACATTGGATTGCCACCCCTTAAATTCACTCAAAACTCGGTCTACATACTCATTCAATTTTATTCCAAAACCATTTCAAAATCATTCATTTTGTCAATTTTACGATGTTGTTAACTGTAACGATTGCGAAATTAATGTATCTAAAGCGCATGGTAAGTTTGTTTATCGCTCATTGAGCGATCATATGGATCTAAAAGGCAAATATTTCCCCTTTCTATATGCAAAAATGTTCATCAAAATTCATTTCCACTTTTAGCGTCTATTTATACGTGTACATTAGTGTTCATAAAAAAAAACGACCATAACATGCATACAAATTTACAGTCAATAGAAACGAAAGTTAACAAAAAATTCACACTACGGAAACAATAATAAAATCATAGAGAGACTTAAGTAGACATGATAGTTTTTTGAAGGAGTTATATTGGACCCGTAGTCAGGAAATTTAACACTGTTAACAGAGTTTTCCTAATGATTTCATTAGGAAAACTCAGTCAAAATTGTGAAACATAATGGGTTAAAAAATGATGCGTAAGTATTACGGGTTTACTACCGATAGTAAATCTGCAGAATTTGAATTACGAAATATTTCAACTGATCCAAAGTCTAGGCCTATTGGCTTAAAGCCATGGCTAAAAGCCATATCATGCCGTCTGTGATATATATATAAAGCGCCACCTAGCCGATGCTACTGCAACTGTCTTTCAACAAATAACCATTTTGTCATTATGGTGCCAAATAGTTACTGTAGTTATTTATTTTGTAGTTAGTAGAACCGTAATAGTTCTGCAACGTTTCGGAAGTCATAACTTTTAAAAGTTATAACCGAGCTTCTCTAGGAAATCCCGGTTAACATTGTGAGAGATCATCAGTTCAGAAACAATGCAGAACGAGTACTGGTCCAGTTCCTAAAGATTATAATCTGGATTTTGCATCTAAGCAGCTAAGCTTGAAAGAAATTAGTGAGGTGGTATGCAAATTAATATATGATATAAGCGGTATTTTTTTTAAAACCCGGAACTTTTTTTACCATAAGGCAGGTGTCTTCGCTTTCAATCCGGTTGAGACCAAAAGCAATTGCATATAATTTGGTTTGAATAACATTTGAAATTTATCTTACAACTGTAAAAATATCCATGGGATAACAACCCATAGGCCAATGATATTTCTTTATGATATCACATGGTTATTTTTAGATCAATGGCATAATGCGGTTATTCTTGGAAACTTGCATTTCTGTTAGAAACATCGACAAAAACAAGGCAAATATATGTTTTGAATATAATACGTACTTAGTGTATTGTATAAAAAATATCTTACTGTGTTGTGAGAATTAATAATTGTCTCGACAGAGTCTCCACAATGATCAATTCTCCCATCCTCGTTAGATATCTTTTTTGTACAAAACACTTAGTACGTATTAAACATACATCGGGACGAAATAGGGATTTACCCATACATTGCTCTCCCCTGCGCGTAAGATGATAACATTTGTGAACCGTTTAATAAGTGTTTCCCCGCTCTGTTCTCGTGCACTAACGTACAAAGCGGGAGTTATTTTCAAAATGTTCGCAAAAGTTTTTTGCAATCTGAACTCAGAGTTTCTTTTCGTTCACCGATATGACGAAATGGAATTTATTATTTGGAGTAAAATAGGACAAATGCAGCTATCAATTTATTCACTACCACGTCCTCTTGCAAGGTAGCCCACTCCTTTACTTGGCCTCATAACAAGTCGCTTTGGGCTAGGGACACAAGTTACTAAACAGTGAAAATGTTTTGACAATGTCAGTTTGTTTGGAATGCACATTCAGGCGAGGATCAAACCTTTTTACTTCGCACTTTTTTAGGTCCCAGGTTACGATAAGAAAAAGTTAGACAGTCCATCGACTTAACTCTTTGTGGAACGGTTTATTTTATTTATATTCTTAACACAAAAGACACGTTAACAAATGTTTGGTGATTTAATAACTAAAACGCAAATGACTTAATTGGAATCTTTTATTTTGATACTATTCATCCTTGGACTGTTGAGTTCAATTTTCCTTTCCGTAGCAACGCCTTCGTTCAATTATATCAGTGAAATCGCATTTTTTTGTGTTTTTTTTAGCTATTTTTAATCTAGTTGTTCATCTTATCTTTTTAATGATTTTTGAGTGTTTTTGAATGGGTTGAGTGACTGTTTTGGAATGAATGAATAAGCCAATGAATGAATTGATGAATGCATGAGTGAGCGATTTAGAATAGTTTTGATTGAGATGAATGTCAATTTTAAGATGTATCTGTATCTACTCGTATCATTTAATGCATTTTGTTCTTGGTGATAAGTTTGATTGTCGTATGTTAGTTTGATTTTCGTTAGTCGAATGTTATTTATAGATAGAATAATCAGTAAATACTGATTATAGTAACGTGAACAGCTCGCATGCTTTTTTAGTATACGCATGTAAATAATACAGTGAGGGCAATAAAACACGTCTAGGTCATATAGAACGGGCAATAATTTGCCAGACAATTTTCATGTAATAAGCATGTCTTAATATTACTAAAAGATTTATCAATTACGAACCATCTCAAACAGAATTGTTTTTCCCGCAAAAGTGGTAAAAAATTATTCAGTTTCAAAGGCGTTCACCTCACTATTAAGGTAGTGGAACCGTAAAAGTTCCGCAACATTTCGGAACTCATGAACTTCAACCATGTTGACAAGGGTTTCCTAAAGAAAATCATTAGCAAACCTCGGTTAAAACTGTTAAAGTTCATTACTTCCAAAACGTTGCGTAACTTATACGGGTCCACTAACTTAAAAGACAATAAAATGGCTGATCTCAGTGGTTTGAGATCTAAGCATCAAGGATTTTGCATATTGAACTATATGACAATTTCACAATAAGTGTCGTCGATGTAAAACCTCGATGCACCTTACCATAAATATAGATCGAAGCCAGATGTAGTTTCTTTCTCAATTTTACCACTTAAATTTTGGTTGTATTGAACGGGATATAAATATGATCATGTAAACAAATTTGGTAGCTTGATTTAGTGACACATTTGAACACATGCAAACGTCAGTCCCATCAAGGTTAGACCCCCTATTAGAAAATTTGAATTTACCTTCGACTTGAAAAATTGTACACGGCCCAGGGCTAGCTTAAAGCTACTCTTTCACAGATTGGGAAAAGCGATTTTTTATTTTTTTTGTAAACTCAATCGGAAATTAGGATTTCATTGTGTAGAAAACTCTGCAATAATAATATTCTATCGGGAAAGGCATAGGAAAACAGACAGATATTCCTGAATTTAGCAGAATTCCATTCTGTAAAAATAAAGCAACTACTAACGCCTAGAAGATTATTCTTAAATTGTGAGCCTACTATTTACGCATGCAATTCCGCCTGTTTGTCCCATTCTATCAAAAGTCAAGGTCGAAGGATTTGTCAATTGAGAAAAACCATATCGATCAATGTTAAAAATGAAATATTATACATGAAAAATAACAATATCGTAATTTATAGACTAAATATGAATAGACTGGTTCCAACACTGACCTTGACGCTTCGAACATTCAAACTACACATTTTTTGAAATAAGTTATCGTTAGTGCCATGCCCATGTGCGATTTTTAAACATCGGGAATGCACAAACAAGTTTTGTATTTTTGTATGAAGAACTGTGAAAGAGTATCTTTAAGGTTCGTGTAAATAGTTTTTGAACCAAATTGAAAGCTGCTTCTATTTACAAAAAAAAAATAAAAAAAAAAAAATGCCCAGATAAACTAAATATATTAAATTGAGGCTGTTGATGAGCACAAGCAGTTGCACATTATTAGAGGCCCCATCTCATAACAGAATAGCCAAACCATTATGGAAAAGGGATATTTTGTTCAAAACCAACAACTTCATTAAAGTTGGATAAAATTTGCCTAAATTTGAACAGAATGTTGACAAATGTACCTACTCGGTACTACTACAACCATATATATAAAACTCAAACTCAAAAAGCTTCTTTTGAAACAATCAATTTCAATTTATTTTGACAACATACATGTCAAACTGGTTTTGTCTTTTTTTAAAATAGATGTTAGGTATGGTGCAACATCACTCCATAATATTGTGAAATATTTTCTGCAATTTAATTCAAATTATAGATTTTTGAATTCATTGATCTATAATGAATTTCTATATATTTATCATTTTGAGAAATAGAAATTGATATATTGAAACAACCTTACAAGTATATAAACGTTTAATGTCCATTTATGCTGTGATAACATAACATACCTTTAATGGATCTACACGTTTTCAAAATAAGAATGACATATATGACATATGTGTTTATAAAATAAGTCAAAATAAATTGCTTGCACAACTGCGTTTTCGGCCGAGTTTTATACCAACGGTTGTAGTAGTACCAGGTTAGTACTTAAGACTATACGTTGTTAAAATATGAGCCAATTCTATCCAGCCGTCATGTAGTTGCTTGTTTTGTACAAAATGACTCTTGCACATTATTCCACAATGTTTTGGCTATACTGCTATAGCCATGACTGTCTTATATTGCTTAACTGCTTATCGTAATAACTTCAAAATTGATCCATGTAATCATAGAAATAATGAAACGGAAGTAATTTATGACGTCTTCTTTACACGTGAAAACCGTTGAAGGATGCATAAATCCACGTACATTGTATTTATGAACTGATGAAAATCAAGAGTCCCATTTAAGCATAAATAAGCTATCAATGTCGGAAATTTTCAATCTGACCCATTTAAGAACTGCCATGCATTGGCCAATGGAATGTTTTGGCAAGATAAGTCGTAAACAAACATTATCAGATAGTGAGCATTTTACCTTTTTTGGTATCTATCGTGTACTATTTTAATTGAAAAATATAGATTTAAGTTGTAAGAGTTTTGAAAAGTTCATTTCAAGCTTTAAAGTACAATAGTTAAATAAAGACTTTATGTGGATTAAATAACGCAATTCTTTATGTTACCTTTGTTACGACTTGTGGTCCGTTTAAAAGTAAACATCTTCCGATCATTTTTTTCGTAAGTCAAAAATTTAAGATGCTTATGGATAAGTAACTAAATATGGAATTCTGCCATGCATTATCTCATTGGAATCGTCTTCAAACGACGATTCAAATGAGATATTGCAAGGCAAAATCAAACTATGAATGAAAACATGAGGTACGGTTTGTGATTTTGACTTACGAGTTTGTTTTTTTTTCGGAAGAAGTTTCGTTGGAATCGTCTTCAAGAGACGATTCCAATGAGATTTTGCAAGGCAAAATCTAACTAAGTATGAAATCACGAGGTACGGTTAGTGATTTTGACATACGATTATTATTATTATTTTTTTTTTCGTATAAAGTTTCGTAAAACAGGCCCCAAGTCCCCGGAATACCTTGGCTTATATTGATGACATTGACCCCTAACAATAAACCTATATCCGCGTAAATTAGTACCACTACCCAAAATAATACCAATTCATTTAATTTCATAGGCAAATCAGCACTAAGTAGTGATTTTGGCCATTGACATTCGAAATGAAGATGGCACAAATAGATAGAACATTAATATCAAAGTTTTAAATGACACCAACTTATAAAAATCAGAAATGATACAAACATAGGAAATATTGAAGCGGAGAGGATCTGATCAAAATAACTCAACATCAATTTCGTTCCAAATATTCATACCATAGTTCAGGTAAATTGTTTTAGAATCATGCCGGCGGCGAATAAGCAAATTTTGTCATACTTGAGGCATTAGTTGTTCGATTTTTTAATCACATTAATTGAAGGCATCACCTAAATATTTTTAAGTATTTATTATTGATTGTTTAGACTAGGGCGACAAAATGTGTTAAAAAAATATACTAACGTCAAGAAAAAAGGCATCAGAAAATATTTGGAATTTCTTTTCTTTATAGAATTTTACATTGTCAGAAATTAAGGTAAGCTTTAACAAAACCCCTTCTTTACGTGTCAAAATGAAAACATTTCGATTTCCTGAATCTATGCCTAAACTTGAGTAAAGGTCACATAATTTCGAGCAACACGCGGGCCTTCTTAAATTTGTTGCTTCTATACAAAATTACATGTGGGTCTTAAGCATTGATACACGCAAAAATGTTGGAATGTTCCCAAACGTTTAGTTACAAAGACTATTAAACGATTATCATTGCATAAAATTAACGTTTTCGGGTCGTTATCGGCATACGTTAATGGACAAAACCCGGGCGTTAACGGATGAAAACGTGGATTAATAAGTACATTCACGTGTCATCAACGATCGGATTTCTTCACATAAATATCCTTAGTCTGGACCTATACATTGTATCAGTTTCTTTGATAACCATTAATATAGAGCATGAATGAAAATGTCGTTCCACTTCCCGTGTTAATTTTTATGACGTCATTACTTTACCAAGCAACTACAGTATAACCAAAAGTATTGGCGCAATGCTTAAAGCAATTTTTCCGACACATAATTGGTTTAGGAGCTAGTCTAAAGCGTTCCTATGAATTATTTTGCAATTTATGTTTGAATTAATACCAAAGTTTTCCTTTTTGTGCAATAATAGCGTCAATTTTCTTTTTTTTTTTTCAGGCGTTAACATTTGCACTTGGGCGTTAAACCAGCGTTATATTGACTTCATAAATTGAGGTCGGATCCATAAAATCGTTTTTAATCTTCAAACTGAAATAGGTCTGAAAATTGTTTACATAGTGCGTCTTGTAAACGTAACCAGCAGGTAATCTGGTAGACTTGGCCAAGGTAGGTCGTTTGTGACGTCTGTACGCTTAGGCAACCGCACCGGACAACGTCATTGACTTTATCAGTATTTGATTTTCAAATCTTTGACAAAGACATAGATGAGGGCTTCTGGAAAACTAGTAAACCAATATGCATGGTTCAATAATTTGATGTTTTGATGACTAGTCAATATGGTAAATCATGTTATTGTCTAAAAATAGGGGCTGGCAGTCATTGAAGCTGGGTCAATCCTCTTCAACACTTGACTCAAAAACAGTTCTTGCGTCAGCCGCACTGCAATACATTTGTGCTTAATCTGAAGTAAAAAAATTATGTGCCTTTTGTTCATATTCGCTTTTTCTATATGCCTGAGGTGTTTTTTTTATTGACGTAAATGGATTGGTATTTAGCCAGGGTAATTTTCTAAATACTTTTTTTTACCAATATCGATGTATGTCGGGCAGCACAGCAAGAAATGAGTTTCGATATGGTCATACGGGCATAATTTACATAATCACAGAAATGCAATTTCAAAAAAAAAAAACAAAAAAAAAAAACGCATCATATATATATTCTTTATTTCTCCACCACAGGGGCGAGCTTTGAACAGAAAACAATGAACAAAATAATACAAAATAAAACAAATGATTTAATCGAACAGTAGCACACATACACATAAATATTAAACCTGAATCTTGGGTCTCACGTTTCCAGTCTTTAGGCGAAATTCAAAAAAAAATATTGAAGATAGAGTTTTACAGCTTCATAATTTGGTCCAAACACTAGAAAGCCAGCCAGTTTTTAATTACCTAGATAATGTTATTACAATAGTAGAAATTAACAATGCTGTTAAACAGTTAAAAAACAATAAAGATGCTGGACTTGACACTGTATCAAATGAAATGATTAAGGCTGCTTACCATTACTTGGGCCCGTGCTTACTAAAGCTCTTTAATGCTTGTCTTTCAAGTGGCCAATATCCTTCAGAATGGTCTGATAGTTACATATTCCTCTACATAAATCAAATGATACATCGGACCCCTCTAATTATAGGGGAATATCAATTATGAGTGCAATAGGTAAACTATTTCATATTGTTCTTAACTACAGACTAGATAAATTTTTGGTGGAAAATAATGTTATTAGTAATTGTCAGATAGGATTTTCAAAAAATGCACGTACATCAGACCATATGTTTATATTAAAAACCCTTTTTGATAAGTATTGTTGTAAACCAGGGGGTAGATTGTATGCATGCTTTGTAGACTTTCGCAAAGCCTTTGACTCTGTCATTCATGAAGGACTAAGGTTTAAACTTCTCCAACTTGGAATTGGTTCAAAATTCTATAACATTATCACAAATATGTACAAGAATAGCCAGACATGTGTTCGTTTAGCCAACGGTTTAACAAACCATTTTAAGGTAGGAGTTGGTGTACGTCAATGAGATGTACTAAGTCCGAAATCTATTTAAAATTTTCATTAATGATTTACCAGAATACTTTCAGTCATGTGTTGACCCTGTGAAACTGAATAATATCAAGTTACACTGTTTGATGTATGTGTTACTGTCTGAGTCTGCTGTTGGGTTACAACAAAAACTACAAAAATTAGAAAAATACTGTAATGATTGGTGTCTCAATGTTAACACTGACAGGACAAAGATAATTGTTTTCAATAAAGCAGGTAGACTTCTTAAATCCAAATTTGCATTCCGTGATGTTATTATTGACTGTGTTTCAACATATCGTTACCTAGGTCTTTATTTTTCAGCATCTGGTTCCTTCTCGTATGCCAAATCTGACCTTTACAAAAAGGGATTAAAGGGTTACTTTAAACTGTGTAAAAATATTTTGAATTTACACCCGACTTTAAAAACAAGTATGCACATTTTTGATCATACCATAAAACCTATACTTCTATATGGTAGTGAAATTTGGGGAGTCTTCAATCCTGCAAGCCCCAAGTTTCATAATGGAATTTCGTTAGATAAGATTTATAACAATACAGAGGCAGAAAAATTGCACATAAAATTTGGTAAATTCATACTTGGAGTAAATCGGAAAAGCACAAATTTTGCAGTTATGTCCGAGTTAGGAAGATATCCATTTTACATAGATATTATTAAATCCATGCTGAAATACTGGTATCGTCTCGAAAATATTGAACAACATTCACTTTTGCATGATGCGCTAGAATGCTCAAAATCTACTGAAAGGGATACTAATTCCTGGTATAATTCAATACAGAGAATTTCTGAACTTATCAACATGCCGCTTACAAATTCCGCATCTATGAAACGATCCATGTTTGTGAAGAAATTAACCAAGGCTCTCAAACAGAAATATTTAGAAGAATGGCATTTATTAAGAAATAAATTCTCCGTAGGTAAGCTAGACACATACTCGAAAATAAAATGTACTTTTGGTTATGAGAAATATCTAAATTTAGTAAATTTTGCTCACAGGAGAGACATATCTCGTTTGCGAATTTCAGCTCACAGATTGAACATAGAAATCGGAAGATATGCAAAAATTGACAGGGCTGATCGTTTATGCTCTAACTGTTCACTTGGTGTTATAGGTGATGAAATTCACTTTTTATTGGCATGTCCAAAGTTTAACTCTACCAGAGAGCCCCTTATAACCCTTATTGATAAAAATGTAGTAATTTTAATCGAATGAATGACTTTAACAAATTTTTCTGGTTATTAAATTGTGAGGATGATGAAATAGTACATGAATTAGCAAAATTTGTTCATTTGAATATTGATAAGTAGTCTATTAAAATCACCCCTATACAACAGAAAATTATCTCACAGTTGTAAGAAAGATAATTTTCATTTGAAATATTTTCTTTTTGGCACACTGACTTTGGGTGCACGTTAATACCCCGAGTTTCTGTTCTGGACTGAAAATAAGAGTAATGTTAACTTAAAATTTCTCTCTCTATATATATATATAGAAAAAAATATATTAAAGGTGTTTGAGTGGTGTTGGTGTGAGCTTTATATATGTGTGAGTATTCGCCATTCTTGCGCTGTCTGCTGACATGCTTTCACATGATCTGTGTTTGACTAGCAGGGGGCCAAACCATGACAATTGAGTGTCAATGATTTGGGTGCAGGTTTCTTGATTATTTTTTATAGTGTGGGGGTTGATGTCCGGGGGAGGGTGCTGGTTTGGTGAATGTTTGCATTTGGATAAAGATCACACATTTTCCATCTTATTAAGTCTTTCGTTTTATTGTATCTGTCATTTGAAATTCTTTCCTTGATTATGTTCTGTTTCTGACATTATATGCCTCTTTGTATGCTCCAATGCGGGCCGAAAATTCGAAATAAAGATCTTGTATCTTGTATCTTGTATCATACGCACACACACCCACACACACGCACGCACGAACGCACCTAAATGCATCCTCACTCACCGACACACACTCACACGCACACAGAGATCCATACAGACATATGCATCTATAAAGTGAATAGAGTGAGAAATGTAGTCCAGCCCATTAGTGCACGTGAAAATAATCTTAGTGCAATATCAAAGTATGCAATATAAAAAACATATTGCACACTTTCCTCCCGTTCAAATACATAGAAACAATATCAAAGTATATAATAAATTTATTTGAGGCACTGACAAACATGTTAAAAGGGCAGGATTATTACCCGTATCTCACTTCTACTATTGTCCAAAACTTTGACGTGAACTGAAATGGGGTCGGACGCGGTGTACCACGCCATACAATTTATCAATCTTTGATTCAATAAAGGGTTCAAGCGATGTAGGAAAACACTGAAAAATGTATTATAACAAATATTGATGTCAAATTTAAGATTTGATATAATATATCAAATATATTAAAACCATGTCTGAAAACAATGACAAGTGAACTTGTGACCTCCTTTAACGTTGTTTGGTAATTCATTGGTTATCGTCACCAGTTTGATATCTTAAGCACGACACTTAAAATACCAAATACCAACATGGAGATAAGAATCTTTCCATACAAGTTTATGGAGTATCACTATTTCGTTATAAATAATTAGAAGAGATTGAAAAAAGTATCAGAATAAGATTAAAACGCCAAATACCAACATGGAGAAAAGAATCTTTCCATACAAGTTTATGGAGTATCACCTTTTCAATATAAACTATTAGTAGAGATTGAAAAAGTATCAGAATTATACAGGTTACTTTTTTGAACGACGAAAGTCCGGTCGTCCGCTAATTGCCGTATACCTGTAAGCAAAAAGTAGGTATTGTTCGAACAAGAAACCTTAATTAAGTGTTAACTTTACGTTTGGTCTGGTCAATAAAATTGCAATAGATTTTTTTATTTGATTAGATAATTTCTGTTTATTGTTTGAAACTTGTTGAATAGAAAAGGTAACAGAATTCCATTTTCTTATTCTCAAAATGATCCACTTGTTTCGAAAATCGCCTTAATTCTAGTTTCATGGTTGACTTAAAAAGGAGAAACTCATTGTTTAAAAGACTATCACATAATGATTTATTTGTTTTAATGTGCGCACGATTATCCTCATATTTTGCAATAGACGCTGACGCTGTTTTTCTTTTATTTTTTAAACTGCCTTCTAACCACATGTAGGCCTAATGCGCGTTGTAGATTATTTGTACGTCTGTCTTTAATTCTTGGAATTGCAGCGCAAATTGATAGACAGTTATTTTTGGCCTGTTAGCTTGTGATTAAAATCAATTTAAAAATGTTGCTAATTTTGGTTTACAAGACTTAGTCATAGTTTCCAGAAATCCTTGGACCGAGACAGATTCATAGCAAACCCGATCTAAAATAGACAATTTGTTAGTAAACTTCCAAGAATTTAAGTGGTGTTTTCATTAAGCCTATCGATGTTAAATAGGAAGATATTTGTTAATATTTTACTATAGTCTACGACTCAATGAAACATATAATGATTACTCATTCCTCGCCCCTATTTCAATCTATTTCGTTGTCAAATATATGGGCTACTTTTATTGAAAAAAGAAATAAGTTCTACCACATATGAAATTGAATTACTTATAACATTATAATGAAAGTAATGTACACTTTAAGTAGTGGACCCGCAATAGTTCCGCAACATTTCGGAAATTATGATCTTTCGCAATGTTGACCGAGTTTTCCGGATGAAAATCATAAGGAAACCTCGGTTAACACTGTTAAAGTTCATTACTTTTGAGACATTGCGAAACTATTACGGGTCCACTACCTTAAATACAATGACCCGAAAGTATTAAGACGGATTTTTTTTTACCTTACAACAGAAACTGTTACATATCTTCTATGTCAAGAAGCTCTATAATGCCACTTCCCCATCATATTATCTAATCAAGCTTTCATTTAAGTAGGAAAAAACTTCCCTGGCAGGTTGGTGAATAATTGACATAGTTACTTCACGTGCTCAAAATTTTCTTTCACGTTTTATCACCGCATTTTACAATAAGAAAAAGCTATTCAACCACAAATTTAGTAAAGTTCGAAAAAATATATGAGCCAGTGCGTGACATTTCCATCAATTTCACTTGTGTGCAAAGCAAAGCTTCTGGCCAGCCTGTGCAGTCACACAGACTGACCAGGGTCTTCACTATGCACTATATAAGAGATAAGGTCTTTTTCTTTTTTCAGGCAGTCAGCATATATTAAATTATTGTTCTGTGCTGTTGTCTACCCCGCTTAATGTTTGAACCTCGCACATGAATGAAATTGTTTGAAATGTCATGCACTGGCTCATATGATTTTCTTTCAGAAAGCTATCTATTTGACACAATCTCTCGATCGTCAAAGAATCTATTTAAACATTCAGCAACAAAATAAAACAGAATGATAAATACTTTGTACAGTTGATTGATTGATTGATTGATTGATTGATTGATCGATCGATTCATTCATTCATTCATTCATTCATTCATTCATTCATTCATTCATTCATTCATTCATTCATTCATTCATTCATTCATATTACAGCAACAAGCAAACAGAAAGGTTTTTAGAATAAAAAAGATAATATTTTTCTGATTGATTAAATCAATGGTTGAATAATTATGGGTTTTTTTATATTTTTTTAGATTCACTTATTGACTATTCGATTATATCGTCAGTGATTGATTGGTAAATTCATTCATTGACAATTTTAAATATTGTTCTTTCATATCAATCGCTGAATTATTTCATGATTGGACGTTCATTATGTCCGCATAACAAATTATCAGGCAGAATCTCAAATAAATATTTAAATGAACAAAAGAAACAAAGTAAAATATTACAAATTATCCATTGCATTTATGGATATTACCCTTTCAGATGTAAGATCCCAGGATTAATCAACGACACATACGCTATTCAAGATTCCGTCCACTCAGATCTGATCAACGATACCATTCCATCGTCCTCCGACCCAACTCTCACATACGATCAATGTCATCGTTACGATTATTATTACGATGAAGAATCTCAAAATACGACCCGGCAGATGGTCAAATGTGACGATTGGGTGTACGACAAAACTGTATTCTATGATACATTTACCTCAAAGGTGAGTGTGTGGAGAAATGAAATTTCGTGTGATCATTTACTTAATTTTAGAAAAAAAGTATGTTCTACTATGTCTTTCAGGGAGTTCACCTGAATGAAAAGTTTTGAAATCGGCATGATTTATGTTTTCTCGGTTGATACTTGTTCCCTTCTAGATTGCTACAAGAAGGTAATTACGAAGCACTTTCATCATTGAGTCATAGCAGTTCAAAAATGTCATTTGTGTCTATACATTGTACAGATAGTAATGGCATTTCAGTCCTGTCACGACATTGATGAAAAATCAGAAACGTATGTTTAAACTGATCTATTTCGGTATCTAAAGAAGATTACGGACATTGAGCTGATTTCAACCTTTTTTCAAAAGGGGTGGTCTAAAGTTAAAAACATCGTGAAATCGACAATCATAAAGATCGAAATCCTTCTATATTATTTATTCAGCACTCTAATCATTTATTCCAAGCACTCACTCAAATTGATAAAAACGTTCCAAAATCATTAGGGAGTTTTTCGAAATCGTTCAAAACGATCAACATTTTTTTCAAATCGATTAAGCTATTCTACGATATTATTGGCTGATGTGGATTTTAAAGTGTCTGGGTAGTCGACACGTATAGTTTTTGAAAGGAAGATAAAACTATCGATAATTTTGTTCATCTTGAACAAAATCTGCGATATTGGATTACCCGCAATTATTTTACTAAAAACTTACACACTCATTTAATCTTGACCAAAATTATTCCAAAATCATTCGTATTATAAATTTCACAATGTTCTCAACTGTACCTTAAGTACTTTCTGATGGGCTAAAAATGTTCACACCAAGATATCTGAGTATCCAGCTAATTTGCATACTTCCAAAGCAGAATGTCTTTGAGTACACGTCAGTCATGTAAATTTCAATATTCTTTTCATTTTGGGTGGATTGACATTATTATGTCAAGATTCGCAAAAATAATGTGAAATATTTAAATTTATTACAATAAATTGGAATCGTTTAATGATTGGTAGAAATGATAGTTTACAGACGTAATGCATCAACTTAAATCTTCTTCTTTCGAAATGCTCCAACAGGCATTCCAAACATGGTATTTATAGATAAATAAATAAAAAAAAACGTCATAGAGAATTTAAAAGTAATATAACAAATGTATTATCGGCCTTTGACAATCACCCATTTTGCGTTCAGAAATATATTCACTTAATCCAACTAGATTGTCGAATGATACTATTATATTGTACAAAAAAAAAAAGAAAAGAAAAAAAGGAAAAAAGCACACAAACAAATAGCTGGCGGTCGGAAAAATGAATATACAAAAAGAAAAATGAATTAAAGTTTATAAGAACGGAAAAAATATAACATTGAAACATAACAAAACAAAACGTAAAACAAACGAATTAATTATGAATTTTATTTTTATTTTCCAGATAAATTTGGTATGCGATGATGCCATGAAAACAGCTCATATACAGATGTTCTTTTATCTCGGGGTGTTGGTGGGAGATTTTATATTAGGGACTATAGCTGACTTGTAAGTCATTATTTTATCTCGGGGTGTTGGTTGGAGATTTTATACTAGGAACAATAGCCGACTTGTAAGATATCATACTAGCATACGTTTCGGATAAGCTGATAACACTAGCACCTCGAATTTCTTTTTACCAAAACCATAAAGTAGAAACCAACCGCGTCACTCAACCTCACTCCAAAGATATGCTCCATTTATTTTATATGACGCCGAGGGTGATCGTATATTGGTATCATTTTCTACATCCGTCCGTCCCGACGTCCGTCTCTACGTATGCTCATGTGTTTATTATTTGTAAAAGACAACTGCACTTTAAGTTATTGACGGATTTGTGTGATTTTTTGATATAATGTCCCCTGTCGCGTAGCTTTGCGCATGTTATTGGGTTTTGGTTATTTGGTCACGCACTTATGTGACGGTTTATATTGTGATTCTGGCACCCTTGTTTTATTCATTATTTACTTATTAATTAATTTTTGGTGGAAAGGGGACTTATCTTTAAACAATACAATTAACAATTCAAGAACAGTGAAGTGTTGT
Organism: Fragum whitleyi; assembly: GCA_948146395.1. Taxonomy (NCBI): domain Eukaryota; kingdom Metazoa; phylum Mollusca; class Bivalvia; order Cardiida; family Cardiidae; genus Fragum; species Fragum whitleyi. The sequence continues at coordinate 9,140,310 of OX411546.1, forward strand.
CGAAAGTCAGCAAATCAACATAAATATCTTATGTTTATGAGCGAAAACTAGCAGTAGGCCCTACAAGCATACTTCTTTCCAGGTTTAAGATTGACAAAACACTAAAAGGAACTTCTGAACAGTCTCCTTGTATTTGCAGTAATATATCAGTACCAAAATATCAATTAATATTATACATAAATAGTCGTTCGATTCAGCAAATTTTGAAAATTCTAAAAGAAGAATGGAATCGAAATTTTTTTCGTGTTGTCTGTAACGAACGGTCCAAGACAGGAGCCCTCCTTTGCAAAAATCCAAAAATTCGTACTGTTGATATGAAATTCAAAATTTCATTCTTAAAACTTTCGAATTCTTCTCAATAACTCACAAACTTTCATGATCTTTTCGTTTGAGGTATCAAATTGTTGAAGAAACTAACATTTTGATTTCTTTATTTCTCTCAGAAGAATAAAATGCTAAAAGTATTCATCGCATTTATATTGGTTTTGAAATCGATGGTACCCTAGAATTCTTTCAAATTTGTTACCTTTCTCATTACTTTTCGAAAGGATATTAAATGAAGTTTCTCCCTAAATGAAGAAACCATCACAATTCTACTACTACCCTTTTCAGATAATAAAGGAGTTATTAGTTTTTCCACTTAAGCTATAGGCCGAGTAGAAATTCGCCCCAGTGTAAAGCAAGGGATCATTGAAACGTTTGAGAATATATGAAAATCATTCTCATAACAAATAAAACGGTAATTCTTTATTATTCCACTTTCAGGGCTGGTCGAAAGAAAGCATTAATATTGGCTTTTATCGTTGTACTGGGAACCTCTATAGCTGTGACGTTCTCTCCCGAGTTTATCTCCTTCACAGTGTTACAGTTTATAGTCGGCGGGGCTGCACACGGGGCATTCATCATTATAGCTGTAATAAGTACGTATACCCTCGAACTTCTGTTGGTGCGTGGACAGAAATCATACTTACATACAGTTAACAACATCATGAAATTGACAAGGTGAATGATTTTGGAATGATTAAGGAATGAAATTGAATGAGTGTGTGGAGCGAGTTTTGAGTGAATTTAATGGGAGATAATTCATTATCGAAAATTTTGTTCAGGATGAACAAAATTTGCGATATGTATCACCTCCCTTTAATAAAATATGCATAGACGTTCTTTAGATAGGTTCCTTTTTCTTCAAGAACCAATCAGACGTTTTTAATTTCTATTATATCAGTGAAATCGCGATTTTGTTCTTGTTTTATCAATTTTGAAGGTAGTTGTAGGTCTTATATGTTTAAGCCATTTTGAGCGATTTTGAATGGTTTGAGTGAGTGTTTGGAATGATTGAATGGAGTGCTGAGTGAGCGATTTAGAATGATTTTGATCGAGATGAGTGTCAATTTCACGATGTAACTGTATGAGACAGTGCGTGGCATTTCCATCAATTTCACGTATGGACGAGACACAGGCATTGATCAGCCTAGACAAATGACACAATTTAATAAGATATTAGCTGACGTCATGACGAGAGGTTGAATTCTTATCTGTCTGCAGAGCGCAAAGCGAAGGTGTTCATGCACGAATTGACCAGAGGCTTGGTGTACGTGTGGAATTGTTGCAAATGTTACACACAGGTTTATGTATAATAGAAAAAATACCCGACTTTGTATATAAAATTATATAACCGATGGTTTTATAGTGTCACTAAAAATATTACAGTCTGGACTTTCTTGGCAACAGCTAACCGTTTTGTGCATATATCCTATATTTTAAGACTGTTTTAGAAATGCAAGAACTTACAACAAATCAAGAACTTACTGGTTTTAGAGACCGAAGTTAATGTGTTTGATATCTTTCTGTGAAAGATACAGGTGCAGGAGAAAAATATTTTTAAATACTCATTATAAATTTTGGATTATTGAAATGTAGCCTACTTTTATCTCTTTTCCGGGTTTTGGTACAGAGCTTTTGCTTTACTGAGCAAGGCCTTGTATGGTCATAACACATGTGATTCTGTATCGTGATGATAATGAAACGGCTTATTGCCATAAACTACGATAGTTTATAATATGACCGACGTCGCCTAAGTGAAATAAGTGAATATTTTTGATATCACACGGGTGCTATTACACTAGTAGAATAACTATGCAAATGAGCTAAGAGCGAAAAGCAACGCTATATTATAAGCACGAAAATGACGTCATAATCTATGTTTTTTGACGACGTTATTAGTTTCGCGGAAAATTGAAACGTTCAATTTCAAGATTTTGACGATTTTCGCTAAAATTCGGGTCATATTATAAATTTGTGCTCATAAAATACAGAATATATTAAACTCTGCGCAGCCTCGTTTTTATCTGTTTATAGATGACTCGTTTAATAAATTCAGTATTCAATGACCACTCATTCAATATCCTCTATTTATAATTCTTTTTCTCTTAGTGTAGAAGTACATGTGTTAAATGCTCCCAGTGGGTGGAACTTGATCATAATGGCGTATCTTACCGTGAGGAAATAAAGATGTAATTTCATATTCTTCAGATTCGGAGAAAGAGGATTTGTCGCATCGAATAAGGACGAATGTGATGTTACAGATGACTTTTCCATTGGTCTTTTTTAATGGCCAAGACTGTGTATCTTATTAACATAAAACCACGGTACTATTCCTCTTTTTCAGGTTTAGAGATAGTTGGTTTGTCACATCGAGTATGGACGGGTATGATGCTACAGGTGTTTTTTGCTATTGGCGTCTGTTATGTCGCCATCATGGCGTATCTTATTCGAAGTTTTGTTTGGATCAACTTATCCTGTGCCCTCCCCTGCATATTGTACCTGGCTTACTGGTGGTATGTTATAATTAATTATAAATGAACTGGTAGGGCGGAGACAAAGTTACTGGTCGTTGCACTAAATGTTAAAGAAGATCAGCTTTTTTTCATAATTACTTACTTTTATAGATAGTGGACATGAATAACTCGGGACCTTAAATCAAAAGTTGGTCACCAAACCCTCGTATCTTCAGCTATTCAAAGCTGAAGTTACGAGCCTTTGGTAACCCATCGAGGAAATATGTTCACTTTCTCTAAGCACGTGAATCGTTTTGTCTTTAGATTATAGTTAATTGCACGCGTTCACGATAATTGCGGACTAACTTTTGAACGAATCCAAAATATTGAAAAAGAAAATCGCCAAATAACGTCACTGCTTATCAACGCCCTGCCAGGTCATTTATACCGCAGAATAGATTTCGAATGAAAACTGTTTTTATACGGGTCAACATGAATTCATTTACGCAAACAACATTATGTTTGTCATCTGGATTATTTTATGTTTGGATACTATTTGTTTTTTTCCTTTTCTATATATAAACATATATTGTATTAAAACTCTAATAATCTTGCATTAACACACGATACGTTCTGCAAACTTATTGAAAGTGAAGATTAAGCTCTTCAATCGGCAAATATATTCTTAAAAGAAACGAAAACAAGAATTCTTTCATTAAAGTATATTTCTTAAATTATTTAAACATTATAAAATAGCTACTTATATATACATGCTTATATCCTAAGTCTTTAATAATATCAGTCATTATTTCACTGTTTTTACTTCCTATATTTCTTTTCACAGGTGTATACCCGAATCTCCGAGATGGCTTATCAGTAAAGGTCGACATCGTGACTCGGAGGTCATCATAGAACAAGCAGCCAAGCAAAATAAAGTGCAATTATCCCCAGACACCTATAAAAATGTTAAAGTCGAAACTAAAGGGAAAGATGGTCGTATTTGGCATGTCTTTATGAGTCCTGTATTGTGTAAAAGAACATTAATTTTATTCTTCAATTGGTAAGTTTCTTGCGAATATCATTGTTTTACTGCCAATTAAATACAGTCTGCCTTTTAGTAAAATTGGCAAGATGTGAATGACTTTTTAAAATGTCATTAGAAAGCTAGATTTTTTGACAACTTGTTGGAACTTAAACAAATGTTGGCGACAGTCTCCTATAAAATGGTGACATTTTCTTCGTTTCAAACACTGCCAAACTAATGATTGTACCAAATTCTGAAATTATTCCTATAGACATCTTACGAAAACAATCATTTTGGAAAATATTTTTCATACTTATTATTCTCTCGGTTTTAATATTTTCTATCAATATGCATTATTGAAGCTCGGTTGTTGGCGGAGAATACCCGATGTACTGGCATGTACTTGTAGTCAACATCGTCGTTGTCGTAGTCGTACATAAAAAAATGGACATTTTGTTATACATCTTGATGTTTTTTTTTACAGAGATTCACTTGAATCTTGAAATAATTTATTTCCTATGAGGAGAGTTTCCTATTCTTTTGATGCTAATCACTCAAATTACATATACGTATGAGATCCCCCCCCCCTTTTACAACATTAGTACAAGACTATGGCGTTATTTTTTTCATTTGTGATTTGTTACTTTGGGTATGGATGTCCTCAATACTTTGTTACGTATCATGCATCTTAATTTGAATCAATTTTAAGAGTAATACAATTTTGGTGTATTATAAAACTCTGAACCATTTTGAATGTTATTGCTTACGTTCATGATATGTTTACGCGTATGTATCAAAATTTGCGTCATTTCGAAGAAAATATTGATTTCGTGTGAATAGAAAATAACGACTTCATTTAAGGAGCCATTTACAAACAGATAAAAAACGCAACATAACTATTTTAATTTCTTGATGGTTAATTTAAAAAATCGGTATTTCATAGCCAAACATACAATTTTTTGTATGTGTATTCCTACATGTAAATAACTGGGAAATAACATATTCCATTTGTGAGATGAAGAGAACATTTGTTTTATTCATGGAGGTATAAGCTAAAAATCCAGTTACACTGTTTGAATAAACCTTCAGGGTTTTAGTTTAATACATGTATGAACTGAAATCTCTCTTTTGATTACTTTTGATATAATATTATGAAGTAGAAATGTAAAGATTTTCCCATGATTTAATAATTCTTATGGGACTACTTTTTAAAAAGCTTAAAAAATAGCTGCGTACCTTGTATTAAGGGACCACTTACGGGACCACCGAAAAGTGGTCGTTAAAGAGAATGATCGCTTATTACACGTATGAGTTACAAATTAGTAACACGATTTTGATTGAATATTTATGTCTTTAGTTAATTTCACAATAATCCAATGTCGTTAAACTTCAATAGAATAGTCTCATTGAGACGAGTCCGATGAGTGTTAACAAAATAGGATTGATTGGCATTATCGTTTAGACCAGTCATATTCTACTAAAAAAATAAATATATATACTGTTTAAGACAAATTGATTAAAGAATGGCATATTGAAATCGGTCGTTTAATAGAAATGGTCACTTATATTAAAGCTCGAGCAAGATAGACTGTGTATATCATATAATCAGAATGCACTTAACTTGTTTGACATAACTTATATCAAGCTTTTACTAACTGTAATTAACAGTGTTCATTTCTAACCATGTCTGCATGTATCCAGAAGCCCCGCCCATATTTATTTCAGGATGGTAATCAGTATGACGTATTTTGGCGTCCAAATGAACGCCAGTAATATGGGCGGAGACTTCTTCCTGAACTTTTTACTGATGGGACTAGCGGAGTTTCCCGGCTATATCGCCGGCATAATTCTAACAGATCGAATTGGCCGTCGAATTAGTCACAGTGGATCTATGTGCGTGGGCGGCCTGGCCTGTATTTCATCTTTATTTGTTGTTTTATTTGGCAGCGACGGTAAGTATGGGACTGTTATAGATCCACAAGTTCAATTGAGTGATCATAGGTCAATTTTGTCTTTACCTGTACAGACAAAACTGACCTTTGATCACTCACTCTTAATTGCGGAACCATAGTGTATGATCTATTTTGTGTTTGTGGAAACTCATGTGAGTGATGTACGACAACCACGGCCATCGTGTTTATATAATCAGTCTCACCAATTAAATCAGCATTTCCACTAAAAAGGTATTATTTCTGCTTTGATCCTTTAAAACTTGCAATAACCGGGATTAGTATTTAAAGCCATCCATTTTGTTAATATAATAGAAAATTATCTTTAAAGGGGTCGGTAGCTGCTTCCCTATTGTTTTTAATACTGGATCACGGTATGTTGATATATTTGATGAGGCGCTTTAAGTTAGAATTTTTTTGTCCTTTCGGAAACGGTAACTACAATAGTCAGACTATAGCCGGATTAAAAAAGATATTAAAAACTGACAAAAGTGTTTGAATTGGACAGAGAAGGAAATCCATGTAAGTGACTCAGGGAGAATTCGTGCAGAATATTGAATCAAAGAAAACGCAATAATAAGCTTACAAAGGTGCCCGCATCTCCTTCCTTATTACTTCCTACCTATTTATTGAAATTCCCTTTTTAACTGGACACCTTAATCCCTACTTTAGTTACCTATTCCGAGAACTTAGTGTAACCATGTCCTCGAAAATAGTATATATCTTGCAACTTCTAGTCTATTTTATAATTGCAGGATGACAATTAGCAGTACATACTATGGTGTCCAAATGAACGCCGGCAATCTTAGCGATAATTATCATTTAAGCTTCTTTCTAATGGGCCTTGCTGAAATCCCCGGGATCCTGTTTGGGCTCGCGTTGTTGTACAAGTTCGGTCGGCGCATGACGAACTGTGGAACCCAGCTACTGTCCGGTTGCGCCTGCCTTTGCACCATGATTCCCGTCTTAATGAATAACTTTGGTAAATCTGTGCATGCGAACAAAACGCTTTTATATATAACCAGATAAACAACTGAACTTTTGAAAATTTAAGTCCGTTTAGAATTGAAAAAAAATTAATGTAAATAAAAGAATATAAATCCTGTTTGTAAGCTTTCAAAATTATACATTTGGCCTACTTTTTTTAAAAAAATAATTCCATATGAATTCAGTCGTAACTTACTGTGTTCATAGAAGGGGCAAAATTGTATTTTAGAACAATTAAGCGGTTTCGCTTTAAGTAAAACTGCAATATGTGACTGTTTATATTGTTTTAATTTATTTCAAAAGGAAGAGTAACGTATGAAGCGACATGTAAAGAAGCATCTACTGCAAAAAACATTTGCTAAAAACACGAAAATCATTATTTGCAAAAAGAATGAAATAATCACAAAAATTCATTCCAAAAATATCTCTCAAAGGTCCCTTAAGTTTGTAATTTTGGAAACAAATGTCTGAAAAGATATCGGAAAAATATTAATCCTTGTCATGCTTTATAATGAATTTTGCAAACATTATTAACATTAACATAAAATTCTAGCATTTTCATTGGCCAATGCTGACCTTACAAATATTGATATCTACGGCCGTTCCGGTATAACTTTTATCTTTTCATTAAGGCACCTCGCCGGGAACATAGACAAAATTTCGAGCTTGTAATGGCAGCCATGTATCTCTCGCTTTGCTTTTAATGAATCGACCCGGGTGTACACATTTTGCAACAGTCAAAAGCTAAAAACATTCGGATAAAAAAAACTTTAAGTTCTAATAAATACATTTCAATTTCACCAATCTGTCCAAATAAGTGCTTACCTTTTCGCAGGTTAAGCCAAGAACCATTTTCACATATATCATTACATCGTAGGGTGTAGTAGTGTGACGTCACTACTACCTGTGACGTCTTTACATATCTACTTTTCTTTAGAAACGAATTGGGAGATATTGGTAGTTTCAAAGAATCCAGTGGTTATCAAGGCCTTAAAAATGAAAAAGACATATATTAAGTCTTAAACTTTGCATTTAAAAAAAAATTCGTTATACGGTTTTGCCGAGGTATATGACTTTATCATGCAATGGGGCCTGTAATGACATGATATCACCTGTCTGATAACATAACATGATATCGGACAGTCTATTTTTAGAAACATTTTGCATACACTTTGACCCAAATTTCTTTGATTTTTAGGGGTTTATCATACTTTAGCACTAAAAAACGATTGCATGATAAATAGAATAACATGTAAGTGTCTTAAAATATCAATGTTATCAGGTCTTGGCTGTGAGAAATTATCATGACGAGGCAAAGCCTCGTCATGATAAATTCTCCCAACGTCGACCAAAAAACATTGATATTTTTAGACACTAACATTTTATTCACTATATTTATTCCCGACAGAAAATAAATCATGTCAACCCTGGACTGCGGCTCGGGTGATATCATTTTTTCTATTTGAGAATAAATCGTCATATACCTCGACAAGATACCTATTAACTTATAAAGTACTAACAGGAGTTGATGCACTGATTATGAGTCAGTATTTATTTAAAAAGAATAGAGTTTTAGACTGTTCCAGTTAAATAAAGAAAATCAGGAGCTATAGACTAAGATAAGACTGAACATGTGTGTAGGTTTATCTTTGTCTTTTTCCAAAGCAGAAATATCCAGCCTTTAACAGGGCAAGAGTAAATAACATTTTTAGTTACGTTTATTAACCCACATACATGTGCATTGTTATTTCTCCTTTCAAAGTAGCACCTCTCGATTACAGAAGAACAAGAAATTTATTTGATTAAAACTACAAAAGTTTTTCGTCATACAAAATAGATAACACATTTAACATAATGATAATTTAGGTTACGCTTGAGCAACTTGTGCTCCTAACTATGTTGCTTGCATCGATGATGATTCGGTGGAAAAAATAGTTGACATTTATCTATGAAAATAAATGTTTTGGAAAAAAATAAGGACATAAATTCTAAAAATCAATTGGATCTAATGAAAAAGCTAAGTTGCATTTAATTTTTGTCATATAATCTTAATTCAACCAAGAGCCCATTAAACGTAATAACGTTTTTGTTGCAGTTATCGTTTAGAAATATCGTAAGACGCAAGTTCGGTTATTATTCATGTTAATGTCGTCGTTTGGCGTCCAAAGAATAGTAACTACAGCTTGAATAAAGCTGTAGTTTCAAGGTTTTTGGTCTTCTACTGATAGGATACCCCCCCCCCCCCCCCCCCATAGACATTCATTATGATATGTTTGCACGCCAAACTGGCTAGGATAAAGATGTGATGGTACTGGTTTGAGACCAACAGGAATACATGGATAGGTGTTTTAGCGACTATGATATAACGTGGATAATGTTAAAAGCGGCATAAAACCCTTAACCAATTTAATAATCTAACAAACAAATCTTTCAAGCCAACTAAGTAAACAAATTAAACAGAAATATCGTGTAATTGATAAGTTGAATGAATTAAGAATGAATTCGGAATGATATTGAATTATGAGTGTGTGGAGCGAGTTTTAAATGAAATTTAAGAGGGGTAAGTCCGACGAAATCTAATACTTATTAACAATTAATGTGTCTTCACAAACCAATTAGGCGCTTATATCCATACCATTCAGGAAAATTGTCGAAAATCTGTATCAATTAAAATAATATGTTGATCATTTTGATCGATTGCAAATTGTTTTTCATGATTTTGGGGCGTTTTTGAGTGATTTGAGTGAATGTTAGAAATAAATGAATGGAGCGCTGGTAGCGCTGTTTAGAATTGTTTTGATCGAGGAGAATACCAATTTCACCATGGGCCAACTTATTTCTCGCCCGAAAGGGTCCCGATTTTGATGTTTTTCGGCCGGGCCACAATTAGAAACCAGCCCCTGTGTTCCGGCTGACAAGATGATACAAACCGTTTTCAAATAATACCAGTTTTTGCAAGCATGTGCACGCGCAAAGCGGGGTATAATCAGAAAACGGTTTGTAGCATCTTGTCAACCGGAACACAGGGGCTGGTTTCTAATTGTGGCCCTGCTCAAAAACAGCCAAATCGGGCCCCGCCCGGGGGAGAAATAAGTTGGCCCCATGTTATTAACTGTATATGCCAAGGGAATCAACCGCTCACGAAACAATTTTTCTATCATTACAGATTTACAACCCCTTACTATTGCCTTGGCGTTTATTGGTAAGGCTGGCGCGTCGGCAGCTTTTGGTATCGTGTATATATTCACTGCAGAGCTACTGCCTACAGTCGTACGGAATGCAGGGATGGGTGTTTGCTCGTGCGCCGCACGTGTTGGGGCCATGTTGGCTCCTTATATTGCAAAATCGGTATGTAGGATTGTATATTATTCTAATATTCGTTGCTGAATTCATTTATCACTTAAAGAAGAGACGTATTAATAATTCAGACAAAATTAAGTCTTACCTCTAGGTCTTAAGGTGGTGGTTCCGTAATAGATCCGTAATGTTTTGGAAGTAATACACTTCAACAGTGTTAACCGAGGTTTCCTAATGATTTTCATTAGGAAACCTCGGTCAACATTGTGGAAGATCATTAGTTCCGAAATGTTGCGGAACTATTACGGTTCATCTACCTTAAAAGGCCGACAGCCAGGTGAAAGATATTTATCCTTCTCAATCAGCACAGCTTGTGGAGGCTAGCCGGATTCATTATAAAACGTTTTGACATTAATTATACCCCCCCCCCCCCCCCTTGAAGAAGAGGGGGTATGTTGCTTTGCACTTGTCTGTCGGTCGTCGGCCGGTCGGTTCGTCCGTAGACCGTGTTTTTTTGTCCGGAGTATACCTCAAAATTAGGAAAGCTAGAATCGTGAACCTCCACAGGTGGATAGATCTAATTGAGGAGACGTGCAGTATACAAGAACCATAACTCTACTCATCATATTTTGTGAGTCATTGCCCTTTATTGATTGAAAAAAGAATAGGCTATTGGTCTGATTTTGATTTTAGGGGGGGGGGGGGGGGGCATATATGGTTTACAAACATCACTTGTTAATTTTTGATTACACCATGTGAAGTTTCTTAACCATTTAGTGAAATTAACTTTTCCGATTACAGTAAAACAAAACAATCAAAATATCAAAATCATTCGTTCAGCGATCAAGCGCTCTACCAAATCACCCAAAAATCGCCTCGAAAAAGTAAAAAAAAAAAAAAAAAAAAAAAAAAAACACACACACAACAAAAAACGTTTCAAAATCGTTAAAAAATTGATTGACATTTTAATCGAATCTATCAAATAACTATACGATTCTATTTTCTGGTGTTGATTTTCTAGCGTCTGATTTTTCCGTGAAGACTCAAAATTAGAAAAGTGCGTAGATTTTATTAAAGGGAGGTAAACAAAATCGATAATTTCGTCCATTTGGACAAAATTATCTATTTGTTTACCTCCCTTGAAAATTATTCAAAACTCGCTCATCATGCTCATTCAATTTCATTCCAAAATCACCAAAAAATCATTCAACTTGTCAATTTCAAGATGTTCATAACTGCATGACTATCTATTATAGCCTATCTTGCTACAAAAGAATCATTTCTAAGATGACAAACGTAAAAGGCGTCTTTAAAAGAAATACTCACTAACGATAATGTAGCAAATGGTCAATTTCGAGACAGAATTTATGTTAGGCAAAGTAATGTACGACCTATTACGACTAGAAGCCATTATTTAAACTGTCCTCCTAAATTTCCATTTACTTAATCAAATTGCCAATCTTCGACAAAATTTATATCACGTATTAAAACATGCTCTCAAAACAGAATCATTTTATGATATTAAAATTGATTTTCATCGATGCATCACGCATTTATCAAGAAGGATGCACACTACATCACTTATTAGTTTGATCTTGCTATTTTCTGGGAAATGTTTGCTAGGCAATTCAAGTAGTTTTAATTTACAATAGTTCATGACCAATTGCTCGAAAAGGAAGCTTATAAGTTGCTCTTAAAATTAAGACCCTGCCCGGCGTTCAGGATATCCTGTTGATATCCATGAAAACAAATTTTAGAACGCATCTAATGTAGTCCCATAAGAAATTTATTTCTTTAAAGACAAATCTTTGCATTTTTTGAATCATGACAGTAAATAATAAAATATTATGAAAATATGAGTTGAATTCATAGCGGTATGAACCTAAAAAACCAAACCAAACTTATGCATCTGCAAATTCCTGTAGTGTGATTAGATTTTAGTTACACTAAATTTTGAATTCTTTTCACGTATTCCTACATTGTGATAAGGACTGTAGATCATATCTCTATGAATTCAAACAAAATTGTCTTCATCTCTTCAATGCTCTTTTGAGGGAAAAAGAAATTGATAAACATACGCATATTCTTGTAGGGTGAGCTGATTGGAGGAAACTTTGGAAAAGTATTTCCTTTGGTTGTATTCGGTGCTCTGTCAATCATTGCCGGTATTTTGTTGTTGATATTACCGGAAACACTGAACCAGAAATTACCGGATACCATCGAGGAGGGAGAAAACTTTGGCAGGTATGCAAGTGTACTCAATGAGATACACCAGTTTAAAAGGCTTCCTTTATCACACGGATATTTGTATAGTTATAAGATAAAATAGTTAACCCTGAGGTTAACACATATCTTTTGTTATGCAATCGGGCCATTTACCATGAAATCTTAAACCCACTTTAAAAAAATCCTTGAAATAACCTCGCTGAAAAACATCTGATCAAATTGATTGAAATAATCGAAATTTCACAGGTTCAAGTATTAAAATTCTTTGCTACTCATACCTCAAATATCTCATAGAAAAGATTTCTTTTTTAAGAACAACATTGAGCGACTTTATCAAAATGCCCTGAAAGTTAAAAATAACAACAACAATACCAACAACAAGAAAACTCGGAAGGAGTGAGTGCAATATACCAGCAAAGTAGGAATCTCGTGATTTTCAACATCGTCGGCTCTCCTTATGGCATTGATATTGATATACAGTCAATCTGGCTCGAGCGACCACGTATATTGAGCGACCATTTTATTAAGCGGCCGTTTTCGAGATACCATTCTTCTTATCAAACTATCTTAATGAGAAGATTTTAATGGTCCAAATATTTTTATTAATGAATCCTATGTTGTTAAAACTCACTAGAATAGTCTCAAAGAGACGATTCAGTTGACTTTTAAGAACATGGGATTATTGAGACATTCGCAAGAACATGCATATTCAATGAAAATTATGTTTCTAATTTGTAAACAAAACTTGTTCAAAGCGACCATTCTCTTATCGATCGCTTTTTGGGTGGCCCGTAGGTGGTCGCTTAACACACTTCTAACTCTATTTGAGCCAGTGCGTTACATTTCCAACATTTTGAATTGTTGGCGAGGTTCAAACATTGAGAGGTATAGACAGTCACATACTGTAAATATAAAGTTACGTGATGTTCAACATATACTTTGAGACCTCATCTATCTACTAAATGCATAGTGAAGACTCTGGTCAGACTGTGCAGATGCACAGATTGGTTAGAGTCTTTGCTTTGCACATATTTGAAATTGTTGGAAATCTCACGCACTGGCTCATTTGTATTTAGCCATGGCTCGGCTGTTTTGGGAGAAAACCCGATTTTGTTGTAGCCTCCATATCGTCGGCAGGTCTTCATTGTGTAATTGACATTTTGTGATACCTATGCTTATACACGAACTTGAACTTGGAATATGTGTTCACCATCAAAGGAGCAACCTCCTCAACCAATATACATTTTCTAACGAAATGTGCCTCTTTTTCAAATAGAATTTCCATCTCCTTCAAATCACCCAACGGCCAAGCGTCGGCACCCGTTCTCTTTTTCATTAGTAACAATCATTTTTGGTGGACGTTTACGTTCACCAGTGTTTTTACCACATTTGAACAATCCTGTCAGATGTTAATAGGTTTTCAAAACAGTAGTACTCATTAAGATTCAATTTACTCTTTTTGAAGAATTGTAATCGTCTGACAACTATGCATTTCAAAAATGGAGTGAAACAAGGAGTCTACGTAACTTGTTGCAACCTCAAAGACATCTTTTAAGTGTGAAATCATATTCAATTCTGAGATCGGGTGAATTTTTTCCTTGCGTAGAACTACTTTTCTGACATAGTGAGTAATTTGCCCCTTATTTCCCAATGGTCAATGGGGGGTCACTCATGAAATGAAATTATTGGGATGGCAACCTCCAAAGGCAAATTAATGGAAATATCGGTATACACATGAATACGGATACAGTCTGGGCAGGTAAAGTAAAGCATTCGGGCCATGCGATAAAGGTTTATGCAAAGGGGTTTTACTTTAGATTTCAACACACGGAAGCCAAACTCGAGACGAGTGTCTGCAATTTTTTACGCGTTTATATGAACACTTAACCTTTGAGAATGAAAATCGCGGAACAATCAATTAATATCCTTTTATAGAATTTTTATCTCCACTGGCCGAAGGCCACTGGGGCTATTGTCATGGCGTTGTGTCCGTCGTCCGTTCGTGCGTCCGGTCGTAATCTTTTTCTTTAAAAATGTTCTCCTCAGAAACAACTGGATGAATTTCAATCAAACTTCACAGGAATGATCCTAGGGTGATCCTCTTTCAAAGTTTTTCAAGAAATTTAGATCCAATGACAAACATGGATTTAATGGGCGTGGCTTATTTCCAAATATGGTTAAAAGTGGGTTTTTCTCAGATTCTAATTATAAATTTTACATGAATGATCCTTGAGTGGCCTTTTATCAGTCTAAGAAAAATTATTGTGATCGGTTGAAAAATATGTTTTTTATGGGCGGAGGTCATTTTTCTATATGTTATTTAGTCGAAACTTTGAAAATCATTTTCTCAGAATGTAACTGATAGATGTCAACCAAATCTCACTCGAATGGTACTTTAGTGATCCTTTATCAGGCTACCAGAAATTATTGTGATCAGATGAAAAATAATTATTTTAATGGGCGGAGGTCATTTCTCTACATGTTATTAAGTGGAAACTTTGAAAATCATTTTCTCAGAATGTAACTGATGGTCTTCAACCAAATTTCACCGGAATGATCTTTTTGGGTAACCCTTTATGAGTCTACCAAAAATTACTGTGATCGGATGAAAAATATGTATTTTATGGGCAGAGGTAATTTCTCAATATGTTATATTGTGTAATCTTTAAAAATCATTTTCTCAGAATGTTGTGGGTGGATATCAATCAGACTTTATTGGTATGATCCTTGGTCGACCCCTTTATCGTGTAGCCAAAATTATTTTCATTGGATGAAATATATGGGTTTTTTTATTAGCGGAGGTCTTTTCTCTATATGTTATATAGTGGAAACTCTGAAAATCATTTTCAACACCAGAAGAATCCAAAATATCTAAAAATCTAGTCATAACTTTTCTTTTTCTTTAACAAGAATTTCAATCCTGTGGAGCGACCCAAGCCATGCATAGCTTTCTAGTTTAAGCAGATAACACCATAATTTTTAATAATGAGATTACGGAGATTGGTTGATTGAATGGAGTTTAACGCCACTTTCAACATTATTTCAGTTATATCGCGGCGGCTGGAGCACCTAACAATGGATTCCTGGTATTTCTCTCACCAGTACAACTATTACATCCTTTCCTAGCCTCCAGCTACTATCTCACATAGGTCTACGATTATCAACCCATTGGTGAGAGACAAAGAGATTACGGAGAACTGATTAGCATTACAAAATAAGGATAATAACCTAGATCATCTAATTGTCATTTCTTTACTTTTATAACAAATGGTTCGGAGAATCACTGTTTAAACTACACCGGGAATAATTCCGAAAGTTATCGAAACCTTATAATTACAGGACTTTGTTGAAGATCGACGGTATATGTTGAGAAACGTATATCTGAAGCAAGATGCGGTCAGGTCATTTTCCTTTTATCGTAATTTTACATGTAAAATTTCTCTTTTCTCCACAAATGGAGGAATCACTCTAGTATGCCAACAGAAACGTCCACCATCAGTACTTTCAGTGCTTTGATTTTGTAGAGTCTTGGGTTGTCATTAAATAGTGTTCATCTTTATATCTATTATAGGAAGAGAAAGGTTGCTGAAAAAGACGTCGAAGTTCCATTTATTGACGAAAAGGTTGTTTGAGTTCCCAGTGAACGAGCGGTCTCTAATTTCAACTAGAACTATCCCTGTGTACGCATGGTCTCTAATTGTAACTAAGACTATACTTGTGCACGCGTGGTCTCTAATTTCAACTAGAACTATCCCTGTGTACGCGTGGTCTCTAATTTCAACTAGGACTATACATGTGTACGCATGGTCTCTAATTTCAACTAGAACTATCCATGTGTATGCGTGGTCTCGAATATTAATCAAGAACTATCTCAGTGTGCGCATGGTCTCTTTTTAGAATTTGAATTCTCTCAGACTTTATGTTCAAGCACGTGTAATATCTCTGAGTCTTGCCATGTAATCTGAACAATGCATTAAAATCTTCTCTATGTAAAGTGAATGGAGCATCGAGAAAAACCGCGATGAAAATTTGAGGCATGCCATGAATGCCAACATCAGTTAATTGAACTTACTTTCAGGATGCAAAGAAACGTTTGAAGACGTTAAAGAATTAAGCTTTGCGCGTAGGAACACTTTCAGGGAGGTCATGGATTCTAAAACGTTTCTCTGGTTTTACGTTTTGCAAAAATAGTGGTCTTGGGAAGTTTGCACAGTATTCAAAAAAGACATTTCTTCTTTTCGTTTTACTCAATATCCGACGTATCTCACTAGTGACTCCTTAAATAGTAAAGAAAGTTACCAGAAATACGCTGGTACACAGTGACATCATGTTTTGTGGCAAATAGTGTGGGAAAAGGAAAAATTGCTGCAACAAGCATATTCCGTTTATTTAATATTTTCAAAGCATTAAACCATAAGAACGCGAAGTCCATCGTTATGTACGGGAAAGATTATACATGGAAAGCGCCTTCGCTGGACTGTTTTTCTCCCTGTATCAATTCGCCAATACTGGTGAACCACAGTGTTTCTTATCATTAATCAGAATAAATATTTTGTACATATTCTTAAGAATGCTTCTTTTTTCTATTAAATAACTATTTCACTGTATTGTACAAATATTGTTCACGTCTCGCTCTACAACCGGTGAATATTTTAACCCTTTCCTATTTTACAAAATTTTAGACCTGTCCAAATTCAATGGTTTTGTAGTTCAAAATTTAAAGTGGGTTTAATTTGAAAAATAACCATTCAGTAGTTTAGAAAATAGTGTGGGAAAAGAAGAAATTGCTTTTCACAAGCAATTTCTTCTTTTTCAACAACGTTTTCTGTTTTCAATCATAAAACCATGGGCACGTAAAAACAGGGATTATAGAGGAAAGGGTTATATGCTCTGTCAGTAAACCAGAGAAATTGAAATTCATCTCGATCAAAAACACTCTCGCTCGCTCATAGCCAAATTCATTCAAAACACGTTGCGCCAATCACTCAAAAACGCTCCAAAATCATTCGATAACTCTTTCCACAATCTAATTGACTGATAATACATTTAAAGTCTGATTGGTCCGTGAAACCAAACAAACAGAAAACTACGTAGATTTTTAAAGGGGGATAATAAAATATTGTTAATTTCGTCCAATCGGGCGAATTTAGCGAAAACTTTTTACCTCCCTAGAATTCCACTCATAACTCACTCATGACATTCTCGTTCATATAATTTCATTCTGAACGTTTTCAAAAATCTTTCATCTCGTCAATTATATGGTGTTCTCAACTATACCATGTAAACACCCAGGCTGGTCAAATTTTGACCATCACGCATTCAGAAAATGTTGGATCAACTCTTCTTTATACTTTGGGATATTTATGATGTCAAAGAGAATGTTTTAATAAAGAATTATACGT
Source organism: Fragum whitleyi (assembly GCA_948146395.1). NCBI lineage: Eukaryota > Metazoa > Mollusca > Bivalvia > Cardiida > Cardiidae > Fragum > Fragum whitleyi. The sequence goes on from OX411546.1 coordinate 9,157,972, forward strand.
CTCAAACTCCACAAATACAGTCAGAGACACCGTGACATCGACAATTTAAGTGATTTTGTAATATTTCAAGATGAAACAGAACGGGTATGTTGAGGGATTTTTTAATGAATTTGAAGGGAGGTAATCGAATATTGCTAATTTCGTCCTTATTCAATATCAGTTATTATTCAGTTATCAGGACGAGATGAGCGAAACTTCTTTATAATATGATTTACGTCGCGGGAGTGAAATAAACACGTTGAATATTTTTGATTTTACACGGGTGTTATTACACTAGTTGAATAACTATGTAAATGAGCTCAGAGCGAATAGCAACGCTATTTTGTGACCGGGAAAATGACGTCATAATGTATAACTTGTGACATCAGTTTAAATCAGCGTAATAAGTTTCGCGGAAAAATTGAAATGTTGAATTTCAAGACTTTTGACGATTTTTTCCAAAAATTGTGGTCATATTATAAATAGAATACAAAGTTTGTTCTCATAAAATACAGATTTTATTTAACTCGTCATCTATAAACAGATAAAAACTCGGCGCAGCCCCGTTTTTATCTGTTAATAGATGGCTCGTTCAATAAATTCCGTTTTCCATGACCACTCATTCAATATCCTCTATTTATACCTCCCTTGAATAAAAGTCCAAGTATTTTTCTATAAGTAGATTTGTGTGTCTACGGGGATCAATCGAACACTTCAAAATTCACAAAGCTATTTAAAAATGAGCCTGTGCGTGACATTTTCAACAGTTTCAATTGTGCGTTACGCAAAGACTCTGGCTAGCCTGTGCATCTGCACAATCTAGCCAGACTCTTTACTTTGCGCTTTTTAGATAGAATATGTATTAAAGTTTCTTTAGACAGATGATGAATCTTCTAATTATACTGTGTTACTGGCTATGCTGCTTATTTTTTGCCCCTTACACATATGTCAAATTGTTGTAAATGTCACGCATAGGATCAAGTGGAATTGATTGATTGATTTTAACGAAGTTGGTGATCGTTTTCGAACGGTTTGGGATTGTTTTCGAAGGGTTTTGGGATTGTTTTCGAACGGTTAAGGATTGTTTTCGAACCGTTTGGAATTGTTTTCGAACGGTTTGGGCGTCTTTGAATAGCTTGAATGAGCGTTTGGAATGAATGAATGGAGCGATGAACAAATGAAATTGAATGGTTTAAATCTAAATGATTGTAAACTCCATGCCCAATGTTACCAACTGTTACTCGTTTTCCATCGTCAAATGTAACCCGTCATAAATTATCCAACTTATCATTTGTGGCATCGGTTTATGTCTAGTATATTGAGGGGTTAGTGAGGTCAAAGTTCCCTTCGTAGATTCACGTGTTCATGCATAGGCGTCAATGCCGATTTAAGAACCGCCCACTTTACATATATAGTAACACCTAGAATATGATACTCATTCCGCTCAAAAACATTCTAACTGGCTCGTTCAAAGCGCCCCTCAAAGCATTCGTACCACTCGCTCAAGTCGTTCAAAACAATTTCTAAATCCTCCAAAATAATTTTTTAAGTGTTGAGAGCATTTCCAAAGGTGTTTCCGAACAAACACCTTTAAAATGCTCTGAACTCTTAAACAATTTTATTTGCTAGCATACAATTGGAAGCGGCTGATTGGTCCGTAAATATATATCTATTCATAACTTAATAATTACACTTATTCTATTTCCTTATTCCAATATAGTTTTAAAACACTGTATGGATTCCTGAATACAAGCTGACTGATAAAAGATATCAACACAACCTCTAAAATCTGAGTTTACTATTTTCTTGACTACTAATTACGAGGGAAGCTCTTGTGATCGGTCATTATTCTTCGCCCTTCAATCCGTTTTTAAATACAGTCAAGCCTGTCTTAGCGGCCACCTGTATTCAGCGAGCAACCTGTCTTAAGCAAGCGGCCATCAAGTTCCCAAATGAACCAATTGCACTGTAATTGAGCTGTATTAAGCAAGCACCTGTCTTAAGCACTTTTTGAATGTTCCCTGGGTGCTTGCTTAAGACAGGTTTGACTGTAATGTCCACTGGCAGCAATTTTATTTCCAAGAGACAAAGCTAAAGTTAGAAACATCGTAAAATTGACAATCACTCCGATCAAATCATTATAATTCGATCACGCCTGGCTCCATTCATTCATTCCAAACACTCACTCAAATCGATCAAAGACGCTCCAAAATCATTTGAAAATATTTCGAAATCGTTCAAGATGATCAACATATTATTCAAATCGATCAAATTATTCAACGATTGTATTGACTGTTGTTGATTTTGAAGTTTCTGATTGGTCTACGAAGACACACAAACAGTATAGTACGTATATTTTATTAAAGGTAGGTAATACATATCGCCAATCTGTTCATCTTAAACAAAATTAGCGATATTGGATTACCTCCCTTTAATTTGACTCAAAACTCGCTATTCGAACTCATTCAATTTCATTCCAAACCCATTCGAAAGTCATTAATCTTGCCAATTTCACGGTGTTATTAACTGTATATATGTCGTGCCCGATCTTGGGAATACTTAATCTCAAGAACGGGCAAGTGATGACAGGGGGCCGTTGCTCATTCTTAACAATGGTCAAACCAACGTGTTTATCAACACAACATGTCTTAAAAGTATGATTCTTGCATTTAAATATTCCATTTTATTTATTTCATAATTCCAAAATAAAGTTTATTCGATTAATTCTACATATAAACTATAAAATCATTTTATTGTTCGATCTCAACTTTCGACAAACTGACAGATCAACTTCCGGTTGAATATCCCGGCTCACTTATCTAAATATACGATACCTATCGTTATTAATTAAATTGTTGTTCGCATAATTTTCAGTTTGTAAACCTACGTTAATTAAAGATTGTCTGGACATTCATGAAACATCGGGAAACGATATATAATAGATTGTTAACTGTCAGAGTCTGTACAACCCGGATAACTATTTTGAATGATAATTCATCCCAATGAAAACATCTGGAACAGTGCATCAGATGTTCTACCGGTCTGTTCAGGCTCTTCCGAATTTTATCCAACAAAATACCCAGTTTTTTTCAATACAGACAGCAAATGAAATGCACTTGAAAAAAATCCCCTGTCAATGGTGGTCATGAAAGAAGCCTATAGGGCAGCTAATGCTTTACAAAACGGGCTTTAAACTATACACCTCACCCCTCACATAATAAGGGGTCATCTTGGAACTCTGTAAAATCAATAGTTGATTTGTGTGTTTGAATGGGGTTGTACATCCCTTCTGACAATCTTTCAGTAATAGCATGGTGAATGAAGTACCTAATAATGGACCCCTGGTATTTCTCACACCAGTTCCACCATCACATACTTTCCAAGTCTCCAGCTGCTATCCCACATAGGTCTACTGTTATCGCCCATTGTTGGAAGACAAAAAGTCAGAAAGAATGAAAGCCCCCATCAGGAATCAAACTCAAAACCTCTAGATTGACAGTCCAAAGCTCTACCAACTGCATTATAAAGGCGGCTTAATCAATATTTGAAAAATCTTTGATTTCATTAGAGGTTAGCCGGATTTGATATGTCAACATGGTGACAAATTGTCACTAGATAAGCCTGTTACTGTACTGGATGCCCAAGTATTTAAAACAACAAAGGGACATAACTCAAAAATTAAGCAAGGTAGGTAACTTTTCTTGCCAACTGCACTTCTTAAGACCTCTTTACACATTTTCGATTTTCTCTCTGATTCACCACAATTCACTAAGATTTCTCATGGTCAGAAAAATTGGAATGGATCTGGTTGAATCGTGGTAAAAAGTAGAAATATTTAGTATCACTATGATTCCAGTAAGAATGTACACAATATAAGTACGGTGTCTGTAAGGTATTTCTACGAATCAATGACGATTCTTGACAGCAACGCTACAGTCAATAAGGTTCAATACGGTACAAGTACGATTCTAAGAGGCATTGGTCATGGCCAATCATGAAGCTCCGCAGCGAAACCTTGGATGTTTCGTACGACAACTGTACCCATTTCATGGTGAATCGTGTGAATTCGTAATGTAGGAATGCATGAAAGGAATGAATTGCCTAGGTTCAAGTCAATCGGACATAAGGGGACAAAGTTACGCTTCTGACACAGAAAGATCCACCAGCCTGTTGCATATTGGCACCACAAACCATCCAACATTACATCCTTTCTTTTACGGGGCATTTGCAGAAAGGTAAAATGACCATACAAGATTAAATAAGGTAGCCAATTGTCACAAGATAAGCCAATTACACAGCTGGATGTCCAAGTTTAAAAAACATCAAAGAGAAATACTTAAAAAACATTAAGCTAGGTAGAGTTGTTGTTCTTGTGCTCTGCTATCCATTATCATAAAAGGAACATAACTTCAAAGTTTCAAGTCAATCCGACATACGGTGTCAGAAATATGCTGCGGACTAAGCAGTGGAAGCCAAAGGTGATCCCCCCCTCTCCACATAAGGTCCACAGCTAGATTTGTGTCGACAATTTCATCACTATCTGGAATATCGCTTCGTCTGACAGTTCACACATTTAATTACATAAGCCTAAAAGAAACAATATGAAGTTTTATACTGGAGTCAAAAATAGCTTTTTCAACCTATATGTACGTGTTTATCAGAAGTTTCATCCTAAACATGTCTGAAAAACAACAAAGGGCAATAACTCAAAAATTAGGTCAGGTAGAATAATGGTTATTGTACACTGCACTCCCCCTTGGTGAGATCTATACACCCATGAAGTTTCATGATCCTAGCTATTATACTTTTAGAGATATACTCCGGACAAGATTCAAGTCTGAAAAACAACATAGGGCAATAACTAAAAAAAATATGCCAGGTAGAGTTATGGTTCTTGTGCACTGCACTCCCCTTTGGTGAGATCTATACACCTATGAATTTTCATGATCCTAGCTATTATACTTTTAGAGATATACTCTGGACAAGATTCTAGTATGAAAAACAACAAAGGGCAATAACTCAAAAAATAGGCCAGGTAGAGTAATGGATCTTGTGAACTGCACCCCTCCTTGGTGAGATCTATACACCCATGAAGTTTCATGATCCTAGCTATTATACTTTAAGAGATATACTCCAGACAAGATTAAAGTCTGAAAAACAACAAAGGGCAATAACTCAAAAATTAGGTCAGGTAGAATTACGGTTATTGTACACTGCACTCCCCCTTGGTTAGATCTATACACCCATGAAGTTTCATGATCCTAGCTATTATACTTTTAGAGATATACTCCAGACAAGATTCTAGTATGAAAAACAACAAAGGGCAATAACTAAAAAAATAAGCCAGGTAGAGTTATGGTTCTTGTGCACTGCACTCCCCCTTGGTGAAATCTATACACCCATGAAGTTTCATGATCCTAGCTATTATACTATAAGAGATATACTCCGGACAAGATTCAAGTCTGAAAAACAACAAAGGGCAATAACTCAAAAAATAGGCCAGGTAGAGTTATGGTTCTTGTGCACTGCACTCCGTAATGATGAGAAGAATACAATTGCCAAGTTTGAAGTCCATCAGACTTCAAGTGACAGAGTTATGCTCCGGACAAAGAAGTGGAAGCCGCCGGACGCCCGGACGCCAAGGGTGATCCCATAATACGTCCCGTTTTCGACAGGCGTATAAAAATACTTAGTTTTTTAGCCTGGAAATTAAACATGTGACCCGTCATGCAAAAAGGGACCATCTGGGAACTCTGTATAATAAATATTTGAAAAGAGACTGTGTCCAGCATAGGTCAAGCACAGGTCGCAATTCAAAAATCCTTTTACAGGAAGGTAGATTGTTCATTCTATATTGGAAAATAAAAAAAGTGCAATTTTTTTTACCCTAGTCAGTCTGCGCAATCCGCAGTCAGACTGGGATTGCCACTTCACGCACTGCCAGGATGGTCCCTTTTCGCATGGCAGGTCACATATGATAACATACATTCTGATTTGAAGTAAGAAGCTTTACCAACTGATTTTGTTTGGATAGGGTTTTACGACACTTTAAACTATCTTTCATATATATTGTGGAGGCATGAGCACCTAACAATAAATTCCTGGTAATTCTAACACCAGTACTTACATTAGCGGTACATCTTTTTCTAGCCTACAGCAGGTATCCCTCTTGGGTCTAGGATTATCAACCAATTTATGGAAGACAAAAAGTCAGAAAGGATGAGTGCTGCTGTCAGGAATCAAACTCTACTGACTGAACACATGAGACTGTTGCTTGCAGGGGTGTGGAATTCCCATGCTCGACTTGTACAACTTGGCTTTTTTTAGCCTGTGACTGAGTAGACTTTCCTTGAAAACTTGTCCAAGAACAAGTTGGTCTTATATCAATAACTAAATTGCAGACTTTTGAAAGTGGTTTCATGTTGCAGTTTAAGGCATTTTCAGTAAAGGTATTATTTTAAAATAGAAAACATTGTAGTTAAGGAAAATAAGCAGTTTCTCCTTTTATCACAATGTTTTCTATACTCATTTGTTTCCAGGTTGAACAAGGTATCAAATTGTCACAAGATATGCCCATCACACAGCTTGATGTAACATTGGGCTCAGAGTAGAATTGAAGTGATTTTGAATGAATATCTTATGGACAATTTTTGTGTAGACAGACAGAGAAATAATTGTAGGAGTATATCATTGTTCATGTTGTCGGACCGATGAACGCTTTACATATCTTACCTGGTAATCGAGAAGAAGCTATCAATTCGATACCCCTTGACTAGTGAAGATGATCATTATTATGATCAAAGGTAATGCACTATTAGAGATAAGCTCTGGACAAGATCCAATCATGAAAAAACCCAAAGGGCAATAACTCAAAAATTAAGCTAGGTAGGAGTTATGGTTCTTTTGTACTGCACTTCTCCTTGATAAGATCTATCTACCCATGAAGGTCATGATCATAGCTCAAATACTCTTAGAGATGTGCTCTGGACAAGATTCAAGTATAAAAAAAAACAAAGGGCAATAACTAAAGAAATGACCGAGATAAAGTTATGGTTCTTTTGCACTGAACTTTCCCTTAAAATGATATATCTACCTATCAATTTCCATTATTATAGCTCCTATACTTTAAGAGATATGCCAAGGACAAGTTCCAAGTATGAAAAACAACAAAGGACAAAAACTAAAATTAACAACCCAGGTAAAGGTATTTTTTTGCACTGCACTTCCCATAATGAGATCTATCTACCCATTAAGTTTCATTATTATAGCTCCTATAATCTAAGTGATATGCACTGGACAAGATCAAAGTATAAAAAACAACAAAGGGCAATAACTCAAATAATAAGCCAGGTGGAGTTATGTTTTTTTTATGTTTTTTTTTTTGCATTGCACTTTTCCTTGATGAGTTGTATAAGATTTGAGAATATCACTTCAAAGTTTAAAGAAATCGGACATAAGGTTATAGAGTTAAGCTCTGGACAGAGAAGTGCACGACCCAGGATGGCCGGACACCACGGGTGATCCCTTCTTCTACTATCCTTCTTCAACAGGGGTATAAAATGGTAATATTTTCAACCCATATAAAGTATCCTCAGTTCAAAGAAAGAATAGATAAAACTTGAACAAGCAATTTTCAAGTTGGATGAGTGAAATTCAGCTACCAACCTGTCCAAGGACAAGTGACACAAATGCACTGTTTACATCTTCTCTCTTAAAAATACTTGAGATGCCCAGTACTGAGGAGAAATCAGTTGGCTGGACTGCATATCAAATGGTCATGGGTTTGATCCTAAATATGACCATTCTTTCTGACATAAGGTGTCTTTTGCCATTTGATAATCAACAGGATGATGAGCTGTAGGAACTTTTTTCTGCTGAATTGTGGGATTTAGATGGAGGACTTGACTATCCAATCAAAATTAAATGTTTTGGTTGGAATTCCTTCTGCACTACTGGACATATTGATGTACATCCTTGGGAAATAAAATTAGGAGGCCAATCTAGTATAATGTGATACCCAGGAAGCAGTGAACAGCCCCATGATATGATCTAAATTTATATTAGTGGCTTTAAACACCTTTTTTTAACCCTTGTCATGCTAAAGCCGGAATATTCCTGCCTTGGCAGGAGCTATAGACAAACATCAGCCTGCACATATGTGCAGTCTGATCTTCGTCTATACCACCTGTTTTTTCCTTCTTTAGCCAGAAAAGTTTCAGAAAACGTATTTAAAAATCAATTTCTGACTCACGAGTAGGAAATACAGAGCTTTCAGCACTTTGATTTATATATAATTTTGCCACGTTTTTTATTCAGCATGACAAGAGTTAAATTTCAAAGCTAGAGGCTCAGATTTGGATGTAGTAAAACTATTTAGGGAATATCACAAATCCAAGGATAATGTGCTCAACTGGCAACAATATGACTCCAAGAGACCAAGTGTATATTCATTCTCAAAGCAAAGATTGGGGCCCAAGGTTATAAACATTTTCTCAGGCTCAATTCTAAATTTTCTCAAACTTCAATTTGAGATTAAAGCTGTAACTCTGTTGTAATCCTCATATTTATGTATTAACATGAAAGGTAATATTAATAAGTTGCTTTAAATAACAACTTATTGATATTATCTTATAACTTCATACATTTATTTTAATTCAAAATTGGAGAAAAATATCAGTTGAGCTTGAGAAATGTTTTATAACCGCGGGCCCAGATGTCGGGTTTGCCCTTGTAATGTCTGCCCTAACGGTATGTGAAATTGATCAAAATGTCTTGCTTTTTCTTGCTTTGATTTCTATTATTTAATGTTTTTATTGAGAGATGAAAGGAGTTTTCTTTTAATTCATTGAGGTATGAATCTAAAAACCTTATCACTGTATGCATATGTGAAGCAGATTTGTACATGATTTGTTTCCGTTTCAAACTTCCATATTAAAAAAACCCTCTCTTTATCTCTTATAATTACATTTACAGCTTACAGTGTAAGATATTTCCTTATAGAGACATATTTATTTCTTTAGGACTTTTGGCTGTGCAAAGTAACATACTCAGAATTGATTTCATTGATATATAATTTCAAATGAAATAGCTAATCTAAGTGCATGAATCTTGATGGAAATAATTGAATTTAAATTATTAGCTGCTCAAGTGTGAAAATGAATGTAAACTAGAACTGTCGAAGAGCAGACTTAAACCCCCCACAAGCACTTTGTCAGAATGTAAGTGCTATTACTGCAGGATGCGTTTGTAACAAATATTGAGGTCATATGCAGCATTTTCATGAAGTTTCATGATTCTAAGCCGCTTGGTTCTTGAGTTAAGAGTCCAGAACGAAAATTGGACAAAGGCTGACTGTGACCTTGACCTTCGACCTATGTGACCAAAAAATGACAGGGCACTTCCTTGGATAATATGCAACATTTGCATAAAGTTTTATGATTGTAGGTGACTTGGTTTTCGAGTTAAAGTCCGGAAAGACTGGCTGTGACCTTGACCTTTGACCTATATGACCAAAGAACAATAGGGCACGTCCTTGGGTCATACGCAACATTTGTATAAAGTTACATGATTGTAAGTCACTTGCATTTCTAGTTAGAGTCAGGAAACAAAAAATTGAACAAAGGCTGACTGTGACCTTGACCTATGTGACCCAAAAACAATAGGGCAATTCCTTGGGTCATAAGGAACATTTGTATAAAGTTTCATGATTGTAGGTCACTTGGTAATGATTATAGGTCACATGCTTCTCTATTTTTGAGTCCGGAAAAGAAAATTGAACAAAGGCTGACTGTGACCTTGACCTTTGACCTATGTGACCAAAAAACAATAGGGCACTTTCTTGGGTCATAAGGAAAATTTGTATAAAGTTTAATGATTGTAGGTCACTTGCATCTCTAATTAGAGTCAGGAAACAAAAATTAAACAAAGGCTGACTGTGACCTTGACCTTTGACCTTTGTGATCGAAAAACAATAGGGCATTTCCTTGGGTCATAAGGAACATTTGTATAAAGTTTCATGATTGTAGGTCACTTGGTAATGATTATAAGTCACATGCTTCTCTATTTTTGAGTCCGTAAAAGAAAATTGAACAAAGGCTAACTGTGACCTTGACCTTTGACCTATGTGACCTAAAAACAATAGGGCACTTCCTTGGGTCATAAGGAACATTTGTATAAAGTTTCATGATTGTAGGTCACTTGCTTCTCTAGTTAGAGTCTGGAAACGAAAAGGTCTACGGACGGATGGATGGATGGATGGACGGATTGACAGACAGACAGACATGGTGAAACCAATATACCCCCCTCTACTTCGTAGGTGGGGGGTATCACTTGCTTCTCTATTTTAGAGTCCAGAAAAGAAAATTGAACAAAGGCTGACTGTGACCTTGACCTTTGACCTATGTGACCCAAAAACAATAGGGCACTTCCTTGGGTCATAAGGAACATTTGTATAAAGTTACATGATTGTAGGTCACTTGCTTCTCTAGTTAGAGTCTGGAAACGAAAAGGTCTACGGACGAATGGACGAACAGACAAATGGACAGACAGACATGGTGAAGCCAATATACCCCCCTCTACTTCGTAGGTGGGGGGGGGTGTGTGTATAATGATATATTTGAAAAACAATTCATGTATGATGTCTCACACAAAAAGAGACTAATTTTTGAAAAAAACATATTTGATTCAGCAGGGATTATTTCCCATCTTTTTTCTTTTTCAATGGGCTTTTACACTGTTTTCAACATTTTGTCCGTTATATTCCATTGGCTGGAGCACCTAACAATGGATTCCTGGTATTTCTCACACCAGAACTACCATTACATTCGTTCCTAGCCTCCAGCTGCTATCCCACATAGGTCTATGATTATCGACCCATAGGTGGGAGACAAAAAGTATGAAAGAACGAGTGCCCCCGTCGGGCATCAAACTCAGGACCTCTAGATTAAGTTTGATGTGCTACCAACTGCGCTATGACAGCAGCATAATTTCCAAGTAAGGTAGTTTAATAATTCTAGATTCAGAAACTATACAGAAAACAAAAAAAGATCCCTGTCAGAGCAATTTTGGTTTGACCCTAAGGGTTGATACTTTTTGCACCTTGTGGATGGCCTTATTTTGCCTAACAGGTTTATCATTATTTTTCTTTATTTATTTATTTATTGTTTTTTTTGTGGTGGGGGGGGGGGGTATATAATGTTAAAAGATACCCTTACAGAAATCCAGAATTTTCAGCAAAAAAACCAATAAACTTATCTGTTTGCAAGAAAAGTTTGCAGTGATTCCCATTGCCATGTTCATGTCTACCAAAGTATATCAAATTATTACAGTATCTTGAAAATTGGTCCTATGTTGTAGAAGATAGATTTACATGATCAAATCTTTAAAAATATCCTTGTAGCCTTAATGTATTGGATCACATATATGCCATAGATAAATTGAAGAAAGTCTTTACAACTTGGAACTCATACTCAGGTTATAAGGAATTGTTGATGGCATACTTGACACTGTACCATAGACAAAGGACAAGGTATCACAAAAACTCACCATAAGCACACTGTGCATGGGTGAATTAAAAATCAACAAGAGCCATGTCGGACATGGCCATCCCCAGCCGTGAAAGCTTGATAGTAAACTGAAGCCTAATAGATTAAGGATTCTATTGTACTTTAAGAAATTAACCCCTACAAAATCTAAGTCTTTAAAATAACAAAGGGCAATAACTCCAAAATAATGCAAGCCAGAGTTATAGTTCTTGTGCACTGCACTTCTCTTCCATGAGATCTATCCACCAATAAAGTTTCAAGTTGATAGCTAAAATACTTTAGGAGATATGCTCCGGACAAAATCTAAGTCTTAAAAATAACAAAGGGCAATAACTCCAAAATTATGCAAGCCAGAGTTGTAGTTCATGTGCACTGCACTTTTCCTCTATGAGATCTATCCACCCATAAAGTTTCAAGTTGATAGCTATTATACTTTAGGAGATATACTCCGGACAAAATCTAAGTCTTAAAAATAACAAAGGGCAATAACTCCAAAATTATACAAGCAAGAGTTGTAGTTCTTACTCACAGCACTTCTCCTCCATGAGATCTATCCACCCATAAAGTTTCAAGTTGATAGATATTATACTTTAGGAGATATGCTCCGGACAAATTTAGTGACGGAACCTCGGAATGACAGAATGACGGAATGACGAACGGAGACCATTACTATATCCCCTCGCCGAAAACCGCGGGGGATAAAAACAGTGTAAAATTGTTACATTGGTTTATATCTTTCATAATCCTAACACAAATAAACAATCCTTACAGAAATACAAAGTATGCTGCAAATTTGCCCCAAACTAATCTGTTTGTGAAAACATTTAGCTTCTATTAAACATGTTCCTGCAGCAGAAAATCCATTTTCTGCAAACATCCTACAAACTCCTTGAATAAACTAGAGGACCATTGGCCCTTAAGCGCTCACCTGATACATGGATTTACAAAAGTCAAAGATATCAAGAGGTTAACATTTCAGACAAATATGTTGCCTCTAAAGTACTGTAAAAAGTTTTTGAATCTCTATCACACTTGTGTAAGATTTCAAGACTCACATTCTGACCAAGACACAGAATTTTTAATCAAAGAGTGCACACAAAGATTTCAATAAATTTGACCCCTTGATCTCATTTTTGACCCCACTTGACCCAATTTCGAAATTTACCAAGATTTGATGGAGACAAACATTCTGACCAAGTTTCAAGGCATTTGGCCCAAAAGTGTGGCCTCTAGAGTGCACACTGTATTTTTCTAAGATTGACCCTTCATTTACACTGACTGTATTTTCACACGGTAGAAAAGTGGATGGTCTTCCATTCTGATGAATATATGTTTTCATGACACTCACAGAATTTGGTCTGTGCATCTTGTCTAAACACAGATCTCCGACGTTTACCAAACCTATGCGAGTCTTAGGGCAAATGCTGATCCGATTTGTCCCGTTATTTGATCAAATATGTGTTGAACCTCCGGTATGTCGCGACAAAGAAGAATCATAATCTGGGCATTCTCGTTGATGATTGGTATTTCGTTTTTCAATGAACTTAAGTGTTTGTGCTCTTTCAACAATCCTGGGTTTGGGATCTCATGTCTATTGTTGGGAATATCATCACACTCAAGAACCTTTGGGACAACAAACGAAGCACTTCTGTCCTGAGAATCTATAATCAGGTCATAACCCTGTTTTCCCGATATCAATGATTTGCCAGAACAGGAAGTCACCTCATACTGAACGTTTTCATATTTTATATCAGGAGAGAGAATAGTTCAGGCTTCACTCATGTTTTGTTGCTTTGATCATCAATTAGAGCGTAGACTAATACACTTTTATTTGGATTATGAGCAGAGTGCACTGAGCAAAAAACCTTTTTTCGCGCAAGAACGACCAAACACATTGTCATTTCCACAAACCTGCGTGCCAAATTTGAGGTTCAGACTTCATTGGAGGTTCATTGTCAAAATTGAAGTCTAGTTGAAGCACCGGTTTTGGTCTTTCATGGTATGGTGTCGCGAAATATTTCGATTCAAATTTATCAGGCTGTGGTGCTTGAGGAAAACTACTTATCAAATTATTCTCAAAATCAAGTTCCAATTCTGACAGTTCCAATTCCTTCTGTTTGTTTAAAAGTTCAAGTTTGCTTTCTATCTCAACTTTTTGCCTCCTTAATTTGGCCTTCATTATAGTCTCATTTTCTTCCAAAAGTGCCTTATTTTGTTTCAATTCCATCTCTCTCTCAGCATAAGCCAAAGTCAATTTTGATCTTCTTAACTTAGACACAGAGTCCTGAAAATTATTTTGATCTGTATTAACCTGCATTTTCTCTGTGTCAGACATCATAGTTCTTCTATTTATATACGCTTCTTCTTCCATTGTTCGCAGTCTTTTACTGTAATGCCTCCAAATTAAGAACAACCTTTAATTTCTTGCATGAGGTTTAATACCATTATGAAGTGTGTGGTAAAAGCTGTAAATACACAAAGGAAATTCTTACTAAGCTATTCTTTGAAGAGAAATATTCCAGGAAGTATATACCAGGATCAATTACACATATCAAAGGTTGCAGTGTGCCTATGCTAATAAATGTGCAAACTGATCAGGGTGTACACTGTACTTTGAGACAAATTCTACATGGCTTGCAAGTACCTTTATGTTCTACTTTCGCTTTTAAAAAGCTGCATATTATTGTCAAAACTAAAATTCTGAGTGTGAATTTATGCCATAAAGGGCATTAATTAATAAAATGATAATAATTACTATGACAGTCTGAAATATTGTTCTTACAATGCATTCAAGCAAAAGTGAAAGTAAACAGCATGACAAGGGAGACAACTTGTGCAAATCATTGCTGCAAACAGGTCATGGAAGCGTATTTAAAGCCTCCGAAATGGTAAATAATCTTAAATGGTGAATTAAAAAGCCTTGTCTTTATTGCATACATACACTGGTGGTGGAAGAAAGCTGCAAATTTTGAAAAAGGTCGTGATGAACCCGAACAATCTAACATGGCGTCGCCGGACTGATCACGTGAGAATAACCTGGAAACAAAACAGGTTTCGTTCCAACAATCTTTCGCAGGCACTCAGAAAATTGGACACAAATGTGCTATCATGACAGTGACTTTACCCTTGTCATGCTGAATAAATTTTGGCTAAAACTTTTCATCAAAATCAAAGGGCAAAAAGCACTGAAAGTACCAACTGTAGGTCAATTTTTATTTTGATTCAAATTCAAATTCAAATGTTTTATTGAAAATCAGCCTCCAGCCTTTTCAATTACATAAGCACATATACAAAGTCTTTGAAAAACTAATCTATTGACAATTCTGGTTTGAAAGTGAGAAACAGGTGGTGTAGACTAACATCAGACGGCACATATGTGCAGGCTGATGTTGGTCTATAGCTCCTGCCAAAGCAGGAAATTCCAAGTATTCCAGGTTCAGCATGATAAGGGTTAACAAGTTCTGGTCCACCTGTTTGGGGGTTGTCTCAAAATGGAAAAGAATTATTCAAAAGTCATCTTTGGAATAATACTTTTGAAGACTTGAGATATTTGTAGCATAGTATGGGCTAAAATTCATGGAAGAAGTATCTCTAGAGATTTCTCAAATGATTTTGTTCCAAAACTCAATCCTTGTGCAAGTAGGCCTATCATTCATATTCTCAAAATTGATATTATTCATATTGAAATGCTTGATTCTGAGGAATCAAGTAAAAATCATTATTAAAATTATTCTTTTACAAAAAATTTTCAATACCACAAGTGATCATCAATGAATAGCATTTCTCAGATAGAAAAAAGTATTTTGAATCTTTCCCTGGCAGTGGTAATCCATAGACCCCTGGTTCTTTGCTACGTTCCCAGCGTAAACAACAGTTCATATCTATGATTACAATGTCGAAATGCATCATGAAAGGCAGATACTGCCTACCTCCGATGTCTAGGATGGTAAGAAATGGTAAGAAATTCTAAACTGGTTGAATTGGACCAGAATTGGTTAAATTTTGTCACTTATTTTAAGGCAATTTATTAATATCACAATTAACTATGGCTTATTTTGAAGAACAATATGATACAAGAAAACTGAGTCAAGCAGAGCTTTCAAAGAGAAAGTGGACCTGAACTGGTTAATTGAGAGTATTTTTTCTGCAAGGCCCTTAAAATTCTTTACCTATTTTTAGTACATGTCTACTACATACTGACTATTGATGACTGATTTAGACTGTTATGTACATTTAGTTCATTTGTCAACGCCGTCTGCATGAAGAGAGTGTTGATGTTGTTGTTGTTGCTGTTGTTATTGTTATAGACTGGAAAGTCTATTCTGAGTCTATCATCATTTTTTCCATTCATTTGCCAGCTTTGATTGGAATGTATAGTGTGTTGTAGTTTTTATTATCTTTAATAGATATATATCATATTTTATATAAAAAAACTGTAGTAAAAATGGCAATTTATTGAATCTTGACAGTTTCAAGCACAATTTGCTCAAATGTTTTGAAGTGAATTATGCAGGCTATCAATCCTGGGTTTTTAAAGTTGATAGTGACTCAAGCACTTTTCACCTGAAACTTATCAAAAATGTCTTTATGGCACTTAATAAGTCTTGTAGGCCCCCTACATTATACATAGTCTTAAAAAAAGGTCAAATGACAAGTTCTTTACCCAAGTTGAATGGAAGGGTAATATATGTGACCGTCATGCAAAAAGGGACCATCCAGGAATTCTGTAAAATGAATTATTGAAAAAGAGTTTTGATCCAGCATATGTCAACCAGATTGTCGCATTTCTAAAATACCTTCACTGGAAGGTAGATTCAATATTCTAGATTCAGAAAATAAGCATGGTGCAAAAAGTTTTGACCCTAGTCAGTCTGCACAGTCTGCGAGGTCTGACTAGGGTCGACACTTTACACGTTACTCAGATGTTCCCTTTTTGTGTGACAGGTCATATATATATTTATATATGTGGTTGTACTATATAGAAAGATAGGCTCCACATTTTTCACAATAAATACAAGTGCCCAAACCCCATGTAAATGACAAATAAATGAACACTAAAAGATGCAAAAAAAGAGAAAAATGTTTAATTTTATCAAAATGATAAATTGGAATTTTAACCTTCATTTTGAAAAGTTTCAGAGGCATCTGCTTTAAACTGATAATAACCTCATTTAGCTTGTTCTCTATGCTTTATCCTTGTGACCTGTAATAAACTCAAGTGATCACAAGTGCAACTAACATGATATCCTTTTTAACAATTCAACTTCTTACCGTAAAAATTCTAATAGAGCCCCATGCTCTTATAAACCCCCATCCTTCTCATCTGAGGTGAAATTGTTAATTAACCTTTTTTATGTAATTTTTCAAAATACTGAAGCCTAACTGACAAAGGCACATGCCCTCAAAATCAATGTCACTAAAATTTCAACAGATGTTTTTGCGCCTTTCCCTCAATCAAATGTTACTATTTTGAGAAAATTGTGTTTATTTTTTGGCAATTTTTCACCAATGTAATAGTAAATTATACAGGGTAGACTCAACTAAAAGTCCATCCCTTTTTAATGGAAATACAATGATTCTTATAGAACCCTGAGGTTCTTATAAAGCTTTTACAGTATCCCCCATAGGTTAAAGACTACCAATCCAATTTGTAAGAACAAATACATGTCAGAAAGAATGTGTGCGGCTGGAGCATCTATCAATGGATTCCTTGTATTTCTCATACCCTTACTTCCATAACACCTTTTCCTTCCCCTCAGCTGCTATCCCACAAAGGCATATGATTATCAACCCATTTGCGGAAGACAAATATCAGCTGCTGATCCAAATTAGGCACACTTATTTCCATTTTTTATTGGTGGAAGACAAATTCATTTAATCAAATGTGACATAATGTCTCATGAAAAATGGAGATCAAAATTATAATTAACATTAAACTTTCCAATGAAAAATATTTTATGTTCGGACGGAATGTATAAATTTGTATGACTGCTTTTTGATGTCATGGGGGTTTCTGATTTTTTGAAGAAAAAAAAATCCTGGAAATCTAATGTCTGTCCATTGATGATTTTTAAGCCACCATGTCTTGTATTATAAAACTAGCAACTTCCTTTTTATAAGGCTGTCAAATATTATCATCTGATCATCCGTGATGTCCCAGCATCCCAGTGCCTGTTGTCTGTTAATCTGTCCAGAGTTTATCTCTGTCTACCTATATCCAATTGACTTGTAACTAAGCGGTTATTTTCCTCTATTTTCCATGATTACGGAGTAAAGTGCACAAGAATCGTAACTTTACATAGCTTTATCTCTCATGATTATGAAGTGTAGTGCACAAGAATTGTAACTCTACATATTTTTCAATTTCTGAGCTATTTTCCTTTGTTGATTTTCATACAAGGAAATCCAACAGTTTAAAGGATGTATTTTGTGATTATTTACCACCTTTTTCCATATGATATCCAATATGAGAAGACTTAAAAAAGGGCAGAGGTGTACTTATTGAATAAGTTGTAGTCACAATACTTTCATATAACAGGGTTGACATATGAATCAAAGCTGTAGGAAATGTAGTTATCTTTTATTCGAGTACACAAACTTTTGGTTCCTGAGCTTGATTGTCTCTTCAGAAGAGATTATATATAGACATGTTGAATTGATGTCTCACTCACCATCACATAAATGACTACCTACCACATAATAAAAGGTGCCTCTGAAATGTTGTTGCCTTCTTCATGTTATACTGGTCCTCAAATGCATGAAAATTAAGGTAACAGGTCAATTTACCCTCTTTACACTGTCTTTTGCCCTTGGTTTATTAAATGGATTGACCAAAAGGTGAGGCGATTCCGGGTCTTGATAATCACCCTGGGACGCAACGGGCTACCCAGCAACGTTTCATAACTTCATAACAAAAATTAGCTATAAAATCATTGGGAAATAAGAAATTGATTATATAAATGTTCACTTGGTAAAATAAAAATGAGAATTCAAACCATCCCGGGACTCATGTAAAATTACCTTTTGTGCGTGTTTAATAAACCTGGGGACAAGCCGTTTTATCAGTGTAATGACATATCTCATTATTTGATGTGTTTCGGGATGCCTCATTAAGTCCTGGGGTGTCCTGGTGCGTGCCGGGATGAATATTAAGACCGGTTGATTCGCTCTTTTTGTTTCTGCCCCACCCATTGAATTTATCAGACCACATGTTCTAAACATTTTGTCGAAGTATTGTGACCAAAATGAACATCATCTTTAATTCTTAGTAGTTTTTACTTGTTTACCTTGTATCTGATAGATTAATTTTGCCATTTCTTTCTGCTGTCAAATGTCAAAATTTAAAAGAAATTGAATATTTCATTATTTTTTCACTTCATTCAATCTGTGTATGTTGGATTAATTATTATTTGATTAAATATATTAAATACATATGTTTAATTATTATTATTCTTATCATTTATCAACTAAAGAAAACAAAGTACATTCTTATGACATGAACCCCCCCCCCCCAAAAAAAAAAAAAAAAAAAAAAATCAGCTTGTAATTAATAAAGAATACCGATAATAATTTATTTTTTTTCAATCTATCAAATGAATTATCCTAAGACTGCTGGCCTCATTTTTACTTGAACCTAAAAAATGTGTGGAGAAATTCTTAACAGAGAAACAAGGATCTTGTTGATATCCTTTCTATTATGAAAATAATCAACATAAGAATTAACAAAACACGGCTAAGCAATTTATATTTTACTGAAAAGAGGGGTCGAACGGGATTTTCGGCGAACGACCCGGGGCAAACAGGAATTAGGGCGAAATGGATGTGGGGCGGACGGACCGAGATTCATAATTAACAAAAATAGATAGTACATACTCTGCGATGTCATTTACGAAAGATCATGGAATAATAGATCGTATCATTTTTTTTTTCGTTTTTGTTGCCGAACTTGATTTCACAGAACACAGAGAAAAGTGTTCATCTTATCGTTATCAAAGTGGGTAATTTAAACTTTTTTTGTTAATCGAATAAACATTTCTCCTTGTTAATTTATGTTCGTATGATAAAAGCAGTTTTGATTATGTATTTCAATTGTAAACGAAGGTTATAAATATATTTGCTCAATCTTAAGATTTAGCAACCATTCTTAAGAACGGGCAAACAACGGTTGCTCAATCATGAGAATGGCCATTTTCCCAAGAACGGGCACAACATATACAAGTTGATCTTTATCTTGTTAGTAGATTGTTGAAGCTTTTGAGAAATTTCATGGCAGAGTCATCTTTTTCCTATTTTACCAATTATCGATTCTATCATGCCAAATGAGCAATGCAGGCGGACAGGCACCTCTTGTTTTACGATTTACAGTTCGTGTTAAAGCTGCATTTACAAGAATTCCGTAAACTTATCAATAATCAACTTTTACGATGACTAATAGAGAAAGTCGACCCTGCAGGGCGTCGAAAATCGCGACTTAATGACAAGTACAGAGCTTCGACGGCAATGTTTTCAGACTTTTAGCGCAATATAGAGTTAAATACATCATGAAATTTATAATCATTCCGATTAAAAACATTTAAAATCACTCGCTCAACGCTCCGTTTCTTCATTCCAAACACTCACGAAAACCATTCAAAAACGATCCAAAATCACTTTAAAAGGTGAGATTAACAACTATTTTTCAAATAAAAAAAAAAAAAGCAAGAAAAAACACGATTTCACTGACAAATTTGAAAGTGAAAGAGTCTGATCGTTTCGTGGTTAAGTATGAAGCTTTTTATGGAACTTGTATGCATATTTTATTGACGGGAGGTAATAGATATCGCTTATTTTGTTCATACTGGACAAATTAGCGATACTGGATTACCTCCCTTTAATTTCACTGTCAACCCACTCATCAGACTCATTCAATTTCATTCCAAATTCTTTCAGAAATCATTTATCTTGTCAATTTCACGATGTTGAAAACTGTACCCATGAGTAAGAAATTTGCAAGTAAAATGACTCATAATTTATATTTATGACATAGTTAAAAGTTGATTATGTTTTGAAATATTTCGTAATTAATCAACACAGAATTTGTTAACAAGAATTAACCTGTGTTTAGCGCCTATAATTTTAACATTAAATTACTTCCTATTCGCGCGAAATCTAATTCTCGACCCATAAAACACTCCAAATGATGCGTTTTAATTAAAATGCTTCAAAACGTTATTGAATTTAGAGCAGAAATTTAATTTTCGTTTTGGTTTGGGATTATTTTTGTCTTTCGCCAATTAGAAATTATATATTTATTATTCAAATAATTCTGTTTTTCTCATCATCATGAAAACAAACGCTCAATTCATCCGTGGTTGTACAGAGTTAATGAATGATAGTAGTAGAAAACCGTAAAGAACTATAGCAAAAAAAAGAAACAAATTGTTTATCAGTTTGTTTTGGGGGTCAATTATAAATACACGAAAAAAATAAGAAGGATCACTCAGGGAACATTTCTGCCAAGTTGGGTTGAAATCCGCCCATTGGTCACCGAGGAGAAGATCTTTAAAAATTTCGGACTCAAAAGAAGCCCCGACCTGCCACGCCCATATTTAGGGGTTATTCAAAAATCCACGAACAAGTTTTGAGAGGGGTCACCGAAGGAACATTTCTGCCAAGTTTGGTTGAAATACGTCCATTGGTTACTAAGGAGAAGATCTTTAAAGAATTGATGATCACTTCCGACGGACAACGCACGACGGGAATAAGGAGATAAAAAAGCTTAAAAGAAAGAATTTGTTTAACTAGATCGTATATGCGATGGCTTGTTTTAAATCTATTATTTTTCATCGATTCCGATACAAGTTCCTATAATTCAGATCAATCTCACTCGATTCTTCTTCCTGGAAAATTAACAATTACTCGCCCCGAATATGTGGGCCAATGAAAGAAGAAAGATCGATAGCCGCTCCTAGGAATCGAAATTGTGACCTTTCGAGAGAACGACACTCTACCTCTCAACCGAACAGAACAGAACATATCTTTATTTACATCCAGGTACGGAGTAGTGTACAGCATTGACAAAAATCAAATAAACATGAAATATAAATGCTTTTCTGTTCCGATTAGTCGAAAGATGTATAAAGCATAATGTTTTTAAATAAATTCTTTTTGGCGATTATTTTCCAAAGGGATAGCTTTGGAAAATCTAGATTCTCTGCAAGAAAAGGTCTTAGATTGATGAAAATAAAAGATTGTTGTCTCGAAATTGGGGATATTTAAAACAAAACAGCAAACAAACAGAATAAAAGAAATATATTTGTCCCTACTGTTCCCGAGCGCCCCGCATCCACATCTTTTGACAAGCTGCTATTGAAAGGCCCTCGGGACAAGGACTCGGGAGCCCCGACCACAACTCCCCCTTTTCGCTTTATTGGAAACGAAGGAAACCGATGGGAGCCTTTACAGTAACTTTGCGATTAAAGAATCAAACAAAGGGTTATTCGAGCATGTTTGCGACTGTCTTTGTTTATTATTGATTACCATGCTTATGTGTATAGAACATCTAATCAAACGCGTATGCATTCGCACCAAAGGTAAACGCATCAAAAATAGCAATATCAAAATTGAGCCTGTGCGTGAGATTTCCAACAATTTCAAATATGCCCATAGCAAAGACTTCGGCCAGCCGAATCAAACGCATATGCAATCACTTCAAAGGTACCCGCATCAAAAATAGCAATATCAAAATTGAGCCTGTGCGTGAGATTTCCAACAATTTCAAATATGCCCATAGCAAAGACTTCGGCCAGCCTGGTCTTCACTATGTGCTTTGTAGTTACATAAGGTTCTCAAAGTACATGTATCTGAAGACCATCAGGTAACTTTATTTTTAGAGTTTGTGGCTGTCTTTACCTTTAAATGTTTGAATCTTACCAACATTTCAAATTTTTGGAAATATCATGCACTGGCTCAAATATAAAGGCAGAATATTGCTTCTGTTTTTGGTAAGCAGGGTAAGCTTTAAGAGCCGCCTGAATGCCCGTTACTGGACAGAATGATATAACACTCAATCCAAGCTTATGTGTATAGGACATTTAATCAAAATGTCAAGCTAAACAGATGCATTTGCATTCGCATCAAAAATAGTAATATAGAATATGTAGGTAGAAGGTTTTTTTTTTGTTTTTGGTAAGCAGGCCGAACATACAGAACAGCCAAAACGACCTCGGGATGGGACACCTTCCGAGGGTCACAACACAACTTTAATTCTTATGTTATTCGAGCTTGTTTGCGACTGTGGTTGTGATTTTTCTCATATTCAGATGTCAGATTTATGCTTTAAAATTATCAGCCTTTGATTCTTGTGTAGCATTAAAAAAGATTCCTAGCTAAGTAATCTTTAACAGTAGCCTCGTATAAGATACTTTGGCATATATCCGTAATTTGTAAGTTTCTCTTTAAATGAGGAAATTAAGTGCTAGAAATCTCTGGATAAATATTAGTATTCAGTCCTTGGAAGACAAGTGCAGCATATACTATTGAAGGACACTGCGACGGAAGAGTTCGCTTTCTTTCTTATTATTATAGTCCGTTTGACTTCTATATGGACCAACATTTCGCCGAAAATTTCAGAATCGAATCAATGAATCGTTTTTTTTTCGTTTTTTTTTTCAGAATTTTTGAATGTTAAATAATGATTTTGTCCGTCCGTTTACATGTTCACTCTCAGCTTTTCATACTTTCTTGGGGCCGCATTAGACGGAACAGCATATCGTCTATCAGAAAAATTCTGATTAGCATAGGTATGGCGTCAAAAGTGTATGATTATAACTGTTTTGTTCTAGTATAGAATCGAGTATTTTCATGTGTTTGGTTTTATCAAAGATTTTCACTGCCTTAGGATATCAATTATGAATGTATACATTCTTTGTTAAATTTTTTTTTAAAAAGTTTGACCTGATAATAGTAATTGTTTTTATCTTTTCTGAGATGAACCCTATATTCCCTTATTTAGACCAATCAAAAAGCATTATTGTACGAAGTCGTAGGAATTTTCACAAGGAAAAAACTAGATAAGCAGGCGAGTAATAACGGTACAAATCACGTGATATTTAATTTCAATATGAAATGACTGTCGATATGCTAATTACCATTTCGAAATAAGGAATAATGTACATTTCTTCTGTCAAATGTTTAGTAAAAAACAATGTGATTTTTTTTATAGGGAGGAGTGTCTTTTTCATTGCGTTTCTTGGAGTATAAAGTACAATTGCCGTAGCATATAGCAAAAAAAGACCTATAGCCTTGTGCTAGGGCAATTTCACTTTGTACTCCAATAAACGCAGTGAAAAAGACACCCCGCCCTCACAATTGCAATTTCCTAGATCTAGAAAAATAACTATTTAGATACTCCGCTAAATATCAAAGCTTCAAGTCTACTTTTTGCACGTATAGACTACACAATTTATTTTTAGATCGTGTATTTTTTTTCTCGCTATCGAAGTCAAATGGCATAAAGTTTAACAAATGGTACACAAATAAACAATAATTTTGTCACTCGTAGAGTTTGTTATGATCAAAACATCCTATTTAACAAGTTTTTTCAACATTTTAAAACGAAACTAGTGATCGGCTTAGTTGAGGAGAGGGTTGCTTGATGGTTTTCGTCGATTTGCTGTAAACATGGACTCGGAATCACAACTGCATGCTTTTAATCATAAATTCTTTCAAAAATATCTTATTTTCTGATATATTGAATAGCAATGTTACGACGTGGTACGGGGAGGAGGGCTTTTCGAGTTCCTACAACACATGACTTGCAGATCGAAGGAAGGGAGTTTCCCGAAAATCCTATTGCATTTTTAGCAGAAATAAAGTGCATTGGATTTCCCCAAGTGATGCGATTTAAACCAATCAAAAGTCTTTATTTTATTGGATTGCAATTATAATATGTTTACACTTTCTTACTACTAAACAGCCTTCATCACCCCCCGTGTTTGAGAGCGGAAAATGAGAAAATATTAACATCAATCAGATAGACAAATACATGTAGTTATTTTGAAATCATTTCATTTTAAAAAAAAATAATCTTTGGAATTGTTTTGTTTGTTTGTTTGTTTGAATGGGTTTAACACCGCTTTCAACAATCTTGCAGTAATATCGCGGCGGCCGGAGCACCTAACAATGGATTCCTGGTATTTCTTTCACCTGTACTACCATTACACCCTTTCCTAGCCTCCGACTGCTATTTCACATAGGTTTACGATTATCTACCCATTGGTGAAAGACAAACGTCGGAAAGGATATTTGCCGCCACCGGGGATCGAACCCACGACTTTCAGATTGAAAGTCTTATGCCTAACCAACTGCGCTATGGTGGCGGCTCTTTGAAATGGTATAAAGCTGCAATTAAGATTTTTAAGACCACATACTAATCCTTCACTTAAACGCAATTTCATGCGATTGGGGAAAAAGTTGGTCTATATTTGTTTAATATGATATCGGGAATAGCGGAAAGGTGTTATCAATACGCAGGAGCAAAATTATCAAATGAGCCTGTGCGTGACATTTCCAACAATTTTACATGTGCACAAATCAAAGCTTCTGGCCAGCCTGTGCATCTGCACAGTCTGACCAGAGTCTGCACTTTGCATTTAGTAGATAGCTGAAGTCCCAAAGTATATGTAGACCATCAGGTAACTTTATATTTACAGGATGTAGCTTTCTATGCTACTCAATATTGTACCTCACGAAAATTTCAAATGGTTGGAAATGTCACGCACTGGCTCAATTTGATAATTAATGCAGAGGTACAGATGAGAGGGAGTAATGGCAATCTAAAATCGTTGTTTCTGATTGAAACCCTATGTTGTGGGTACTCATTTGAATCGTCTCTATGAGACTATTCTAACGAGTACCAACAACATAAGATATATGCAAGTATAGTTGAAATAATTTTACTTGAAATCCAAAAAACCCTCCTATCTGTAGCCGTGTATGGTAACATATTGATATCTCTGGTAAAATCTCAGCTGAACTGTTTTCACAGGGCGAGCTTCGATATATTCAGACATTCTATTGTCTTAGAACGATGGGTCGTTTGAAAAGAGGCAATCTGAATAATGAAATGAATCAATAGATAGAATAAATGAATAGATAGATAGAATAGATAAATAAATAGAATAAAGTGGATCCAAATATTGCTCTTAAAAAGGGAGTGAGTGAGGAATGAATGACCGAAAAATTTCTAGTTTTATAACATTCTTTATTGGGCGAAAACATGTCGTAATTAAATTAAATTTCAAAAATAAAAAGCATGTATTTATCTTGGTGTGAATGGAAATTGCATATCTATTTTCTCTTGTACGAAATCTATTTATCATGGTGAAAAACGTTAATTTTTTTTAAACGATATTTGTTCAGGCGAAAATCTTTTTATCGCACAGACAAAGAAGCAAAAACTTAGAAGGTGCCCGTTATATTTACCTAAGTCGTAATTCAAACACATAGGTATCAATATTAATTAAACTAATGTGTGCGTTTCACATTAAGTTATAATGGCATAAGAAATGTAAACAACTATCTTTGTAACTGAAAGCTTAAGTATTGAGTAGAATTGAAATTTTTATACTTATTGATAATAGGAACTTTATGAATGCTTTTAGGAAATTGTCGGTTTTCCTTTATAATTCATTCTGTTTAAATTGTTTACAATGTTACGTATCATATAAAAAGGTTCCGTTTTTTTTGCAATTTTTGCAATATACATAAACGAAGCATTGTGAAAGAAAATGAATGTCTTTTTAAAATGAGCAGTCGATTTTGTGTAAAAATCAGTTTTGTCAGTATTAAAAATGAAAAAAAATAACATAAAGATAAAGCATCAAGAACTACAAACATATGAAGTCGTTACTCGTAAAATGCTATCTTGGGGGGATTAAAAAGAATATTTGAAATGAACATGAATAAAACATATCTTGCAATAATTCTTCTAAAAGAATGAGTTCCAATGGCCTTATTTCGCTTGAAGGGTCAAAATATTATTTGTATTTCGGAAATCAACGCTAGTTCTTTTTCGTATCAAATTCCAAATTTTGTTTTTATTTTTTCTCATTTTTTTTACAATTTTCGGAAAGACATGCGTTATTCCTTTACCTCTTTAAGTAAAGGTTATTTAGGTTTTGTGTTCTTTACAGAAAACTAATAATATAGAGGATAATCGTTTGTTTAAGTGTAAGATCGATTCGATCTTACTCGAAAAACAAACGATTATTCTAATTGCAAAATGAGACAAAATGTGAAATTTCTAGGACATATTTTCGTAAAGCGCGTCATTTTGCGCGTGATCGCTATGCAACGTTCACTGTGACGTCAATTATTTCGCCCCGCATTGATGACGTCAGATAGGATGAAATGCACAAAAGCAGGGTATAAGATTTTGATAATTTCACTGCTTTTGCGGTGAGTTTATCAAGTGATAATCTACCGTTATTTCTCGATAAACTACCGAAAAGCATTAAAGAAAATGCGTCTAATCACCTTTGGGACTGTATTGAGCTCTTCATGGATAAATATAAATAAACTTTTTCGCTTCTTGCTAAGCTTAGGCTAAATTATACATGATTCCTACAGGGCGGTCAATAAAAACAGATGTTCTTGGAATGAAGTTTACCCATCCTTAACGTAATGTCATTAACCCTTTTTCTAACCGTGAGCGTGTTATAGACCTTACATCAAGGATGACAAAATAGTGAAAATTGTTGGCAAATTATACCCCGCTTTGTACGTGCACCTGTGTGCAAAGCGGGTATAAATTGCAAACAATTTTCACCGTTTTGTCATCCTGAACGCAGGGCTGAATTACAACAAATGAGAAACTAAGACATTTCCCGTACAAACTGATATTTGTTGAAATAACTTGATTAAGGTGGCAATGGACAGCGGCCTCCCGACTCTATAAACCGGAAGTGGCTTTTCGTTTATTTTACGGCTCTTTTTGCGCGTTGTTTAAAAAGATCGGTTTTCGTAAGATTCTACTTATGCAAATAACGTAGAATAATGATGGTAAAACTTCATAATTTAGGTTCTTTTCAACATTGATATTAATTGAATGACTGGATCATTAAATTCAACAATAAAAATGCGTTAAAACCGTCATTCTATTAGGGGGAACACTGAAAAATAACGAAAAAGTTTCTTATTTGCATGGAAAGGTATGCTGAATTTTTTACCAAATAAAGGAAAAATATGGATTATAAACATATCGGAAAATAAGAAAAATTCATTGGATAATTTCTTCAAAAAATAGGTTTTTGTGGCATTTTTACCCAGTAAAATTACAAAAATTCGTGCATTTTTAACTTTTGAAAGCAAATTGTGCAAATGCAATTGATCAAAGAGAAATTTTCTTGTCAATAGCCATTGTGTACATGTATAAGGTCTATCAAAATGTATTTGTTTTAAAGCTATAAGTTAGTACAGGGTTTATACTAGACCTAAAATGAATATAACCGTTTTACTGAAAAATGGCCTATACCACTCAAGGGCAGATAACTCTAGCATGAAAACGAGCGTGGAAAGGTACCTTCAAATTTTGATATAATGACTACACAATGTTAATCTACAACATATGTGACCAAGAAAAAAATTCATTGGGCGGAAAAAGTGACGCCATGTGTCCATTGCTACCTTAATATACGCTTAAGTAGGAAAAGATGAAAAGAAATCAGCCACACGTCCACAATGAAAACGTTTTCAAACTATTAAAGGAAAATAGTACCACATTTTCGCGTGTACTTGTAAACGGGACACCGTTTCTAAACGTTCGTAAGCCAGAGTTATTTACTCTTTCTCACAACAATAATTACAATATTCAATAATTTGATTTGTAGTTTAGACGAACGTTACGAAAAAATAAATGGACCCTTTTCTTAACTAGTGCCAAAAAATGATAAAAAGGCTTGAGAACATTGATTTGATACTTCCCTAGAAAAGACACAAAGAATAAGTCTTCCTTAAATTCATATGTCCGAAAATTCTACACATTTGCGAAAATGTGATATTGATATTTGACATTGACATAGAATCATAAACGCATGTTCTGTGGGCAAACTACTGGTATGTCGACTTTATGAAACTATCTGGTGAGTGGGTTTCCATCAACATCATTTTAGCAATAAAATTTAATGCCCAGGGGCCCGGTTTACTAAACATTTTACGATCATTTTTTGCGTAAGTCAAACATTAAAAGTTGCTTCTGGAGTAGCAATTAAATATGGAATTCTGCCATGCAACATCTAATTGGAATCGTCTTCTAAAGACGATTTCAATGAGATATTGCAAGACAGAATCCACAAATAAATGAAAACATCACATACGATTATTAATTTTGACTTACGATCAATTTTGTCGTAAGATGTTTAGTAAAACAGGGCCCTGGTACTTAGGCCATGCCCTATCATACCAAATACATATATGATAAATACAGTTTACAACACCGTGAAATTGACAAGATGAATGATTTTGGAATTATTTTTTGGAATGAAATTGAGTGAGTGTGTGGAACGAGTTTTAAGTCAAGTTAAAGGGAGGCAATCAAATACCGCCAAGTCTGTTCAAGATGAACAAGATTGTCGATATGTATTGAAATTAAAGAGAGGTAATCCAATATCGTTAATTTTGTTTAAGACGAACACAGTTGGCGATATTTATAACCGCCCTTTAAAAATATGCGTAATTTACTGTTGGTTTTTTTCTTTTCTTTTTGTCTACGTGGACCAATCAGACAATTTAAAATCCACACCAGCCGCCAATTTAATCGTAGAATAATTTGATCGATTAGAATAAAATGTCGATCATTTTGAACGATTTCAAAATGTTTTCAAATGATTTTGGGGCGTTATTAATCGTTTTGAGTGAGTATTTGGAATGAATGAAAAAACTGATGTGTGATCGATTTGGAATGATTTTGGTCGGAGTTATTACCAATTTTACGTCAAATTTTGCTTTTATGTGAATTTATAGCCCTTTCCTTGTTGAAGATAAAGAAAGAATTTAGTATACTTAACTCCAAAAGAAACGTCCACAAATATTTGTGCTCTCAATAACTTAACCGTTTATGAATTGATCGCAATTTTTTTTTTCTTTTTTTTTTTCTTTTTTTTTTTTTTTTTTTTTTTTGTTTATGATGTAAAATGTTACGAAAGAACGTTATCAGCCAAAACTGAGTCTACGGAGGAAAGCCATTAAAAGTATGCGTTACGTTATCAATAAAACTTCAAACTGTTCCTGAAAATTGAAGGATAGTTTTTAAAACGTTTAAGCTGCTTAGAAAACTTTTTCGATTGAATTTTAAAGACTGGTGCAACTAACCATGTGTTTAGGTCTTTGCTCGTTACTGCGATGACAAAATAACGACATCAAGTCATATTCTTGTTTAAATAAAGCGGACGATCTGTTAAACATAAGCACACTAACGATTTTCAAATCTGGTTAACATCATAACTCCTATAAACGCTCAAAAGAACGCCTTATTATCCAAAGTTCTACTGTAAATCTACTGTAACTATTCAATCACCCTTAATCATTCATTTCCAAATTTTATCCCCTTTTCGGACGATTTTTCACCATAATCACATGATGAATGCTTGACCCATCCACTCTCCACAAATGCAATGTGAGTGAGTTACGAAAGATCTTTCAGACAAAATGAACATTTTCTAAATATCGATTCATTGTGTGGGTATTGCAGTAGAGCTCACTTGCGATTTTTTTTATTAGTGTGAACTTTGTTTTAAGTGTTGTCAAGCGAGGGGTATCTTTTGAACAACCGTCTCGGGCGGAATCATAATTATATTCCATGCATGCTACTATATGGTTGTTCTACCAAAAGTAGCAAAGAAAGGTAAAATTTCGTAAAAGAATTTAATAATTTCAATTTATACTTTGTGGACGTTTCCTTTGGAGTTAAGTATATACATTGGTCATTATAGGCTCAACTTAAGGAAAGAATTGAAGACTGTTTTAAACATTTCACATACTTAAAATCACATCTGTCAAAAGTACCGACAGTCGTCTTTCAAAATTAAAAAAATTATCACATTTGGAAAAATTAGCCTTAGTATGAAAGACAAAAACGCAAGATCAGATCAAGTCATACCACAAAAAAACGATAAAATATCAATTCTTATGATTCTCATGACAGTCAGCTTGATAAATCAAAGCACTGAAAGTACTGATGGTGAACGAATCTGTTGGCATTCTAAAGTGATATATTGAATTCGTTGAGAAAAGAGAAATTATAAATATAAAAAATAATCAAGGGAAAGTGTCTCGTCAAAATTCTAAATTCAAAGAATGAGAAAGAGAGGAAAAGAAAGGTAGAGAGAGTGACAGACAGAGACAGACCGATAGACAGAGAGCGATAAGCCTAGAGAAAAGAAAACAGGCAACTATAGTGTCTAGACTAATGATTCTTTTCTTAACTCAAAAAATAGCAGTCAGAAAGGTAATTCAATTTCAACATGCGGAACCCATATTTTAGCAGATTAAACAGCAGTCTTTCTGCATTTTGACTTTTAAGCGTTATCCGCCATGGCTCTGGTACGACCTGAATGCCCCCCCCCCCTCCATCCTCCGAATTAAAAGACCGCTGTTTCGTAATTGTAACAGCTAATGAATTGTCCAACTAAAGTCGTTGTTTAAATTCTATTGCTCCTACCAAGCGGCAGATAATCGTAAACCTAAGAGGGTAGAAGATGGCAGCTACGTACGAATGTATGCTCATTATAGTTCTGGTGCGAAAAATACCAATTTCCATATTAAGGTAAAGTTGCTCCAGTCCACATGCGATTGATTCACAATCCAAGTTTCGTTTTCTGTAATATTTTACATACTTCCGGTAAAACAAATAGATGAATGATTGTATTGAGGAAATTCTAGAGCCATCCGAGGGATAGAAGCGCTACTATACAGTTGTAGTTACGATGTCAAGTATTTTGAAAAAAAATATCCATTCGATGTTAAAATTTGAAATTAGGTCTATCGTGTTGGGATATTTGTTCATTTGATTCTTTTATTTATTTATCTATTCACGACATTCATATATTAACAGTAAATCTTACAGAGATTGCTATATCCCCTGTTTTCCGGCCTTGTTTGAAACGAAAAAAACAACAACAAAAAACAAAAAACAAAAACAAAAAACAAATAGGAAATTGGATTTGGGTAATATGATACAAAAATACCCGTAACCGAAGATATTTACATTATACAAGTATGCAACAACAAGCTTTAAGATAACTAGAAAGCCATGAATGGCTTGTGTCGCTCCACAGGCTTGAATTTCTTGTAATAGCAAATCTAAGTTTTGACTAGATTTTTTATATATTTTGGGTTTTACTGATGTTGAAATGATTTTCAAAGTTTCCACTATTATAACATATAGAGAAATGACTTCCGAATAAATTTTGGCTGTATGATAATGGATCACACAAGGATCATACTAATGAAGTTTGATTAGTATCCACCAGTTACATTCTGAGAAAATGATTTTCAAAGTTTCCACTATATAACATATAGTGGAAATGACCTCCGCCCATAAAATACAAATTTTTCATCCGATCACAATAATCTTTGGTAGACTGATAAAGGGTCACCATAGGATCATTCATGTAAAATTTGGTTTATATCTATCAATTAGATTCTGAGAAAATGATTTTCAAAGTTTCCACTATATAACATATAGTGGAAATGACCTCCGCCCATAAAATACAAATTTTTCATCCGATCACAATAATCTTTGGTAGACTGATAAAGGGTCACCAAAGGATCATTCATGTAAAATTTGGTTGATATCTATCTGTAAGATTCTGGGAAAATGATTTTCAAAGTTTCCACTATTATAACATATAAAGAAATGACCTCCGCCCATAAAATACATATTTTTCATCCGATCACAATAATTTGTCGTAGACTGATAAAGGGTCACCAAAGGATCATTCATGTTAAATTTGGTTGATATCTGTCAGTTAGATTCTGAGAAAATGAGAAATGACCTCCGCCTATAAAATACATATTTTTCATCTGATCACAATAATTTTTTGTAGACTGATAAACAGTCACCCAAGGATCATTCATGTAAAATTTAATTGGTATCCATCAATTAGAACCTGAGAAAAGTCACTTTTTACCATATTTGGAAATTAGCCACGCCCATTAAATCCATGTTTTCATTGGATCAAAATTTCTTGAACAACTTTGAAAGTGGGTCACCCAAGGATCATTCCTGTGAAGTTTGGTTGAAATCCATCTAGTAGTTTCTGAGAAGAAGATTTTAAAGAAAAAGTTTACGACCGCACGCATGGACGCACAGACGGACGGACGCACGACGGACACAACGCCATGACAATAGCCCCAGTGGCTTTCAGCCAGTGGAGCTAAAAACGGGATTTAAGCAAGAGGTGTAAATTTGGTAGTTGAGAACATAAGTTGTCTGGTAATGGTTTAAATTTTATTTCATATCACGGTTGGTCACGGTCAAGTGGTGCTTGTTTATGTTTCAATGAGAATTTAGACGCGCCCTACCTGATAAACGCGCTCCCCCATAAATACGATTCCCAGGCCCTTGACTATACGATCAACAGCATCCAACCGTCCATGGTCAGTGGTGAAAAATCCGGTCTCGAATTTAAATTCAAAAGCTGCTAATCCACGACGTAATGTTCATTAGATTATGGGTTAACTATCTTAAATTCCTATCAGGATAAGGCTGGTTGCGTCATTAAAAGATCGTTCAACATCTGAAAAACTAGCGCGTCCTAAATCGCGCAGTCTTCCGTAGTGCGAAAGGTTAAAATTTAACACAAAATTCAAACTATTTCTCGTTATTCTTCATAAGTCACATGCGAACAAAATCCCCTTTCGTTGTTACGAAAATATTTCTGAAATCATTTCACCTTCTGCAAATATACAAAATATCCGAGTCAAATGATTAAATCCTAGTCACAATTCATACTGTTAAAATAGGAAAACCCCCGTAAAATCTCGTGTGTGACTTATTTCAAAAGCGACGTCGCCGCTTGCAAGAATCTGGGGACTTCAAAGGGTGCCGACACGCGGTGACCCAGCTAGATCCAGACGTTTTGTGTTTTCACTACGAAACACTTTCATTTAATGTACCGGGTGCATTTACACATCACGAAATTTTAGGATTTAATACAGGATTATTTATTTCATACGTGAATAGGTAATGATTTATTAGACCGCTTTGTCCATCGGTAGCGGAACATTGAATATTGCATCGTCTGGAACTTCCTACCTTGTACAAATAATAACAATAGTAATAATCTCGGCTTCTGCTAACACAATCACTTGCTTTTGAAAGCTGCAATTAATGGTCGAGGGTGACCGTATTTCGATAGATGACTTAAAATGACAGAATTACAATTCATTAGCTAACATTTTTTTTTATTTTTTAAATCTATAGCCTTAATAGATAAATAGAAAAGCGAATTGGGTAGCGTACGTATTTCAATCGATAATTACGAACATGTTAACTGTTTGCTTCTCTTAGGTACCAAAATACGTATTTTTTTTAATTAAGTAAAAGAGTCTGAAATAATAGCGCCCCCACGACGTTTTGCATCGCGCTCGGGCGCGTTTAATTGGAGAAATACGACAGGAACATTCCATTCGTTTGTAAACTTGACCTTTCGTAACTTATAAGCAAAGACTTCATTCATAAGAAGGCAGGTAAAGTCGTAGTAGGTCATCACGTGGGATATGGCCAATCAGGGGTGTGTAGAAGTTCAAGAGTTCACGACCTCAATACACACATTTCCGGCAAATTACTACAAGTTGCAATAGCGAAGGTTTAAATCAAAAACATAGTATCTGTCTATACAGTGTACAGACACAACCTTTGTTTTTGCTCTCAACTCTCGACATTCTTACGCCGATCAAAAATTCGCCCGTATAGACATTCCAAGATATTTTTGTGTTTTTAAAGGGTAATTTTCATTATCTTCACTTGATGAAGAATGCTAG
This sequence comes from Fragum whitleyi, assembly GCA_948146395.1. NCBI lineage: Eukaryota > Metazoa > Mollusca > Bivalvia > Cardiida > Cardiidae > Fragum > Fragum whitleyi. Next base: position 9,192,516 of record OX411546.1, read on the forward strand.
AATCATGCATTTCAGGATGCAAACAGTGATTTTGTAGAGAGAAGTATCTAGAGATACTAAATTGAATCTAAAGAGGTACTGCTTTATTTAAAACCTATTAAGATCCTACAGGATTTTCCATACACGGTATATAACACTGGTGAACGAAAATTTCGTTCACCAAAAATAAATGTTTGCATACAAACTAGGTGTTAACATTCTTTATATTGATATGATATTATGAATGTATATGTGTATCATCATGTCATCATGGATGAATTAAAAAAAAAAAAACTTAAAAAAAAGAAAAAAAAAGAAGAAGACTGTTTTAAACAGTCTTCAATTAATTTCTGAAGCTGATCCCCAGAGGGTGTAGGTGGTTTTTAGGGTCCTACAGTTAACAACATCGTGAAAGTGACAAGGTGAATGATTTTGGAATGATTTAGGGATGAAATTGAATGAGTGTGTGGAGTGAATTTTGAGTGAATTTAATGTGAGGTAATCCAATATCGCAAATTTTGTTCTGGATGAACAAAAATTCGATATTGATTACCTCCCTTTAATAAAGTACCCATACAATATCTAACAGCTTCCTATTTCTTCAAGAACCTATAAGCGGCTTAAAATTTGAATTATGTCAGTGAAATCCCGGTTCTTTTCCTATCCAAATTTATTTTGAATAACGTTGTTGATTCTATATTTTTCAATGGGTTTGAGCGATTTTGAATAGTTTGAATGTGTGTTTGGAATGAATAAATGGAGCGCTGAATGAGCGATTTAGATCGGTTTTGATTGATGTGAATGTCAATTTCATGATGCTGTATTTGACTATTTGAAAGTCTCAGACGCAGAAAATCTGCGTCCCTTAAAACCCTGCCCATACACAAGAGTGAGAACATGATTCGAGTTTTGTATGATAATTCATGAATTACCTCTTTATCCAAAAATTAGCCGCCTGTATTGGATGCGATTTAGGATCGGTCGCAAGCAATTAAGGACCGATCAAAATTTCGTGCCCAAGGGGTCCCAGATGTTATTGACAAGGCGATCGATTTCTTCTTCAGATCTCTAGTACTAATTACTTGATTTATTGTTTTCCCCCATCACATGATTTAATTATTAGACGAGATAACTCATCCTTGACCCGACACGGGACGACAAATTCCTTGACTGGGGAAATTATAAGAACAGAACAGAACAGAACAGAACAGAATAGATTTATTTTTATTTTTAGACGTGTACATATGGTATATAGTCATAATACATTAATATATTTTAATACATTACTAAGTAACATCGTGTGTATCTGCAAACAAGTAAAAACACACACAACAATAAACAAGGCAACATAGATGTGGAAATCCCATCTATGTTAGTAATTAATTTTGAAAAAAATAACTCCAGTGACTTGCGCCGAATGTGTGGGCCAATGAAAGAACCAAGATCGCTCCCGGGAATCCAACTCAGGACCTTTTGGTCAAGAGGCCGACGCTCTACCTCTAGACCATGTACATAAATCAATAATTTATTTTCTATTTGTTGTAGTTAATAGTTCTCAAAATTTGAAAACGGAAGGGCATTAATAATTAATTGATTAATTTCCTTTTAAATTATTTGAATTTTGAACATATTAAAACAAATGATACTCACTTTTTGTACATCAAAACTATTGCAATATTGTCGATTTCTCTTATTTCTTGGTATTTTGTTTCTTCCCTGCATACCTGTTTGAATTCTAAGCGGGCGGGGGTGAAAAAACTCTACGCTTTGTAACATAAACTCTATAACTTTTTGGTGTTATATCTAAATATTCTTCATAATTCAGAGAGCTTTTAGCTTTTGAAATAGCTGTGTTTTTTTCTTAAACGAATTTTGACTTATATTAACATTGTCCGTACACAACTGAGAAAAAACAAAACTATCAAATATGTTTTGAATATTTGCAACCCAGATTTTAAAGAAAATCAGACAATATTTCAATATCAATATAAAAATGGAACGTTATACCCCACGAAAGGGACAATAAAAATCATTTTTATACATCAAAGATCTGTCCTGAAATTAACGGTGAAGCAAGCTATTTTTACAGAGTCAACGATTGAAAATATTCATGTAAATATAAGCTTGTATTGGCACGTAAGACTTTGATAACGCAAGATACGTACATAATGGAATCAAATCATTAACTGAAACAAGATGTGTAATTGAACCTCTCAATTTAAAGCTATCGTTTTCGATTGGTCATGTGTGGTCGATTTTGAAGATAGGTCAATAGGACTTTGATGAATCAATATCAAAGTCAATTATCTTGATCGTGTATGGGCGATATTTAACATCGTTAAATTGACATTCATCTCAATCAAAACCATTCTAGATCGCTAAATCAGCACTCCATTCATTCATTCAAAACTCTCATTCATACCATTCAAAAAACGCTCGGGCCGATTGAAAGATACAGAACCAACAAGGTCATTCAAAATAAATTTGGATAGAGAAAAATCGCGATTTCACTGACATAATTCAAATTGTAAGCGTCTGATATGTTCTTGAAGAAATAGGAAGCTGTCTATAGAACTTGTATGCATATTTTATTAAAGGGAGGTAAACAATATCGCAAATTTTGTTCATCCCGAACAGAATTTGCAGTATTGGATTACCTCCCATTTAATTCACTCAAAACTCGCTCCAAACACTCAATTTCATTTCTAAATCATTCTAAAATCATTCTTAACGCTCTTGTTAACTGTAATAACACCGTGAAATTGACATTCATCTAAATCAAAACCATTCTAAATCGCTCACTCAGTGCTCCATTCCTTCATTCCATACACTCACTCAAGCCATTTAAAAACGCTCCAAAATCATTCAAAGGGATAAGATCAGCAACTGCATTCAAAATAAATTTGGATTGTAAAAAAATCTACTGACAAACATATGTATTTGAAATTCTAAGCGTCTGATTGTTTCTAGAAGAAATACATTTAGGAAGCTTTTAGAACTTGTATACATATTTTCTTAAAGGGAGGTAATAATGTCGATTAAGTTGTTCATCCTGAACAAAATAATCGATATAGATCCTCCCTTTAATTGCACTTAAAACTCACTGATCGCACTAATTCAATTTCTTTCAAAAAATATTCACCTAGTCAATTTCACGATGTTGCTAACTGTACAATCAATATTATTATATTACAGTTAACAATACCGTGAAACTTACACTCATTTCAATTAAGATCATTCAGAAACTTTCACTCGGTACTCCATTGCATGCATTCTAAACATTTACTCTAACCACTCAAAAATCCTCCGATTTTTTCCAAAACGATTTGAAATTGGTCAAACCGATTTAAATTGCATACACATCGTCCAAATGATTCCACCGTTTTATTGGCTTTGTGGATTTCTTGAGCATCAGCTCTGCGTCCAGGATCACAAAATGGTTCAAACAGCTTCCTTATTATACCCCGCTTTGCACGCAAGTGCACGTGCAAAGCGGGGTATAATTGGAAAACTGTTTGCACCATTTTGTTATCCTGAATGCAGGGCTGATTTTCCATTAAGACAAAAAACAGAAAAGGACGATTTCATTGAAAAGGAGGGTGTTAATAAAAGATCGAAAAATCGTCCATTTGGGCGAAATTAGCGGTTTTACATGACCTGCTTTCATTTCAGTGAAAATAAGCCCCTCTCACTCACTCAAGTTCATTTTCAAAATTATTCCAAAATTCTCACCCTTGTCTAAAACACGGTGTTCTTAAATGAAAGGTCTTGGCCACATAATACGATTTTTGTTGTTTAGTTTATGATAGTATTACCTTTAAGACAGACAGACAGAAATACTTATTTAATTTTGACGTATACAGATAGTACATTATCACAACACATATGCATATAATGATTTGCCACGTTTTAAACAAACAGACAACATTTCGGATTATGAATCAATTGCCTGTGGTATGGGCCGCTTTATCGTGACTCATCTAAACTACAATTCCGATAATCCAAGAAGCGTCATAAAATAGCCAATTATGAGAAGTGTCGGTGAAAAAACAAGCTGTTCACACACAGCAATAAATATTTCGCCCCAATTAGACATTTTCGTCGAAATACTGAGAGCCGTTACATCTGTAACACAGGGAAGTTGTTTGATTTTTGTTCTGTCGATCTTATTACAAAAATCCTTAAACTTAATAAAATAATTTGTAAAGAACATCAATATTTGGTTTTCACATTACAAGGCCAATATGATTTTAACCTTTGTTAATATGTAAAATGTGCCTTTTAAATAGAACATTCAAAACGATTTAACAGACATATGTATTTATGACGCAAACCCGGAAATTTGTTAAAAAAATCTACGATTGAGAAATATCGAAACCGTGCGCTCATGATTAAAAAATGTTTTGATTCCTTAAGGTGGCAAAAGACAGGGGCCTCTCGACTCTATAACTTGGAAGTGAATTTTCGTTTATTTTATGACTCTTTTGCGCATTGTTTAAAAAGACCGGTTTTCCTAAGATTCTGGTTATGAAAATAACGTAGAATAATGATGGTAAAAGCGTCATTCAATCAGGAGGGGTCACTGTAAATTAACGAAAAACTCTCATATTTGCATAGAAAGATATGCTGTTTGTTTTTTAACAAATAAAAGAAAAATATGTTTTTTAAACATAGTCGAAAATAAGAAAGGTCCATAGGGTAATTGCTTAAAAAAATAGATTTTTGTGGCATTTTTTACCCCGAAAAATTACAAAAATAGTGCATTTTTTAGATTTTGAAGGCACATTGTGCAATTGCAATTGACCAAAGAGAAATTTTCTTGGCAACAGCCATTGTGTACATGTATAAGGTCTAACATTAACATCAGACACTGCGTGAAAGAAAATAAAAAAAACTCTAGACGAACCTCTTATCTTACTCTAAATAGTCGAACCAAAATGTATTGCGTTACTATCTATACTATTTCTAAGGAATGGCGAAAGCAAATGTTTTTTTCTTTTATCTTTTCGTTTCATACTTCCGTAGAAAAACTTTCTTTTTCATTTGTTATAGTAAATGATATCGCGCGCGAAAGCATGTATTGTCTTATTTTGATTTTTTTTAAAACGATTCTTTCCCGCAAGCAAGCAAGCAAAATATCTATGCATTCAAACTTTTGTGTATGTATGTATGAATATCTTATCACTGCACAATTAGAACATTCGGTTTTTTTTAAACGAACCAAAAATCTAAAATTTGATCGATAAAGTAACTTGTTGAGAGGCACACATTCAAAGATGAAGAAGTGTGAAAGATTTCTGAGAATTTTTTTCTTCTGTTCTGGTGTTGTTAAATCAATAGTTTTTCCAATCCATCAATTTTCTGGAAGGCAGAATTAATAAACACCAGGGAAGTTTAATATTAAATAAAATTTCAAGCCTCACGCTGTCAAAAATGCCGTTCAAACCAGAGGGATGTGATACGTCGTGACCCGTCATGCGAAAGGGTCCATTTTGTGTACACATATTAAAAGGAATTTGACAGAACAGATGTCAAACAGAATTTTGATTCCATAAAATGATATATTATACATGTACAACGCGGTAGAATTATTTTTCTGTTAATGATAGTACATCGAGAAATTGACAAGATGAATGATTTTGAAATGATTTTTTAATGAAATTGAATGAGTGTGTGGAGCGAGTTTTGAGTGAAAATAAAGGGAGGTAATCCAATATCGCTAATTTTGTTTCAGATGAACAAAATTGGCGATATTTATTACCTCCCTTAAAAAATATACGTACTTTACTGTTTTTTGTGTCTTCGCGGACAAATCAGACACTTTAAAAAGCATAAAGTCATTGGGTTGAATCATGGATTTGAATAAAATGTCGATCTCTTGAACGATTCCGAACTGTTTTCAAATGATTTTGGAGCGATTTTGATCGATTTGTGTGAGTGTTTGTAATAAATGAATGGATGCTGAGTGATCGATTTAGAATGATTTTGATATGAATCATTGTCTATTTTACGCATTTCTAATTGTAGTTTATACATGTACAACGTGGTAGCATAACCTTTCCGCCATTCTTTGCTCGATCAGATTAAAGTTCTTCATTATGTTTAGAATGAAATATCATTCCTTGATTGTAATGAATGAACGAGCGAACGAACGAACGAACGAACGAACGAACGAACGAACGAATGAATGAATGAATGAATGAATGAATGAATGAATGAATGAATGAATGAATGAATGAATGAATGAATGAATGAATGAAGCATTGAGTCAAGTGACATTTAATGGTTTTGATTGCAGTGATTGTCTATTTGACTATGTTTTAACTATAATTGTATGAATTTAATAGACGAGGATGTTATGAAGAAGAGAAAAAATAGCGCTTAAGGTTGGGTTTTAATAAAATAGAAACTTTCAGTACATGTACAAAGTTATGGCAAAAGGTACTAAGGAAATTCATACAGCCCTCCCTCCTCTCTTCCCCCCCCCCCTCCCCCCCCCTCCCCCCCCCCCCGAAACCACCAACGAGAAAAAAGTTTTTAGTATATCCTATGTTAGAGTATCAAAACATTTTTGTTTACACCATAGAGGAAAAGCACCGTTTGAAAAGAAGAAATTGCAGGTTTTATAGTGTCAGCTTTACCTTCTATTTGGACCTGAATTATTTTTTCGTTTAGTTTAGACTTAAAAAGATCATAGTCGGATACAAAATAGTCTTAACTACAAGTTATAAATGTTGTAGTTACGATATTAAAATAACCATCTGTTATACAAATATCCCTGAATGTCTCTGGATTGAGAAAATTCGGCGTAGAGTAGGGAAAGGCCTAAAGTCGATATTATTGATCCAAGACACACGCATGTTTCTAACTCTCGTCTGCGATATAGTTTTGTTCGTTTGGAAGAGGGGCACAGTCTAGCGTCTCTCTCTCAGTGAATTGGAAATTCACATGAAAATGTGCCATACAGTCTAAAGATTCGGAGATAAAAATAGTTCGGTTATGCTCTATACTTCATACATCATCTTTTCGCGGAGTGCTTTTGTTTTGGAGTGACATATATATGAAAGCGCTGTATTTTGTGTGGATAAGAATTTATAATAAATGGATTAAGCGGCTACCGAAAATTGTGGGATACTTTAATTGGATATTTTGTTAAATATTAATCGAAGGTGGTTACTGTCATTGAAATAGTATCGCCTTGGTTTGGATAAGGAACGGTGGCATTGAGTTTTAATTTGAAGTCGCGAATTCTATTTTTGGAATATTGGAAATTTGTTAGCGAAATGTGAACAACGTGTACATTGATTTCTATCATCTAAATACATATTGCGAATCATTATCAAGATTATAAATAATTGGAACTTATGAACTTGGATGTATAACATCAAAGGTATGTTTATATAGGTCACTCACCTGGTGAGAAATCTTTCGCTATTTACTTATTGTTCTTCCATGAACTATTGGTGGATAAGTTTAAGTGAATGATCAAAGGTCAATTTCGTCTATACAAGGTATAGACGAAATTGACATTTGATCACTCACTCAAACTTATGCATCTTTTTGATGTGATTCCCCCAAATACGTAAACAAGGCGCGGTTTTTCATATTATAGGCACATAGGTACAACGGTTAGAGCGAATAATCAGAGGGCATTTTTGTCCATACAAATAAATGGCGAAATTGATATTTGGTCACTGACTTAAAGTTATGCATCTATGCATTGAATCCAAAAATACATTGATCAAAACATTGATTCAAACTTATCAGAAGCCCGAAATTTCATTCCAACATTTTATTATGATTATTTAAGTGGTATATTAATTTTTCGTGTAGTACTGGAAATGTTTTGGTTTCTTAATAGATTTCAGAGATGTGTGTTTCAATGACGAAAGGTAGGTCTAGCTTCATTTTCAATTTATGAAAGACTGTCAAAACAAACCAATGGTACATTAGCATACACGTTTGTATGATATTCGAGTATGTCTTGTATAAATCATTTTTGCATCGAAGACGTTTTTTTTTACTGTGAATTCCACTACATTCTAAGAAAATGGAGGAAAAACTCTATTAAATTATATAAAATCCAATAATCTTTTTGCATCACTGCACGTAAAGATAATAACACTTAATCCGACACTGTTTGAAATAATATTTATTCGGTGTTCCGTTATCTTGTTCAAAATCGTAAAAAATACACTGGGAAGCAGATGGTCCGCATGCCGTATATTATACAAGTTAAATAAGTACACTTCGAGTGGTACTAAGTTCAATAAATGCAATCATAGATTTACCTTAAATCAGTAGTTGATTGAAAATGAACATGTTATCAAATAATGGGGAAAACGTTTTCGTAGATATAAAGAATAATCGGTTGTTTCAGTGTAAGATCGATTTATATTTCATTGAGTGAACAACACAATCTATATTTTCACGAGTGGCGGGGCCACGAGTGAAAATATAGTTTCTGTTTTTCACGAAATGAAACATTAATCGATCTTACTCGAAAAACAAACGATAAGTCTATTTCTTTATTGCAAAAATGAGACAAAATGTGAAATTTCTAGGACAGAAATTTTGTAAAGCGCGTAATTTTGCATGTAATTGCTATGCAACGTTCATTGTGACGTCACTTATTTCGCCCGCATAGATAAGTTTTTGATAATTCTACTGCTTTTGCGGTGAGATTATCAAGTGATAATCTACCGTTATTTCTCGATAAACCATCGAAAAGCATTAAAGAAATCAAAATAATTCTCAAATAGTGTTGTTATGTCAGTTACATGTAGGTATTCGGGGAAAACTCGCTAATTTTCGTTGAAGTCTCAAAAGATTGTCTATCTATCTGTTATATTTCGACGAAAGAGTGATATCCGTGAAATTCCATTTAATGGAAAAAAGCGATTCTGCTAGAGGGTAGTAAGGTACTATTTTTTTCATAAAAGGGAAAAACAGTGATATCCTTCAGAACCACTCATATTGTTAAAAAATGACAATTAAGATGTGTGTTTTTTTTCAAGATACACTGTAGCTGTTAATGGAGTAAATCTCTCACTTTAGCCCCCCCCCCCCCCCCCCCGCCTCCCCCGGAAAAAGTTCTTTAATGTATTTTTTACGAATATATCCTAAGAGGAAGTAAACATTATAGATAAGATGGAGTAGCGCCAGTGTAAAATCTTCATTTCCCAGCAAATCCCTATGTTTTGGGCACTCATTGATATCGTCTCGATTGATATCGTATTATCGAGACGATATTAATGAGTGCTCTCAGTGTAGGGTCTTTGCAAATCTTATCAAGATTTATTTCAAATCTTACAGTTACAAACATCGTAAATTGTCGGTATTGGATTACCCCCCCCCCCCCCCCCCTAATTCAGAATGATTCCAAATTCATTTCAAATCCATCCAACGAGTCAATTTTACGATGTTTCTAACTGTACCTATAGAAAATTACTGTTTACGTTACTTTACCACTGATTATCGTCTTCAATTTTACAGGCCCATTTCTTGGCAGGATATGTAAGCTGCGGTGAGGTAAAATACTAAAGTATTCTATCGTGATGTGAAAAACGAAGTATGTTTTCTGGTGATTAAAATATCTGCAGTCGATTGATATTCGACGAAGAGGGTTCGTAACATCATAAAATGATTTCCATTCCAACAGAACGCTGCCAATTCCAACGCAGAATAACGGATTATTTGAAACTTATGTAAGTTCGATTTACCCAGAAGTCATATAAAGGTCAGAATAAATCAGAGATCTAAC